>CM076574.1:698313889-698627182 GCA_034641835.2 Pinus albicaulis
CGAAATTTGTTGGGGGTAAAACTTATTTTCTTTAGCGTAGCACCAATTTATGCTATTCTACACAAATATATTTCCAACGATGCAAGAAGCATTCCAATCGAAGTCCATATGCAAAAGTTATGCCCCTCATAAGTTTAACTTCTTGTTTTCACACCTATAGTTCAGAAGGACGCCGCCTCAACCCGTATTATTCATGGAAAAGGGGCTAGCCATGTGATTATTATGTAAAATACTCTAGAAGTGTTTATATTGTAACTCTAGTTAAGAGTTTATGTAGTCAAAATTAACCACTAGTAGGCTATCAGGTTGTGTGATAACTGGGCCACTAGGAGGAAGAGGCATTCCATTCTTTCGAATAACATTTTGTTCCACAACTAAGCAAAATATATCCAAGGGAGATAGGAGGTAGAGCACACAAATAGGATCTCTGCAGTGTAGTAGCCCATAGCCACATGCTTTAATTCTTTGTACCTACATCCATATTTCCAGATAGAGAAAGAGAGAGAAGCGACCTCACCTTCCAGTTGGGTTTTCTACTGAAAGGGTTTCCCAAAGAGAATATTTTGTGTCTTATGTATGTGTGTGAGATTATTTTTTCATTCTCTTCTTTTCTGCATAATCATCCATCTGTATGCATGCAATAATTATAG
Source organism: Pinus albicaulis (assembly GCA_034641835.2). Lineage (NCBI taxonomy): Eukaryota > Viridiplantae > Streptophyta > Pinopsida > Pinales > Pinaceae > Pinus > Pinus albicaulis. The sequence continues at coordinate 698,314,540 of CM076574.1, forward strand.
TTAAATCTAAAAATATACAATTTTAATAAAACTATGAGTGTAAAATGAGTGAGTATTTTAATATATTATTATCATATCTTTTGTGGCAAAATTTCCACTAGAATATCCAAGATAGTTTACGGATCATTTGGTATCAGAGCAGGTTTCTTTGGTATTTTGGGGATATTGCAGGGATCTATATCAACGGGGTTGAAAGTATTAAAACCCTAATAATGGGCGGCGAATTTGTAAATGAACCTTGTGATTCTGCAAAGGTGAGGTTTGTGCAGCTGGAACAATCATAGTCACATATATCAAATGCAACTTAAGCCTCATCATGGCAGCCTTGAATAACAAGCTGGGGATATTTGGAGAATATGGGGGTTCAAATGCATAGGAAAAATCAAAACGGGGATTAGAATATTGGGCAAAAACAAAGAACCAGTCAAAGAAAGAACCCGAAAAATATCAACCCAGTTCGAGTGTTGTGAACCAATCACAATCCCTGTTTAAAATGGAAGCAAAGGTCAATATCAAGTCGTACCATGACAAGATCGACGCTCTGAAGTTGAATCACTAATTGCAACATCTCTAAGTTTATTTCAATGTCCATCACATTCAGGAAGGGAAAAATATCTCATTCCCGTGGCTGAAATTAGAGGACCATGCACTGACTTGGTGGGAGAGCCACACAGAAACCCTAAGGTTGGAGGGAGAACCTCCAGTGAATAAGTGGGAGGATTTCAAAACCCTCATTAAGTCAACATTTTATCCCATTGGGTACGTGGAGGACTAGTGGATTTGGTGGCATTAATTCAGGCAAAATTTGGGCCAAAGCATGCAGGAGTACACCACATAATTCCGAAAGATGGCTATAATGTTGGGTATCTCTCTACAGAACCCAGATGTACTCCTCAAGTATTTGGGGTATCTGCAATGCCATCTGCATGAGCAAGTGATGTTGCTCAAGCCCAAATCGGTGGACGAGACTTGTTTACATGTACAGTACCTGGAGAACATAAGCCTTAAAAGAGCACAATCAAGTAGATCAGAGAAAAATGAGCAACTAAATGCTTTTAAGTAGAGGAAGAAGAAGCAAAAAAGGGGAAAAGATAAAAAAGCAGCAACCACATCGCACCAATGTAAATATCCTATCAACCACTGCGTACTAGAGATATCCACTACCATTATTTCTATTATATATATAGCCATACATTAATTTTCATAATTACAACTTCAACATATCATTTGAATTATGGTATTAAGTGGATAATACATTTCTATTATAGATTGTTTATCCCACCATGTACAAAATTTCATTAGTTATTTATCTCCACGATAAGGTTTAATTCCACCAACATATTGTTGATAATTTCTTATTCCTTACTCAATTTTTCTAAATAGAATCGAGAGGTTACTAATATTCATTAAATACGTTTTCAATTACAATAAGACATAGATTATGTCATCAATTCATAACTTTGAGAATGCATTTAAGTAATGTTACGTTGTTGTAGGTAAATATCATCTTAAAAAAAATGTAATTAAAGAACTTGAGTTAGTAAAATAATTACGATTGTTATTATTTATGGAGATTAAAGAAGCATAGAGGTAAGAGATTGAGTATAAGGTACCTTCTTGTTTAGCTATAGGCTTAATATATTGGATAACATGTGATTTTGTGAAACGTGCTATGCCTTGAGAAATAACGAATTAATGTAATAAAGATAAGAAATTAATGATTTCTAAAAGGGTGAAGGTAAAATCTCAAGGATTCTCAAGTATCCATGTTGTTTTGTTTTTTGTTTGTTTTTTTTTTTTTTTTTTAATTATAGGAAATAGTAGATGCGTCTCTTGGTATTAATACGAATATTGAGAATGTTATATAAGTGTGAATCAATGAATAAGCTATAATAATTTATTGTAATAAGTAGCTTTGTCATTATTCAACTAATAACTTTGACTTATAGTTAAAGTAGATATTTATAGTCTAAATTTTATTTATACAAAGAATGTAACTAAGACATGTCATTAATTTAGACAAATAAAAATGGAATATAGAATGAAAGAAAATGTGGAGTAGTTATAGTCCTAGTTTAACAACTAGAAGGACAGAGATTATATGCATCGATGGTTTCTCTTGTTATTTTAAAAATTCAAGACAAAGTTTAATCTAAGAGAGGGTTTATGTAGTACGTTGATTTATCTTGACCTTGAGGTAGACACTTTAAGTTTTATGTTGACTACTGAAGCAGATACAATGACTTACACTATATTATTTGAGGACATCAAATATTGATGATCTTGTTATTATTTCATGTGATGATGAATCTTGTTAGGAATGTCTTGATTTACAACATAGATTATGTTGATGATTGATGCTAGTGTTGATAGTGGTGATTTGATATTGTTTATGGTGCATAATTTGTGATGATTAATTAGCATGATCAGATGTTACTAATGATTGTTTGTGTGGTAGGAAACCAAGATGGAACACATGCATTTTATGATATAATAATCATGGATTTTTTAATTGAGTACAATTTATGTTGAGAATTTAATTCATCAACAACATATTGTTGTGGAATACTCATGACATGTTAATGGTTACATGCACACATCAAATACTTGACCGAATGAATCACATATGGATGATGGAGATATACAAATCTGATTAGATATTGATTGGAGGGGTGGGGGAATGTCTCTAATTGCACCCACTAGATCTCCTTCATAGCTTGGGTTGCAAGGCATTGGGTACTTTTTCCATGAATTTGTACAATGTCGTGAGGGTTGGACCATGGATTTGTCCATTCACAAGGATTTACTAAGCGACACACATGAAGGTGGACAATTTGACCCTTAGTCACCATTAGTCTCACAACAGAAGAAGACCTTGAATTTAATAGCGGTTTCCATTGTCATACCTATGTTCCCATATATTAGTCATTGATACTTGAAGGGAAAGTGTTGTGGCACCCTTGGAACTACATGAGGATTTCTTGAAGGGCACAACCAACTTGGCAGCCCTAGTATTAGGAAAATAGAAAGGAGATTTGAATTCAAAATTTATGGACTTAACACTAGAGTCAAAGAGTACAATAAAAATAAGTTTACTGTGAAATATAAATTTAGATAGGACATAGAGAAAGATATTATCAATAGATCTGAACTAAACTTTAAATAAATTTAAAATGAAGGATTTTTTTTTTTTTTTTTGTAAATTAGGAAGTTCTATTCACATTCAACATAAAAATTTAGATTACATCGTGGCCCTGGAGAGGCGAAATCACAGACACACGTCTGGATGCAGAAGATTCATCAATCTGATGCACTTGTTTCTCGCCCTCTAGGAATCAGGATATAGGGAGAGGACCAGAGGGGAGAGTGAAAATGCCAAAAAACATAATATGATCATACATTACAGATATGGAAAAAAGGCATTAAGGCCTCGAACAAAGACTCAAAAAAGAAGGCATAACCAGAGAAGCAGGTGAATTAGAGGCATGGAGAGCGTTGCACCTCAATGTCGTCGATCAAAAATTCATCCACACTGATGGGCCTGTCGGGAGTACCCTCATTGGAGCAGAAGATCTGGCATCAGCTGGAAGAGGGTCCGACACCTGGGCAGTTTGAATTGGAGGGGCACTGAGCCGTGGGGGTAGCCTCTTCTTCCTTGCGGCGCTGATGGTGGTGGCGCGTAGCAGACCGATTTTGAAAAGAGAAAAGTGGGGGGAGATCCTATCGACGAATCGTATATGGTGAACTTCGCTTACATACATGATGAATTTCTCCGTCAAGGAGTCAATTTTTCGTTACAGAACTCTGTTGTGTGTCATTCTAGTTCTGGAGGGTGAGGGCAAGGAGAGTTTTAGTGTGCCAATGTAATCAATGGCTCTATTGTATAGGTTCTCCCGAGGTCTAGTTAGACCGGGATCCGGGATCCAGCAGAGTGTTTCATCAACCACCTCAGACAACGTGTCTCTACGAAGAATGTGGGCTCTCTTCTCCAAGTCAGCAATGTGCCTCTACATGTCTTGGCTAATGGTGGAAACAGAAGTGCTGGCAGAGTTCCTGGCTGTGGTTTCAGCTCGGGTGACGTGGGGACGGGTATTGCTAGCCCAATGGGCATCGTGACCGCGATGAGTAGGGCAAGAAGGGTGACCTCTGCGAGGGGCCATGGGGGTGGGGAAAGGTGGAGCAGGGGAGGGGGAGTCAAAGGAATGAGAGGGAGAACAGTGAGGAGCCAACTTCTTCGGAGACAGGGTGGTGACAAGCTTGGCAAGAGGAGTAGGCAAGAATGAGGAACAATCAAGAGTAGAGGGGAAGATATAGGCAGGCGAGAGGTGAGGCGAGCTAGGGGAGACACTAGGAAGTGTTCCAAATGCACTGTCTTTATCATGCGGGAAATTAAAGAGGCTGATGGGAGCATACTGCTGAGAGCAGGCCTCAGGAGTGCTAAATTTGGGATGATTCTTGGGGAGGGTGGCGAGTGTGAGGGTCATGATAAATGATTTCATTGAGAGGGGGAATCAAGGGAGAGGTCGGCCTACTGCAAGTACAAGTACCTAATTCCGATGCATTAATTTTTGATAGATGGCAAAGCGATGGAGTCCCAGGCTGCAGAAGTGAGTCAGTTGATGTCACTGACGCCCTTGTTGGCCAGAAAATTCGCAAGCTTGTTAGCTTTGTGCCTAACGGTCGAGAAAGAGATGCCCCTGGCATTGTTAATGATGTGTTTAATTTTTCTCAGGGTTTTGTTTATGCCCCAATAGTCAAAGACTTGGTGGACGCTGCGACCCTGTTGGATTTTCTGGCAATCTTGGGTAGCAACGGTGGAGTCCCCTTCCACAAGGAGGGGCCAGAAGTTGTGATGGCTGGCAATGTCGAGCTTGTGAGTTAGGGCTTGAATTTCAACAAAATTATTGGTGGTGTGGCCAAGGTTCCCATAGTAGATCCATAGAATTTTTCCTTCATGATTGTGGAAAACTCCTCCAAAGCTCGCATTGCCAAGATTGTCTTTAGAAGCACCGTCATAGTTAAATTAAAAAGGTTGGGGTCGGGAGGGTGCCATTTTGGCTTCGGTAGGGGGGCGAGGGATTCAGAGGGGTTAGTGGGCAGGAATAGGAGAGAGAGGTCAAGAAGGGAGAGGATGCGACATTCCTCCCTCATGGGGGGGAGGGGAGGAGGGATCATGGAGTTTGGAAATGGAGACATATTATCTTAATGTCTGCTTGATAGAGTGGAGGATATGTTATTCTCTTTTTTCTAGGTTTTTTAAGATATGAGAATTCCTTTCTTTCCAAAGGGCCCAACATATGATGCTAGGTAGAAGGTTCCAGGCCAAGTTGATGAGAGGCTGGGAGGAGAAGGAGGTTTTCCAGAGGTTGAGGGAGAGGAGGATGGAGGAGGGGTCTTGATCAAAGGCTTTGAAGACAAAAGAAAGCCAATTCCAAATGTTGGAAGGGAATTGGAATTCGTTAAGCAAATGATTGAAAGTTTCAGAATTGGTCTTGCATAGAGTGCAAATGGACGAACCGATGAAACCCTTTTTTTGGAGATTGTCCTAGGTAAAAATATTTTGGTGCATGACAAGCCAAAGAAAGAGAGTAATTTTTGGCCAATGATTACAATTCCAGAGCCTTCTCCATTTACTTTCCAGGGGGATGGGGTTGGGGTCGGATAGGAGACCATAGGCCTCTTTAATATTGAACTACCCTGCTGCATTTGAACCCCATCTGAGCTTGTCCGACTCCTCATCCTTTTGAATCTGTTTTTTATGAAGATATTCTGTGAGGATGGCACAAGTGTGAGGGTGATTATGCTGAGCCACTGCATGGGGATCAAGCCACACCCTCCAGTTAGTGTTGCCCTCAATTTTCCAAAAGTCTTTGACAAAATTTTTGTTGAGTTTGTCCATGTGCGGTCTGATGGGAAGGAAAATGTATTTGTTGAGCCTGGGGTGTTGTTACTAGGCATCATCCCAGAACAAATCATTTTCGTTGTTGCACACTTCCTATAAACAATGATTCTAAATGAGAGCTCTATTGTCCCAAGCCTGGTTCCAGATCGGGGAGCCTTTGAGATTGACCGAGAGTCTAATCCAAGAGCCTGGGTGATGAGTGGTAGCATACTTAGCTTTCCAATTTTTTTCCCAAGGGGTGGTGGGATTAGTGATCCAACGCCACTAGGTTTTGGCTCCCCAAACTTTACTAAGAAGATCAGGATCTCTGAGGCTGAGACCCCCTGATTTTTTGGGCTTGTAAAGTTTGCTCCAAGCAACCAGCACCCATTTACCTTTGTTCAACTTTCCCTTCCATAGGAAGTCTCTTTGGATTGTTTTGATTTGGTTTGAGATGGATTTAGGGGTTGCAATGGCCGAGTATTAGTACTGAGGGATAGCTTGGAGAACTGAGCGAACTAAGACAAGTCTTCTAGGGAGGTTTAGAGATCTCAAAGTCTAGTTGGAGATTTTTTTTTTTTTGTAATTTGGTGACCAGGGAATCCCAGTTACCTTTGGCGAGGGGTTTACCAATAAGGGGAGTCCCAAATACTTAGAGGGAAAGGAACTAAGCTAGAAGCCCAGAATTCAGGCAATGTTGAGTTGAATGGCTTGGGAGGTATTGAGGAAAAGGAGCTTATATTTGGTGTTATTGATAGAGGTGCTGGAGGCTAGAGCAAAATCATTTAGAATGGTTTGGAAGGAAAGGGCTTATTTGACGGTGGGAGTGCCCATGAGGAGCGTGTCATCTTAAAATTGCTGATGGGTGGTAGGGGGGTTAGAGGGATAAATATTTAGACCACAGACATGGCCATTTGTAGAGGCAGTCATTATGGAGTGCCCCAGACCTTCTTTCATGATGAAAAAGAGGAAGGGCGAAAGAGAGTCACCTTGCCTAATGCCCCGAGAAGGGTTGATGATGGTCGAGGGAGAGCCATTGAGGAGGATGGAAAAGAAAGCCCTTGAGACTAAGGCCATTATCCATTTGATGTTGTCTTTACTGAAGAAAAAGGCAACCAACATTTTTCTGATGTAGTTCCAATTAATTTTTTCAAAGGCTTTGGACATGTCCAATTGGATAAGCATACTTGGTTTATGTTGATCCTTGAGGGAGTGGATTACTTCTTGAGAGAGGATGATGCTATCCAGAATTTGTCTACCTTCGACGCAACCTGTTTCGTGTGGGGAAATAAGAAGGGGTAGGATATTTTTTATACGGTTGGTTAGGACTTTGGAAATGATCTTGTAGATAACATTGCAGAGGGCGATGTGCCTCAATTGGTCGGGGGAGTCTGCTTTGTCAGATTTGGGGATGAGGGTGAACAAGGTGGCATTGAAGGATTTGAGGATAGATTTTTTGATACGAGATTATTTGACTAGGTCATTGACTTCATCTTTGATCAGGGGCCAGCAGGCCTTGTAGAAGTCTATAGTGAAACCGTCCGGTCCAGGAGCTTTTCCATTAGGCATTTCTTGGACTTCTTCCTCCACTTCAGCCATAGTTACCTATTTTAGCAGCATCTAGTTATGCTCTCTAGTCAAGATTATGGGGATGTTTCTTGTTATTTTTCGTATTTCCTCCTCGTTTTCATTATTGGATTCAATGAGGATGGCCCCAAAGTGTTGGTTGAGCTCATCTTCAATCTCAGAGTGGTTGCGGAGGATGAGGCCCTGCTAGTTTTTGAGACTGAGAATTCGATTGTATTTTCTATTTTGAATCATTGACCCGTGGAAGAAAGAAGTGTTCTTTTCTCTATCTTTGAGCCAACTAACTCTGGACTTTTTCCTCCAAAAGTTTCTTCCTAGGCGGCTCGTTCATCCCAATTTTTTTGAAGCTTCAGTGCCTCCTGCTTTTTTTTCTCTGTCATGCACTGATTGATGATGTTCTGCTGAAGGGATTTCATTTTTATTTCAATCAAATTTCTTTCAGCTATTATATCTCCAAAGGTTTGTTTTTTCCAGACTCAGTTTTGATTTAAAAAGATTTAGCTTCTGCTGAAAGTTGTACATTTTGTTGCTCTAGGAAGGTAGGGGAGAAGACCACCACTCCTTCATTTTGTCCTTGAATTCTGGATGAGTGATCCAGAACGCTTCAAACCTGAAGGGGGTGTTTTTGGGGCTTTCTGAAAGCTTGATATAGGGAACAATGGGCTAGTGATCCAAACCTGCTTGAGGGGCTATGCTTGCTTCCATTTCCAAGGAGCAGAGGAAGAGGTCTTCAGATAGGAGAAATCTGTCTAATCTAGAGGCGATCTGTCTGTCCCCTCCTCTTCAGTTGTTCCAAGTGAAGGAGCCATTTTTGGTAGGAGTGTTAATGAGTCCTAAATCATCAATCATGACCTGAAAGGCAGCTGAGTCATTGTCCAATATCCTTAGGCCTCCTTTATTTTCCCCAAGATTGAGAATCATGTTGAAGTCCCCAGAAATGAAACTGAGGGGGTGATTGAAGGAGATGAGATGCTTCTTTAGGCTGTTAAGCCAAGCCAATCGCTCAGAAGAAGAGTGAGGAGCATATACATTGGTGATACTGATCTTGTCTTTAGTTACATTGATTTGAAGAATTGTGGTAAGGGCATGTTTGGAAGCTAGAGACTGTGGAACCGAGAGTCCTTCCAGAAGGTTGCAAGACCACCCGCAGTGACAGAGGTAGAGATGGCCAGGTGGCTGTAGTGATTTCTAAAGCAAGATTGCTAAATGGAGTCCATACAATGTAAATTGCTTTATGTTTCTTGAAGAAGCATAGTATCAGACTTGTTAGAGGCTATCTTGGATTTAAGGATCCTTTTCTTACTGGGACTATTCAATCCTCTTATATTCCAGGATGTACAAATCATGGGAACGTTTTAGGGGAGAGGTATATAGCCCTTACCTTTCCTTCATTGATGAGGCAAATTTTGAGCTCTTGAAGGAATTGGTTGTTAGTCTTCCTGCCTATTTTTTTATTCTGCCCTTTGATGATGTGTTGGCTTGCCTTTAGGTTTGTCGTGATTCCTCCTGCTGGGTTTTTGCCTTTGTTTTGTTTCTCTCGTTGCCTTTACATACCTTGTTGTAATATGTAGGCCTCCTCAATTTTCTGTATGTGTTCTATTGGGATTCCTTCTATTCCCTTCACATTCCATTCTTTTGTGATTTTTTGCAGGTCCATTCCCATTAGGACTTGGTCAATATCTCTTTCCTCTGGGGTTGGTATTTCATGTATGATTTCCATTTATGTGTCCTCTTGAGGTGTGTTTCCATCTTGTGTGAGAGTGATTATTGCATCCATTTCTGTGTTTCTTTTATCCCTTGGTGTTTCCTGCTCAATGTTTGTTTCTATTTCCCTACCGTGTTGCCCTGTTTCCTCCTAAAGTGTGGTTAGGACTTCGAACTTGTTATGCCGGGAGAGCATTGGACGGTCTTTCCTTGTGTTCATTAGTTTACTTTGCTTATGTTTTCTGCCTGCTCTGGTGAAGCCTTGGTCATCCTTTTTTCCTGCTTGATCTTCTTTTGCAACGGTTTTGTTTTATGGGCAGTATCAGAAGAGATGTTTGTGCTCATGAAATTTTCTGCATCAGAAGGGGATGTGCTCATAGTCTATGCTTTGCGTCCATATATCATCCCTTAATTTTAGTCTGATGGCTTCTGGTAAGGCTCCAGAGACGTCTATGTAGGCACATATGTGGGCATAGGATATATAGTGACCATTTTTTGTACCTTTTGACATTTTTATGTATTCTTCAAGTTCATCCCCAATGGCCTTTAGAACGGAGGGTGTCGAGTAATTGGTGGGAAGTGAGTAGAGCCTTATCCAAACCGGAACTCTAGTGAAGTCTTCTTTGTCCAGAGTGAAGTTTTCCTTCCAATATCTCATGTATAAGCTTGCTGAGTTGAAAAAGTAAGGGCCGCCTTCAAATATCCTATCCTCGTCTTCCAAGAGAGAAAATACCACCGTGAAGAAGCCTTTGGACCCTAACTAGAGATCGATCTCTCCTTTAGGACTCCATTTGGCATGGATCCATCATTTTAGGGCACGTTCTATGGGCCAAATGCCCATAAATTTACAGATGATCGCGTGTTATTGCATGCATTCTCTGTAGACAGTGATATCCAGATCCTGAATGATTATTTCCAGGATTTTCGTTGCCTTGGGGTTGCATGCACTTTGCCTTTTAACTTCTTCCTTTGAATTTTATGTCGTCTCTGGCCCTTCACCTTCAGAGGGAAGGGGGTTTTGATTCACGGAGGTAGTGGCTGTTGAGGTAGTGGTGGTCATTGTTGTGGTCACCACGGAATCTGTTGCAGCCTGAACATGCTCTTGCAGAGGAGGGATGGGTCACATCTCTTGGTCCGAGCGAGGAGTGGCAGATGTGGTGTCAAGGCGTGTAAAAAAAGAAACATTGGGCTTGTGAGAAAAACCTGCAGTGAGATCTTGGAAGGATGGAGCCAGCGGGCCTCCATCCTGCTCCATTGAGGGAGACCGAGGTGAGATCATGCAAGTCTACAACGGTAGGACTGCAACCAGAGTCTGGAAACTCAGTGCAGCAGGGTGCGTAGAGCGTTAGCTAGGGTTTTTCCCAATTGAAATCTTCTCATATATTTGAGATCAAAATGAAGGAAATTAAACTCAATTAAATACATATTTATCCTAAAGAATCTAGTGATAATATTCTAAATGAAAATAATGGCAATAAAATGTTAAATAAATTCTAATGCTAAAGTGGGTTAGAGTGCATGAAAATAAAATAATCAAATTAAAAATTAAGAAAAATGGTATTCATGAGAATCCCTCCATGTGGAAGGAATTTAGAATTTGAATCTCTAACAAAAATTTTAAATGGAGAAAAGGTAATAGAGGTTAGAGACATAAAACTAACACCTAATAGTTAACTCTAGTTGAAGAGCCACTTGAGAACCAAAATAGGGGAATCTAATTTGGGATCAAGGGAAAACTAAGAGAAGAAACAGGAAACATGTTTAGAGTGAGTGAAATTAGCCTTTAAAATCAAATAAGAAAATTAAATTCATGAGAGCCTTGATAAAATTATGATACATGGGTAGATGAATATTACGAATTTGAAAAATAATAAAATGGTAAATTTTGCATGAGAGGACAAGTGGAAATAATAATACCTCTTATAACATAAGATCAAGCTAACTAAAACTCACTTTTGATGCACGCTAATGTTAGGTGGATGTCCTAATGCTAAATTACTTTTTGTGATTGATAGAGTCATGGTTGTGGGTTTAGTATGTGTGGAGTTTCCATTGAGTGGGAACCTCTCAAGATTGAGACCTTGCCTCCACACTATTAGTGTATTGATAATCTCCCATGAAACTCCATGGTAGCTCTAGGGTCTGTGAGGAAGAAGAGTACCCAAGAAGTAGGCAAGGAGGTTCACCGATGAGTATACAAATTTAGTTAAGCTTGCAAGGATTACAAAGTCTTCATAAAAATTTACATGAAATCTACAATAACAACTGTGTGAGCTAAAATTTCATTAATTGTTGCAAGAATTATGGGTGAATGTATTTGTTAAAAAAAATGTGTTTAGTGCCATGGTGTATATATATATTTCATATCCTCTTGTAATAATCGATATGTCTTTTGAATAAAAAAAACAATGGAATAAATACAACAATATTAAAGAAAGTTGACTTCGCATAAGATACACCTACTCAAGCAAGTATTTAATAAAATATACATACATTTATATTTTCAAATGTATAAAAATTCTAATGTGATAAACTTAGTATCAACGCGCAAATAAAATTTTATTTGATTGTATGGAGAGTCCAAAATGGAAATTTCCCTCATAATTCAACCATTCCACTTTAATAAGTTCACCCATAATTGGCTAATAAAATGATGGAAAATTGATACTCTCCTCGATGCCACTAGGTCAATGGAAATCCTCTAAGCTAATGGTTAACACTTCACCTTGTCATCTCTCAACCTCTACACGACTTTCAAATCGATGTGACCTTTCATTGGAATCATTATTCCAATACTTGACCACTATTGAGTTGATGAATTTCCCTTTTACTCCCTTCACTATGTGTCTAACTACTAGTGAATTACTTTTACTTGATACTCTCGCTGCTTGAATATAATATCTAGTACTTGCTAATGTCACTGATTTAGTAAGAAGGAGAAGTGTTGAGTATGCCATTTAAACTCTTGTTGCTTCAAAGTTTGAGGATGTACTCGAAAATGATTCCAATTGGTGTTGAAAAGTATTTTGTAAAAGTATACTAGGAAAAACTAGAAACTTAACCTCCTCTTGTAAAATAGATTCACAAGAACTTATGTCCAAAAATTTCTAGACCTACAATTTCCCTCGTTTTTTTCATTCCTTGGAAAAATAATTAAATAATTTAGCTATCAAACAAAATCGATGCATTTTAGCACAACATATATGTGTTTTATACGATCTATTAGTATATACCATTACCACTACTAACTAATTATCCCCAATTAGATAATAAATGGGGTCTTATGACAATACCACTACCATTACATGTATTAATTAATATCTTAGAACTCAAGCTATAACTCCTAACTCTTAGCTCGTTGATATATCTAAATTCACATAAATATAAAAAATGCTAACTCATTAACATGAATATATTAACATGAATGTGAAAATCATACTTTGGGTGCACATAATGGATATCATTTCACTTTAAGTGCACATAATGGATATCATTTCAAATATGAATTTGAAAATCATACTTTAGGTGCACATATTGCATACAATGTAACTCAGGGAAACATATCATAATAAGACATCACAAAGGTTAATTCTTAACTATTATCATAATAGGACTTGAGAAAATCACTTATGTCTAGTGGTGAATCATCTATCTAATTATTTAACCAAATAATGTAGTTGATATAAAATTTGATTATGCATTTATTTCATTTAATGATATTATTACCATTATATTAATGATGAAATTTTTTAGGTGTTAACACGATAGAGGTCCTTGGATACACTAATAGTAGAAGTGGGAGAAGTGTTACTTAATGGAATTTAAAACACTTCAGTTGTGTAATGATTCAATTTAGCGAATGATATGACTAGTAGACAAGCTAGTGTGAAGAGGCTAATATTATCCACCATTTAGTAACCCAATCATTCCATGGTAGATATGTATCGGGACAAGCACTCTAACATATGATTCAACTGTCAACCCATGCACATAATTTCCTTGGCAAATTCCTTTCGTTTTTTGTGGCAAATTCCTTTCGGTTAACGGTTATCGAAATGGTTGAATGTCTCAATACGTATTAAAATTTATCATACATGGCTTATGATGATCCACTATGTTTATCATACATGGCTTATGATGATCCACTATGTGCATGATGGGTGACTACCCATATCATATCTTATAATTACCTTAGATTAATCGTGTTTTGAATTAATTTAAAGCTCCACGAAAAATTGGATTTTCCTATTGACTTTTTATATTTCGAATTTTCCCACCCACTCCATTTTACTTTTATTTGCATGAGATGGTGGGAAAGGATAAGATCCAACCACAAGTGAAGGGGAAACTATTGTTTCTTTATCCTTTTACATGTTTCAATGTTTTAAACACTCATCGATACCATGTCAACACACTTTGTGAAATAGGCATGATTTGATTGTATTGATTTAAATATATATATATATATGAAATTTTACTTTTATATATGTATATATGGATGTCAACTTTCATATATGTATATATACAAAATCTTACTTTCATCAATGCTTCTATTTATGTATATATATAGAAGCTTACTTATGTATGCACATGTACATATAAGGAAATCAATTTCTATACATGCACATATACATAAACTTGTATTTGTAAATATGTATTTTTGAAAGCACACATATATGAAATTTGGCTTATGTATATGTGTATATAGAGGTTTATGTTTGTAAATGCACATTGATGGAAGGAGGATTTCATAATGTACATATATGGAAGAAGCTTATATTCTTTTGTATATGTACATTACAAAAACCTTCTCCCATCAATATGCATTTACAGATGTCAACCTCTATATATATGCATATATAGAAGCCAACTTTCCTATATGTGTGCTTTCATAAATACACATTTATAGATTGGGCCTTATGTATATGCAGATGTAAGAAATTCAACTTCCCTATATGTGCATATATGGAATTTGACATTGATATATACATATATTGAATTCAACTTCTATGTATACATATATAATAATGTTAATTTCCATATATGTGGATATACAAAAGCATGCTTCCATTAATCCTTCCGTATATGCACATATATAAATGCCTGATTTCATTCATTCTTCCATATGTACACACATATATAAATATGCTTTCATATATTTACATATAAAGAAGTCAACTTGCATACATGCAAACATACATAAGAGTAAATCTATAAATATGTGTTTACAAAAATCCGCATATACACAATTTAGCGCGCACACACACACACATATATATGCTTCTATAATTGTTCATTACTAAGGCATGCTTTCATATATACATAAATTGAATTTTCTATATGATCACATCAGGAAATACTTCCATATTTGTGCATATAAGGAAGCTAGCTTCCATCTATGGACATATACAAATTCCCACTTCCATAAATGTGCATATATGAACTCAAGCTTCTGCATATTCATATATGTAGAAGCTCACTTTGTAAATGTACATTTACATAAGCAAGTTTTGTGTATGCTCATATGCATAATACCATCTATGAATATGTACTATAAAGAAGCATTCATGGAAGTGTATTCCATATATGTGCATGTATTGAACTTGGCTTTTATATGCACATCAACAAAAGTATTCAATGAAACCAAATTCCATTTATGCACATATATGGAATTTGGCTTCCATATATGCACACATATGGAAGCCCACAATTGTATATGTGCAAATACAAAATCCTTTTATATATGGACATATATGGATACCTACTTCTCTATAAACTAGCTTTCTTATATGAACCCATACAAAATCCCACTTCTATATATGCACTTATATGAAAGCATGCTTCTATAAATATGCATTCACAAAAGCACTTCCATAAGGGTGCATTTACAAATGAAATTATATATATATATATATATATATATATATATATATATATATATATATATATATATATAAGTAACTTCTACAAGGGTGTATATATGGAAGTGATTTTATGTGTGTGTGTGTGTGTGTGTGTGTATTTAGGGAAAATATTTATATATGGGAAATTATGAAATCTGACTTCCATATATGGACATGCATGGACATATTCTTCCAAATGCACATTTAGAAAATAACTTCTGATCTCATATATAGGCTTATCCTACTAAAAACATTGAATTATCAATTGATATGGTACATCAAAGTTTTTTTTCTAAATTAGGCTACTTGTATTATATCATACAGGTCCAAAAATTACATTTCTCGTCCTCCAGAGTTGGCATGCCAATTCAGGAGGGAAGTATTAGAAGCAAAACTTCAAAAAAGGGACTGCCCCAGACGGGGAAACCAACCCAACATCAGAGATGATAATGAGATGCCCATTACGGAAAACCAACTTGAAAAGTTATATGTCTTGGACAGAACCATAACAGAAGATAGTACCAAAACACTAGAAATCTAGAAAAAAACAAAAGATAACTGGAAAAAGAGATGAGCACCCAATAATTAAGCTGATGGAGAGCTATGATTCTATTCAAGAGGGATAATATTGCATGCATAGTCTGACTCGTCCTCCTCCTTCCTGGACACGTGGACCGTTGACGGAGGGAGAAACGGAACTTGGGTGTCTAGCGAAATGGAGGAGGCTGCATGAGTGTTGGCAACAACACCCTTTTTTTCCTCATCCGAGCTTGAACCTGCACTGATGCTTGAACCATGTCCGCTGTTGGAAGCACTATGCACTAGGAGGGCCTTCATTTTGCGTGGATAGATAGCTGGAGCATAATGAATGGTGGATTTACGGGGTCGCTTTCTGGGATGGAGGCCGGAGCCAGAGGGTTCAGCCTGAGAGTTCGGAAGATGGAGGGACAGATGGGTTGTGAGATTGACGGGGTCGAACACGTCTGACTCTTCCCAGTCCACAAAGATATTCATCGCCCTACCTGCGAAGGTAGGAGGCCTGGAGGGGAGGCCCTGCCCTCCTACTTTGCGACATCTCATCTTGTGTATTCTTGGCATGGCTGAGGCAAGGGAATGAGAGAAGCTCTAAGGAGAAGGAGTGTCCTTCGAAGCATCCAGGGTGCCAAACTTCATGGAGGAACAATCACAGGGAAGAGGAACATGGCAGAGGGGTCGAGGCGCGTCTGAGACATTGGAGACAACAACGCAGAGCCGAAGGGAGAGATGAATGGAGTAGGATGGAGCCAGGGTGACTAATTTAAGGGCCATGGGAGTCGGCCAAGGCAGGATGAACATAGTTAATGAGCTGCAGTCGGAGGACGTCGATGGGAGGCTGGCGGGGGTGGCGAATAAATTTCCCATGCTCCAGCATTTATCATGCGTTGGGCATCCATGTGTAGGTGCCTGGGGTGGACAAGTGCCCTGCCACCTAGTGCCCAAGTGGCTCTCCATATCATCAGCTAGCACCCTCATCCAGGATATATGGTACATCAAAGTTACTAGTTACCGAAGAATGAATAATATTTTAACATATTATATTAATTGTCCTAGGGATTTCTAAAAGTTTTCATTATCAATATTACTAAATATTTTTGTTGGGCTTTTCAAGAAAACGGACAAGGATAATGAGATAGTTTGACAAATGGATGAATATTTGGAAAAAGAGAATTTAGTATTGAAGATATAAAGTAAATTTTTTTTAATGTGCATAGTTTTTTTAAAGCTCAATCTTTTATATTTTTCAACACTCTTTTAGCCATAGACTAGTGCATTAGGACATATACTACTAGTATTCCTAAGAACCACACTAGTCCTGATGATGAACCACACTAGTTGGTTCGAAACGCGTCAACTTTGTTCCTGATAATGTGATTATTACTGAAAGATTTCTTCATAATATTAATGGATCACATAAGCCAAAAATCTAGTAACCATTACATTACTCAACAATCATTTCTAAATTTGGGTCTATTTAAAACTATGTTATAAGACAAACTCCATTCTTTTGACATTAATTCACTATTATGTTCAATGGAAAGTTCTATATCATAGACTATATTTATTTTAGTTTACAAAAAATAAAAAACAATAGACTTGTCTTTCATTGAAATGTGTCTTTCACAACATGTTTTAATAATATTTTGCTAACAAAATTAACCTTGTTTCTAAGAATGAATTTCAATTTCATTTCTTTCAAATACATCATACAACATATAACTATTTATCTATTGGTTTTTACTATTCTTATAATTTTCTAATGAACATTATTTTTCCACCTCCTATGCTTTCTGAAATCTAGATAAACAATGTTAATTTTTATATTGGTATGTTGATATTGAATGTTATATAATATAAAAAAGACTATGTTTATACACACCCCTATATGCAATAATTGTACTAATGATTCATGCTTACCTATCTTGGCCATGAAACATTCCAATCAAAATTCATCTTTATTTTCATTTATATTTATTAGTTATGAGTTCCATAGAATTCTAATTATTTTAAATAGATTTCATATATAAATACAAATGCAAAAACTAATATTACAAAACAAAAAGTTATAATAGAAATTGAAACTACATTTACAATGAAAAATATTTACATTATAACCATGTACCAAAATCACTCCCGTAATAAAATTTACAATTCTAACTGAAAAAAAATATTAATATCAAAATAAATCATAAAAAGATAAGAAACATATTTTTTCCCTTTAAATGGTCTACCAAATTAATTGTTCAAAGTAAATCACTACCCAATTCTAGGAAATTGTAATAGGATTCATCCTAACAAAAATGGAAAAATTTGTAATAAGATTCATCCTAACAAAAATGAAAAATGTTTATATATAATTGTTCTCTACTCAACTAAACCCACAATATCCACAAAAAAAAAAAAAAAAAAAAAAAAAAAAAAAACTATAATAATTCTTCTTAGGAAATCTCATCCAACAATATTAACAAACTACATATTAGTTAAAACCCCCCTCCTCTAAGTCATTCACAACATAAAGTTATGACTTTTTTTTTTCTTTTATATGTACAAACTTTGAGGGTTAAATGTCCCTTAAATATTTAGTGTAGGATTGAAGTGATTGAACTATTGATTTTCCTCTCTAACACATGAAATTGATAGATTAGCTTATTTGTGATAATCAATTAGTTTGTACAAGTAAATAATGGAAATTCAAATAATATCTCTATTCATTATGCAGCTATATATTTTCTCAAAAAAAACTTATTCCTTACCTTTCCAACCACAATGCTTCTAGTTTACTCCTTCATCTCTCTATCCCACATGTTTCTTCTGTTCACTACATACAATGCAATATATCCCAGAAAAACAAATTGATTGCTCCTTGCAACATTAAAGTAATTGGAATAATAAAGAAAAATTTATATTTTTATATGTTTTTAAACATACATGATAAATATAATTACTCCTATAAGACACATGGTAGCATTATTTTAATGAACTTTTTTTCAAAAACTTCTTTCCTTTTCCTTCTCACGAACTTACACATGGTAGCATTATTTTAATAAAAAAAAAAAATTCAAAAACTTCTTTCCTTTTCCTTCTCAAAGAAAATTGTTTGATAATTATTTAATTATTCGTTATCTTTTAATTTTACAACATTTAAACATAGTTCTAGTATATTAAACCTAAAAATTAGAACAAATTTGAAAGAAATATGTTATTTTGCCTACCAACTAAAATATTTGTTTCAAGGCACATTCACACTTTATTTTGCATAATCACTAGCTTCACTTAACACTCTTTTAAATAATAATAATATTACAAAATTATATTATTTAAAATAATATATTTTAAAATTATGAACCCACACTCTATATTAAAACTTATTATTATTCATAATATGATTGTTTTAATTTTATTTTAGAAAAACAGATAAGTTGTCTATGAATTAATATTTAAAAATTAAAATTCATTGCGTTGTAAAAGTGATATTATACCTATTTATTTTATTTTATATTCTTTTATAATCTAATATATACATATACAATTATATTTTACTTTTTCTTTTATATGACATCAACATTTGTAAATTATTTAAAATTTGACGATGATATTTTACTTTTTCTTTCATAAAACATCAACATTGGTATATTATTTAAAATTTGACGATGATATATATATATAATTCTTTTTCTTTCATATGATATGGTATTTTAAATATGGAATTTTGTCCCTTTAAAATTTAAAATAAGATGATGGTAATTTGGCTTTTATTAATTTATTATTTTGATAAAATATATTATTTAAAGGTTAAAATTATTTTCGTTCACAATTTTTTTTAATTGAATTTTAATTTAGTTTCTAAAAAATATTCGTTTAATCATTTAATTAAAAATAGAATGTTATAATATAAAAAAAAAAGTCTTTTAACTAATATAAAATTTATTTATATATTTAGTCTATATTTTAGATTTTTGCTTATAATTATAATTTTCAAATAAAAATATATAACTAGATAAAACATTAGAAACTTAGACATTGAAATACAAAATTCTAGTCCAAAAATCATACTTAATCAAAATTTTCTTCTGTATCAAATATTTTTATATATCCAATTTATTATTGTAATAAGTCATTTATAACATTTTAACCTTAAAAAATTGTAACATATTTTTGAATGGGTACAGGTTAATTTAAGTTTTGGTGTTTGTTTATTTTATTTTTTAAATATTTAATTTATTTAAATAATTTGAATATTTATTTTAATTATTAATATTAATATTTTTTTGTCTTTTCAAATATGTATTTAATAAAATTATTTGAAGAGAAAAGTATAATGTAAAACATGAATGAATATTTTACCCTAAATGTTGTCCATCCATAATTTAGTGTAGCTTTCCATGCCGGTAAGAATGAGAGGAATGGTAATGAGTTAAAAGATAACTTTTCATACAACAAAGAACGAGGAAAA
This sequence comes from Pinus albicaulis, assembly GCA_034641835.2. Taxonomy (NCBI): domain Eukaryota; kingdom Viridiplantae; phylum Streptophyta; class Pinopsida; order Pinales; family Pinaceae; genus Pinus; species Pinus albicaulis. Next base: position 698,334,605 of record CM076574.1, read on the forward strand.
ATACCATTGAAAATATTTGGGTTTCCATATTAAGCCAAACAACTATAAACTTATGGATTGGATTGGATGTGGATGGTAAGAAAAGTGGAGGTTTGTTTATCCAATTCATTCAATTGTTTGTTTTGTAAAGCATTCCTTTGTATTGGAAGTTCATTGTTGTTATTCCAAAGGGTGTTCTTTCTATGATTATAAGGGTGGGTTTCCATTTTCTATGGTTGGGAGCTAGTAGCCTAAAAGGAGTCATGCTAGTTAATTAGTCTCATCTTCTAGATATGAAGGATCTTGGGGTTGGGGCCTCAAATATATTCATCTTTTCACCAAAGCTTTGGCTAGAAAAAGCATACAGAGGCTTACTCGGGAAAATTATCTTTGGTTAAAAGTGATGCAAGTGAAATACTTCCTTCAAAAATCCATAGCTGAATCATTCATAATTCCAAACAAGTCATTTAAAGTTTCGACCATGCGGAAAGCGACAACAAGAGATTTTCCCTTGGTTAGAAAATGAACAGCGTGGCGAGTGGGGATGGTCACCAAATTAGGATAAGCCTTAATTCATGGCATGGAGCTAGAAACAAGTACATCATTTCAACTCCTCTTTTAATAAATCTTGGGTGAATGAATATTTATTTTTTAGTCGATGTCAAAGATCAAGATCCCCAATTCAGAGGATGTATCAAATGGAAGTCTATCAAGGATCTAGGACTGTCAGGTGACATTGTGTAAGAATGGGAGAGGTAAATAGGTCTACTTGTCAAAAATCATGTGTATCTTAAAGATAATTTTTAATACATGCTCTATTTGTCACAAAATCCTCACATGGGTATCTTCACTACGAAGCTCAGATATAAATATTGGTTTGAAGACCATCTTTCTAAGTGAAAAATTTGGTGGTGGAAGATTCTATGGGGCATAAGTGACCCTTTTAAATCCAATCTCTTTTCTTTGTTGGCACTTAGTAGTAAATTACGCACCTGGAACATGCTCATTAAGCATGGTTGGGCTGGTCCAAATCATTGTCCCCTCTACAAATTTTAGGAAGAATCACACTTATACCTCTTCATGCATTTTAGTTATGTGCCTAAGGTTTGTGATATTTTTTGGAGATACTTTAAGCCAAAATATTGGTGGTTTCATGCGTCCCTCTGTAATGCTTTCGGGGCATGGTGGTTGGATAATCAAGTTGCATCTTATAAAGGAGTTACTTGTCTTTTATTGCATGTGTTTGGAAATCCTACAATCTCTGTCCATTCCATGATAAATTTACCCCTCCATAGGTATGAGCAGTGAAGGTGGCTTCCTTGGCATATGAATACAAGTTGTACCCAAAACAAAACAAGCCAAGGAATTCAACTATGTCCTAATTAGAATTCAAAAATCCCTAGGGATATTTTGATATAGATATCTAGTTCCATCCTCCTCATTGTGGTGTTAGGGTTGTCCTTTACCTCAGTCACACCCAGTTCATGTATTGGTGATATGCACTACACAAGGGGACAAAAAATAAAGTAGAATTCACAACTCTATCATTTCTGCTAGAGTTGGATAGAAAAAAAGGTTTATCAAAGTCCTCAGGCGGAATACTCCAATTTTTTCATTAATTAGGAAAATAATAAGGTGAAGATAAAAATTATAAGCCTTGATTCCTTTCTTTTTGATATACAAGTTTTTGTTGGTTCTTTCAAGCATATCAATTTTTGTCATATACTTCACGAGCTCAATATGGATATAGATGGTATGTCAAAGGAAGCACTTGATTTTCCTATTGGGTCTATTGGGATATATGAATACTAGTGTGGAGATTGAGTCTATGGAGACCAATCTCTCCTTCTATATGTTATCCTCTAATTTTGCTATCATTTTTTTTAGTTGTCAAGATATAAGATATGGATACAGGGGACTCTTTCCCTCGAGTTTTTGTAGTACATAATGATGAAGCCCAGCCCGCTTACACGTGGCAATGCACAATTATTTTTGCAATCAAATGCTGAAATTTCTATGTATTGGATTCAAATCCACCAGGTCACTTGACAACTCATCAAATTAAATAAATATAAATGTGACACAATAAATCGATAGCGTTTGATTACAGTACTTAGGGATTTCTCAACTTCTGTGGCAATCAATACGTATCTGTTTCGTGAGTTGTTGCATTTACTCCACCTTACTCCGACCCTTGCGCCATTCTCCTCGCTCTATGCAACCGCATTCAACTATGTTTTGGTATTTTCATTCATGGAGTCGATAGGAGGGTTTTCCGACCTCCACAAACCCTTCGGCTCTGAACGGGGTTCCAGTGTTACGCCTCTGCATCTCTGTGTGAAGGTTATTATCCTCCCTTCTGTTAAGCAACTCTGTTCTGGTCTTGTTGCGCGATTTTCCGTCGCTTACTCTGTCTGCGGACTTTGCAATGTAGCTCGTCACCCGAATGGTTGGTAATTTCTCTGCTAATGGCCTTTTATCTTGCTATTCCATGTCTGTATGTTCTTGCATGTTCAGTCTCTAATGATTTCCTTGTATGATGTCTATTTCGTTTCAGGTTTTGGACTCTCACGTCTTCCTGTGGCCGCCTACAACTCAAACAACAAAGTCATAGGTACTTCGCTCCTTCCATGTTGGAAAATTCACAGTTTTTATTCGATGTCTCTAACCGTTCCACTCCTCTGTGAGCAGGCTTTGTCAGTCCAAACCCTGAGACGTTTATTCTGCTCAATCCTCAAACCCTTTCGGTAAGTTATTTCCGTGTCCTGTCTGTCAAGTTTGCATCTTCTTTACTCGTCAATTTGGTTTCTTAAATTGTTCAAAACTCTAACAAAGAATCGTTGCGTGTTTTACAGGTTCTTGTTCTGGTTTACTCATCCGGCGGCCTCTCTTTAATGTCAAAACCCCAAGGGTAGGGTCGACTCCATTCTACACTTTCTATAGTTTAGAGTTTGTAACTTCTAGTTGCCGGACTCTGGTCGGCTGTTATAGTTTTCACAATGTAATTGATTTAAGATGAGGAATGCTCTGTGGGCTGTCTTTTCATTGTAGTTATAAGATTCTGGTTACAAACCCTCGTTCAGTTTAATGTTTGAGACTCTGTCTCTCTCTCTTCTGGACAGTTTCAGAACTTTGACAAACTCTTAAATATTAACACGAAATTTTTTTCTTCATAATCAATTTTCAAACTCGTTCTGTGTCGAAGCTTACCTGTCACTATCTATAGTTGTTTTGCTGATTGATTTCGCTATGGAATTGAAAACTCTGTTCATTCTTGACAGTGTAAAACTTCTTCTGCTGGCTGTGTAGTCCTGGTACTGGTATGAACAATGAATGTTCTTCCTCCTGTACATGGTATCTTGTCTCTAAATTTAATTCAGGTTCTTTTCAGTTCAATTATGTTTACAAATTTCACGTTAACGTGCTTTACATATGATAGTAGGGAAATAAGATTTCGCTTCACAAATAATCGGTTGGAAATTAACGATTTTGCTGGAAGAAATTAAGTTACAGATGGCTTTCAAATTCAGCTTTTATATATCTTTTTCTCCTGAAGGAAAAAATCGAACCTACACTAAAATGAAATTCTGTTATTTGTATGCCTGTAGGTGATAGTCTCTTCTGTTTTTTGGTTGAACTGTCAACCGCATTATTCTAACTACATTTCTAGTTTCATAAAAAAAAAACTTCTAATTAACTACAAAAACATTTTATTCCCCTAATCCTATTGTTCTTGTCTAAATAATGAATAATAAAAGTAATTAAAAACACAGGTTTAGTAACCTGTCCATGAACACATGTAACAGTGAGACAGTTAGCTGTCTTCTGTCTACTCCGAGTTAGATGCTCCTACATCACATAAGATGGACGAAATATAGTCATATGGGGGGATTCTATGTGTTTTATGTTAACAATGCTTTGTTGTTGCTAAACAAGAAAAAATATAGTCATATCATGCATATATTTTTTGTCATCAATATATATGATTTTTTCTTTGAGAAAATCAAATATAATAAAGTTATAATTTAGTAAACTTTTATGATTTATGTGAAATTGATCATGTAGTAATTGTTTTTATGCTTATTAGTATTTACCAATCATTTAATTTATAGGACTATTTTAATATTTAATATATCAACTAATATTAATGGTTGTAATTATATTTTACCAATATAAATTAAGTGGTTTTATATGAAAGAGAAAATATTTTAGAAACACTACATATAATTATTTCACAAAGCTATATACATATACATATACATATATATATATAGTTAAATGATTATATACATATAATTCTATATATTGTATGGTATTGTGTCAATTATAAAAGGTGTTAGGCTCCTATGTCTAGGAATCTTGGGCATGTTAGTATTGCTATGTATCTAAGGTCAAATTTATAAATATCAGTCATGGTGACCTCACTATTATTGTGGTCTAGGTTTAGATTAAGTTTCATTTAAAGGTGTCTATCTTGGTAAGAGCCCAATGTCTAAATTCATGTGTTTTCCTTTCTAAAAGGGTAATCATAAGAAGTCTTTGGTCACCTTGGAAAGATTACAAAAATCATGTTATACAAATCCTTAGTTATTATGAGTTAGTAACCATCCTTAATCATTATAAGTGGGTCACTTAAGTCTAGAGGTTATGTCTACATCAAAGCAATCATGAGATGATTTAGGAATAGATTTTTAGCCTGTTGGGAGTCAGTTTGAATGCCATTTCAAGGAAAACTCATGATCTGAACATGATATAATGGTTATAAGGACAACCCTTCTCTTTTCACAAGGCGTTGTGTTTTCAGAAACGTGTTTCACATTCATAATTTCCTTTCTAAATCATGATCAACACACTCATTTCCACTCTAGGAAATTCTACATGATTATTTGAGCTTTCCTTTTATTCCCCAATGCTCAGTTCTTCACCATGTTCATCAAAGGCTCCAGTATTTCATTTTGTTTGCTTCAAAAGGGAGGTAGGGGCACTACGAATTCACTCAGTGTTGTAATTTTCACATGATGATAGTCAATATTCCTTCACAGATGCAAATATAGGTATATCTTTGTTCCTTAGTTTTGAATAAACTCTCAAATTTCATGTAGAAGCTAGGAAAATCCATAAAAATCCTACAAGAATGATAAATTTTTTATCGTTGCTCTTATGAAATCGTTGTGTTTCTTCCTTTGCACTGCGTTTTATCCTAATTCGTGGTGATTCCATATAGTGGTTTATATTCCTCATTTTTCATTGTAAGTTCGTGTTTTCTTTGTGTAAGACTCAACATGCAATAGGTGCCTTGGTATTAAAACTAAATCAAAGCTACTTCCCTTAAGTGCTTATGCTTGAAAATGTTTAAAACATCAAATAGCTTCAGCGCTGCATTTCTGACTTTGCATTGTGACTGACTCTTTTAAATTCTCTACCAACAATTGTAAAATTTCAAGTTCTGTAGGGTTTTCCTGACAAAGTATTGTTGGGAATCATGATTTCCATTAGACCAAAACCCACTAGTGTTAGTCAACGACCGCATCGCCAGAGATAAGGATATATGAGAGGCAGTCATTCCATGTCTTGAAACACACAGGGAGTGTTGGTTTATCCGATGTCCAACAATATTCCCCCCAACGCAAGCCGAGTGTGTATTAAACTCGTGACCTATGCTCTGATACCACTTTTTGGGAATCACACTTGTCGTTAGACCAAAACCCGTAGGTGTTAGTCAACGATCACATCACCAGAGATAAGGATCTATGAGAGGTGCTTAGTCCATGTCGTTAAACACACGAGGAGTGTTGGTTTATCCGATTTCCAACAAGTATATATTGTTTAAGTCTTTGAGTAATTTCTTGATTGTCTCCTAAATAATTATCAGAGGTTTTTAATATCATAACACCTCCATTATTACACAAAACCAATTTCTCATAGCCCTAAAACTATTCACTTTTTAAAAAGAAATATCATGTCAACTCTAGAAGACAAGAAGGACAAGGGAGGTGACATTGTACAATTTAAGCCATATTATGTCACAACCATCAATGTAGATATAGCCATCAAAATGGATTTTTAACAAGTAGGGTGCATGAGATTTTTTGAAAATATTCAGGGGTAGCATCCACAGTTGACAAAGGAATTTTCTAGGGGTTTTGATAGTGTGCAAGAAAAGGTGGGAACACTAAATTTTCTAGTCTCAACTTAATAAATAGTTAAGGCCACTAAAATCCCTTTGAATGGAGAGGAATGGTTCAAAGGTATGGATTTTGATTTGTTTGATTTCAAATACTTTCTCAAGCCAAAACACTGGAAATGATATGGTTTTGTTGTTCTAAGAAGCTATTTACAAGATCACCAGAGTAAATTGTTGGGGGTGATTCAAAGGTACTTCACATGTGAAGGGAGGTTCAGTAAAGTGTATCACTATCACATTATGATATTAATGCATTTTACTAGCAAGAAACATTTGAATCTTCCGTATTATCTATTTAGGAGTCTATGTAAGATGGATGACAGAGTTAAAACAAAAGGAAATCAAGTTGAAGCTAGTTTGTTTCATTTTTCATTAACTAAATTTTCAGTGATGAAGGAGCTTGAGAAGAAGAAAAAATCATGATAGGAATTTTTGGTTTCTTTAGGATGGGTAGAACAATCTTGAAACAACCAAAAGAATAGTAAAGACACCCCATCAGTTGTAATTAAATAAGGTTCGCCTACACCAGCAAGCTCAGTTAAAAATCCTTTAACTAGAATCAAATCAGTTGATAGGAGAAGTGCTAAGAAGCTTCACTTCTCACCTGAAGTAGAAAAAGTGAAAAGAGTAACAAGAACAAGAGTTGCAGCTAAGATATTTCTTGTAGATACTCCATAGACGCCTATTCAAGTTGTGGAATTAGAAATTACATAGAAGGAAGTGGAAATTGATGAAAGGGACTATAAAATTGGATATTTACAGGATCAGTTGGACAAGGCCCATTTGAAAATAGCATATTTGTAGCAAGAGAATAAGGAACTTAGGAATAAAGTATCACAAGAAATTTTTCATCTCAGTGAACGAGAGACATCAAAGAAAACATTGGCACATGCTACCAAAGTCAAAGACAAACTAGTCATTGATGTTGAAGAGTTAAAGGAGGCAGTTGAGTAGTCAAGGAGACCTGGAACTAGGTCTACTACCAAGGTGAAAATGCAAGTAAATGAGATTTTTCATCTTGAACCGAAGATAGTTTTTGATGAGCAGAAGGAATTTGAGAAATTATTAGAACAACTTGAAGGAGTTCAACAAGTAGATCAGCTTGCAAAAAAGGATCATAGGATAAATTGAATTTGTTTAAGAAAGTACAGGTTGTTGAGCCAGACTTTGATAAGGCTAGATACAAGTTAAAGTGGACCTTGCCTCTGCATATTCATGTGAGAAATTTGTATACACGGAACTTGGTATTAAAAAGAAGACTCAGGTTGGTGATGAAGAAGCTCACTGAGTTCAAGGAATCCAGAAGGAAGAGTAAGAGGGGCAAGTTAGATATACTTGCAGAGGCTAGTACAAAGGTGAATATTCAGCAGGAAAGTGCCACGCAGCTTTGAAATTTTTCTTTTGGCTCAAGAGATCAGAAAAATATCAATTTTGATGAAATTTTAAAAAACATAGCAAGGGACTTGCTACACTTTTTATATAATATTTGGTATTTGTGGGATAGTGGAGTTTTGAAGTTTTGATTTTTCATGAGGGGATTTATATGATAGGTTAAAATATTCACATTGATACTTCCAACACTTTATATCAAGAAAAAGTCACCATATGTTCAGATTTTTTAGAGCGTTGCGAAAGGAGACAATCTTGCTACGAAACAGGCTAGTGCAGTGCATGTCTAGACAGTCAACACCTTTTCGTTTCAAATTTAGAATTTTTGACTTCTTGAAGTAGTTGGGATCATATGGATATGTGGAAAATTATCTTAGGAGTTGTATTTAATGCTTATTTTCAAATATTCCAAGTTAGTGATGTTTTAGACATAGATTGGTTGTAAGGAAAGCCACTCCTATTTTTCGGTATATGCACTAAAAATTTGATGTGTCTAGTTATAAGTTTTTTTTGGTCAATAATTTTTACCACCTAGGGTAGGATATCAAACCTCATGATGTATATAGAGATGAAAAACATTGTAAGTGGTTTTGTTGGTTATATTAGAGAAGAACAAAATTTTTGTGCACTGTATTTCCTGAAATTTTTTGCAGTGAATGAATAAAATATAGAAGGTGATTTGCAGGGATTTCTGTGTCATAATATTTGTGGTTTTGTGCTCCTTTTATCTTGTAATTTGTCTCATGTGTTTACATCTCTTAAATGTATATCTTCTTTCTTAGAATAACCAGATGTTTAATTCATAATTCATCTTAATGGTGCTCTGATTTAGTTTTTCCAAGTTATCAATGTTTTAATTTTAAAGTAAATTTTTAGAATTCATCTATGATTTTGATGCTCTATGTGTTGTATTTCACCTTTCTACACTCACCCTCTACAACGATTTAACCTAAATTCCACCACCAAAGCTGTCTACCTTGCTCCTGTGGAGAAAACCCTCTGATTCTTCATCATATCACTGGACAAAAAACTAATTTGACATGAATCCATGCCTAATGGATCTTTCTCTTTTCTCATCAACACACCTTTGAAAATCAAACCTTGTTAAGCTAATTACCTAGCCTAATATCAGATCATTTTAATAAATCCAAGTGATAGAGCCCTCTCCAAGGCTAGAAGGGCTAGATTATGGTCTAAATGAGGTTTTTGGTTACCTCTGGAATTTCTCTCCTCAAACTAGGTAATTTACAGAGTGATAACAAAAGGGATATACACAAACACACCTAGGTGTATTGAAACTGTTGTGCTTTTTATATATAATTTGAATATTAGATATGTAGATATTATGGCATGTGTGCACACACACATAAATGATATATATATATATATATATATATATATATATATATATATATATATATATATATATATATATATATATATATATATATATATATATATATATATATATGTGTGTGTGTATGTATGTATGTATGTATGTATGTATGTATGTATGTATGTATGTATGTATGTATGTATTTCAAAGAAAAACAAATTATATATTCATATGAGAAATATATGCATTATTGTGTTTTGCATCATGAGCCTTACTAATGCTTGTAGAGATCAAAGCACGTAAATCTTTGTTGTATCCACCCTTGTAAAAAAAAATTTTTACAAGTTATAATTATAAAAATACTTTTTACATTTTTGTATGCCTTGTTGTAAGTCACATGTACATTGCCTTCCAAAAAGGAGGATGTGAGAAAAAAGGAAATTATGAAAATGGAGGGAGATTGAATATGCACTTCTATATCATCGATTTGTTGTCCTTCACTAAAATCATAATTCCAAAGAGACCCAGGGGGAGTTGTAAAGATTATTTTGAGAGAGCATCCACTTCCTCATCGATTTCTCTCAATAAATGGCTATATGTAATCAATCCAACGAATGATTCCAACTACAAAACTTCCAAGAGAGAATCCATTCCAATATTATGAATTGTGTTCCTACGTGTTTCCTAATCAATAGCCACTTTAGAGTCCCTAAGGACTTGGATCCCATTAATATTTTTTCATTTTTGTAATCTATAGAAGGATATAGACCATAAGAAATTCCTCCTTACTATGGGTACCTCTCTCAAAGGAAGATCTGTTGTAGAGAAAATGTGAATGGGAGAAGTATATGAAAACCCTATTCCATAGAGTGGCGGGTGACCTTGGATGGAAAAAATAAAATAACCCCACAAGATATCATAATCCAACTCTGGCAAGGGGGATACCGTCTGAGAAGAGGATTTTTCCAGCGTTAGTTTCGAGATTCATTAAATCGTCCTAGAATAAAAAAACATTACAATATTTCCAAATGGAATCGATCAGTATACATGGAAGGCAACAAAAATAAACCATGAATTCATCCAAAAATATAACTCCTAAATGATGTGGCTATCAAACCAGAATTCCTATAGGATTTGGATTTGAACTCTGACTAATAAAAGAGAAACTTAAAAATAAAAGTGTCATTGTTTCTTTGAAATAATGACAAAGAGTGTATCTACCAAGCCCTTGCAAACCACGAGAGTTGAGTAACTCCTAGGTTAATAATTTTTTAGAGGGTACAACCCACAGGGTGAATTTTTCTTTAAATTGAGTGCATGTCTTCCATAGACATTGCCACTACTAGATTTTCATCCCCTCAAATGATTTTTCAAACCATATATGGTAACCAAGCTTGGTCAAAAAATACTCTATAGACATATTCATGGACTAAACAAGGTATTTAAGCAAGATATGATTCCATTGTATCACCTTGATATAAAGGTTCCATTCACTAGCTAAATCCCCTTCTAAACCAAGTAGATGTGTTAATTTCCACAAATTAAAACCCCTGACCTGTGGAGTGTCAATGGCAGAATTTAATAGCTATGTAATATTTTCCTCCTCTATTCAATGAAGAAGAGGTTGGGAAAGGGTATAGTAATTAGTAATTACTAGCCCTAATCAGTGAATCCCTACCAATATGGACCTAGGAATAATCACCTATTTCCCAATTGGTCCATTTACCAAATGAAGGAAATGAGGTCATGATCGATTTCCAAACTGTGGAGCCTTTAGTTGATTTGTTGGGCTCTCTAATCCATTCAATGATAGAGAATCCTTTTAGGTAATTTTATACAGAGAACTTTGTACAAAGAAAATTTCTTAGTAATCATGCTTGATAATCCTTCCAAAAAGAGCTCTGGCAAAGAGAAACAAATCCTTAAGCCCCTAAACTCCACAATTTTTTGGAACCTCCAATCTGGACCAATGAAATAATGCAATGCCCAGGGTGGACTTGGAACCTTTACACAAGTAGTTAAAACTGATTCTTTTGATTTGATTAATGATACCTTTGGGGATCATAGCTATATATATCCAATAGACTAGCATGATTTCAAGTAGACCCTTCATGAGAACGAGTTTTCCGTAGTGAGAGAGAAGGAAATGTGTCCAAAAGGAGATACAATTTTTTATATGTTTAACCAACCATCCTCAATCCCCCTTCCTATATTTATTGAGAATCAGTGTAAATCCTATATACTTTAGGCCATACACCAAATACTTTTCCTGAAAGGGAAAGTGCTTGAGAGCCAACATGCGAGAAAGGGTAGGGACCTCATTACATATTAGAACTAATTTTTGTGTGTTGATAACCATGCCAATGGCTAGAAAAAAAGAATCCAAAACAATATTAAGTGCAAAAACACTCCTAAAATTTCCTGGTATATAAAGGAAGATATCATCCACAAAGAGAAAGCATGTAACCTACATGGCCACAAAGAAGAATATGCCCTTAATGTCCCCTATTGGTTTGTGTGATTCCATCAACTTGCTAAGTGCTTCCATAACCAATATAAATACGAGGGGAGAGATTAGGAACCCATGTTGAAGGTCTCGAGAGGAAATAAAAAATTTGGGATGGGACCCTTTTATCAAAACTAAATATGGCATGGATTGGACACATCCCAAAATCAAATTAAAAATAGGAAGGCCATACCCATTTGAATGAAAGTAAGACAAATGTAAGTCCAATCAACCCTGTCAAAGGCCTTAGATAGGTTTATTTTCATAAGAATAACATTTTTTCTAGATACCTTAATATGGTGCATAACTTCCTAAGAAATCACAACAACATCTAGAATGTTTCAGCTATGTAGAAAACCAAATTGTTCCTATGATATTATAATGTTGAGGATGGGATTGAGTCTACATGAAATAATTTTACATATTAGTTTCTAAAGAACATTTCAATAGGCTATAAGCTAGTAGTAAGAGAAGGATTTTCCCTCTTACGATTTGGGTATTAGGCAAAGGAAGGTAGAGTTGATAGACCCAAGGATTGTGTGCTGGTATTTTGAATATTTTATAACCTTGCATATCATATTTTAGGATCTGGTATAATCATATATATAATTCTACCAAAAAGACATTTGGACCAGGGATCTTGTATGTTTTCATAGATGCCAGAACAATCAATATTTCAACTCTAATACCTCTTCAAGGATAGAGGATTTAATCTCATCTAAAATAGTGGAAGGGAAGAGGTAAATTTCTTGGAGGATTTCTTGTATAGGGCACCTTGGAGGAGCTTCATATAATGATTTGAAATGTTGCATCCTTGCCTCAACCTCCCCCTCAAATTTTTTTAGGGGAGGTTTTTCCTCAAATTTGATTTCCTAGATAGTATTCCTCTGCTAATTCCAATAATTAACGTAATGGTGAAAAAAATTCATGCTAGTATCCTCATATTTAATCCATATCACTCTACTCTTAAGGAATCAATGGTATTCCTCCAATAGAAAGATAAATTTCCTTATTTCTTCCAAATATTTCGTTTCCTTAAGAGTCACAGTTGTGATACGCCTCAAACCATAAGAAATTTTAATTTCAAAGAGTTTTGATCATGACATGTAAGTCCTTGTTCAAATTTGCTTGATGATACTTCACCTAGGACCTAGAAATTAATTTCATATTTAGTATATTCTCCTATAATTGCTTCATATATGAGTTATCTTCTAAAGGAGATACATTCTTCTAATAAGTAAGGATTAGAGCACTATAGTCTTCCTCTTGTAGCTAGGAGGAGTTGAATCAGAAAGGATATGCATTTGAGTTTTCCTTTGAGTTGAAATGTAATAAAATGGGTCAGTGGTATCATATTCCTCCCATTTCAACTATTGATTTGATAGGATATACCAAATTCCAAATTCCATTGGATATTAAAAAATGATCAAGCCTCTTTAAAAATTCATTTCCTTTTGAGCACCCATTTCTCCAAGTTGTGTGGGGGGGGAGGGGGGGTGGTTGGGTGGGGGGGAGTTGTATGGGTTTAATCTCAATTAAATTGTGTCTTGAGAGAAAATACATAAAGAAAAAACCTTGTGGGCCTGGATGTGGAATAAGCCCCTAGACTTCCATTAAAGAAATGGTGAAGTTATGATCACCTCCTACCACTATATATGGGTATGAAAATGTCCCTGTTGTTGATCATGTCAAACCCCTATTGAATTTTTGGCAGGCCATTCCATTTTAACCCTTCAAAATTCTTTTGATAGCTTGGAAAATCCATTATCCGCCTATCGTCGCCTTCTCCCAGCCTCAGAATTGCATAAAAGGGCCGAGAAACCCACCTTTGAAAATATATCAGGCCTTAGCCCCTTCGGCCTAGCCCCTCTGCTCCTTTTCCTCCACGTGACCGAAAGCCAGAACCGTGTGCTGGCTTTATAAGCGCTTACCATAGATACAGGTTGGGCGCGTATATAACCGTCGATCTATACATATCAGATGGCATTCGCAGTGCTTCATCGCGCCCGGACCCCACTCTGTTCACAACTCTAATAATCTGTCCACCGTCCAATTAGCCTGCAGATCAATGGCTATAAGCTCACCCGCTTCAATGGTCCCCACAACGCACTACTCCAAAACCGGGTGGTATGTATCGCACTGCCTTTCGGCGGTAGGCGGTAATTCCCCTTGGGCCAGCGATTCCATACACTGTCTGCCACGCGTCCCAGCGTACGGTTCCAAAACCGCCATTCATCGCACGCTATTGCTCGGCAAGATATGCGCAGCGATATCGCTGTCAACCGTCGGATCTAGAGACCTTCATCGAATGGTCGTCGTGCATCTAAGCTGCACAATTTTTAACCCACGGCAAATGCGCCCCTGGCCCACTGTCGATCGCCTCCAATTCTCTTTCAACCGTCGATCTCCCCCTAAGATCGGGCGGTCCACATCTAGTCGCATGCACACCTTGGACCCAGTCTCCCACCACATCATTATCCCACATGTGCGTCTCATTTCTCCTCCTCCCATTACATATGTCAGTCATAAGTCAAATTTCATTGCTTCTCATTTAAAACTTTCACTAATTCTCCTACCATTATTTCCACTGCACTTTCTTCATCACCACCCTGCATGCTTCTGCCATTTCATCATGTTGCTTCACTACACAGTCGCCTCCATTGCATTGTCATCCCCCATGCATTTGTTTTCTTCACAACTTTGTGTGCTTTTCAGGTTTATAACGACAAAGAATTATCATAATTTGCAGCATCCATTACAAAAGCTGAGAACGCATCAGAGGACCAATTTTTCAGAGGCGAAATTTATGAAGAAATTCCTGGGTAGCTGTTGTGACATGACATCCATTAAAGAAACAAGGTTATACTTTGGAAAGCTTCCCAGTGTCATTCAAGAGGCAGATATCATAGATGGAGACATTAATGGAACAACAGAAGAGTATCAGTGGAAGGTCAAGGAATTCAGTGTTCGACATTGAAGATTTTAAATCATAATTCAGGGTTTAGAAGGCAGAGGGTACAATGCACAAGAAACAATACCCTCCAGGTTTTATTTAGTAGAATCTTCATTCAGGAAAGGACAGAATGTTTATGGGATTCTACTCTATGCCGTGTTCCTAAAGAGGCTTTCACCCAGTGCATTTATTTCAGAAAGCAGGCCACATAGTACAAACAGCACAACATAGTCATTCAGCAGTATGGGTGTGAATGTTTCCACCATTTTGCCTTAATTATGCAAATTAAATGTTCATCACCTACCTCTTTTACTAGGTTTTGGTTTCTCCTATAAAATTCCAGGAGAACGAATGATTTAGGTTTCCAGATTTTATCAGAAAATTATGCAGTGAGAGGCTTTTTGTATACATCTTGTAAAACTTTTGTATGAAGGCTCAGAGCCCATAGGGTCTCAGTGAGGAGGAGTTCCATCTGTTAAAGAGGATTCTGGTCTTTGGTATTTCATAGTCTGTAACTTTCTCTTATGTGTTATTTTAATATATCATTTCATTTCATCCACCTTTCCTGTATCATGTTTTGGAATGCGAGTGGCTCACTAATTTTTGGTATGGATTTATCCTAGTTGATACCCATGCTTGGATTATTCAGGTGCTTTAAATATGGCTCATGCATGATATTCTGTTCCATTATTCAGCTAAACCGTATTTCTGCTATATTAGTTTCTTTGGGAGGGTGCTTTTAAAATGCTATTATCATGTATGGATTCTTAGATTGGTAAGCCCATGCATGGTGGTATTGTATATCTGGGTATCAGCTCAATGTTAACTAATATCTTCTCAATATTTCTTTCACTACATATGCCTTTTGATAATTTATGTCTGTGAAGTATTTCTGAATCGGCCCGCTTTGCAGTAAACTGTCTCTTAATTGTCTGATGCTTTATATTACAGTTTTACACCTTGCCTCTGCAGTATTTCTTTTCCTATGTCAGTTTCTGAGAGTTTGGTCCCATTCCAGTTTATTTCCCTGTTTGCAGGAGATATCATGTGAGCTGAAGTTGACAACTTCATACATTATATTATACGCTCCTTGCTATGCTAAGATGTCCTAGGCACTGGTCTATCACAACTCTAGGCTGTCTCTAGGAACGACAACATATGTAATGGCTATACCCTCCCGATATGAAGTATGTTTAGCATGCATTCCATGTACATTTAATACAAAAGTGATCCACATTTATGAAGGAATGAAACGAAATATATATTTAAAACATAAACACAAATATACAATGAAACTGAAATTGAATTAATAAATAGCCAATGCTGAAAACTATTTACATGCAGATTGAAAGCAAATTAACTCGAGTGATGGTAGTATATCTCTGAGAAGAGATGTGATGGATACATGCCTTATAAAATTTGTTACAATGAGGCTCTGAGACCTTTTTATCATGAAGAAACAATGAGAAACCGTAAACATCCAAAAACCTAACACTAGAATATGAAACACCAAAATATTATGGGCCCAATGGGGTTAGTTGGAACATCAACCTCTCAAGGTCATAACTTTGGAATTTTATCCTCTTTTGGTGCACATGATAGCCAATTAGAAAGGTATTTCCAGGGAAAACAAATTTCAACTAAAAATGTAGAAAGAGACTCACATTTTCCCATTTCCCCAAAAAACGTCATTTAGGGCCTCAAAATGGCTTTGGAAGTTCAAGACCTAAAAAATGAAAAAAAATAGAAAACTGTCAAAATAGAAACTATGCTAAAAAGGAATTTGATAGGAAACATTGTTGGGGTTACAAGTGGAATAGGAGGTTGGCCACCAATATTCAGCCAGATTAGTCCTCCCCCCTTTAGAAGAAATGGTCACCATTACATTGAGTGCCTCCATAAGATGGGGAAAATTCTACTAAACTTGGTCCCTGGTGAGCCACTTTATTTAGTGAAGGATCTTAATGGCTTTGAAAAACCAATACAACTAGATAATTTGTTGGTGAGTGTTATTTATTTGTGCATCCATGATCTGATTAGTTGTGTCTTATTCAATGCAATCTGAGTTGAACTTTATTGGTGCCAGATTCTCAACAATGTATGATGTGTCCAACAATTGTGGAAAGTATGGTCGAAGGCAGTCCATATTGAATACTGGGTGCAATCCAAGGAATGGGGGGATACTTAGTTCAAAATAATTCTAACACATAGCCTTGGTGATGGTGTAAGGCCTGTATTGGAGTAGTTGAAGCTTTTGATCGGCTCTGACAAGACTATGATGGTGTAAGGCTTGTATTGGAGTAGTTGAAGCTTTCGATGGGCTCTGAAAAGACTATCCTTCTACAAAAAGAAACCAAACCTTTTCACCTTCTTGAAACTTATGTGGCACCTGATGTTGATCATGATGTTGTTTTTACTTAGTATTGGATTTGTATAGGATATCATGAACCTATTGGTGAATTTGTTGAATGCATTCAATAAACTTGATGGCTTTATCAACTTCATATTGAACATGTGTAAATTTTTTTGGTGTGGTTGCAACATGCATTGCAACATCAATGGGACACAGTGGTTGAAATTACAATCCCACCTAAAAGGGGTTGTGGCTAGTTGAGATACAAAGAGCTCCATTTTATTTTTGTTTCACATAAGGGAGACTCTCATCCCGTGTTCATGGATTCTTATAGTTGTACATGTGTAGTATGTGCACTATCATCATGTTGATGACATATGCATGGCCATCAGTTTGGGGGTGGAATGCAACTGACTTTGTGAGCTTGGTGTCCAAAAATGACTAGAGGATCGACCAAAATATTCTTAGAAATTTGGAATCCTGATTTAATATAATGGTATGTGGGATCCAAAAATTTACTTACACCCATTTGAGAATATCTTGGTAGTGGATTTTGTTGTGATACTCTTCTTGTAGGTAGCTAATATGGCCATCTTAGAAAATCTAACAACGACCACAAACACACAGTCATTGCATGCTTGGTATAAGGAAGGATTTACATATAGTCTATGGAGATGGATTCCCAAGGCTAGCTAGGAGTAGGAAGAGGGTGTACATTCCTTTATTTTTAATGGTTGGCTTCATGATGGCACAAGTAATGGATGATCTGAAATATTTTCCAACATCTGGTTATATTTTTGGCCAATAAAAATACTTTTGTAATACTGCAACTATCTTCTCCACAATAAAGTGTCCAACGATGCGCCTCCCAAATCATCTTGGCATGCTTGCTTGAAGGAACACAAATATGTCCTAGATAGCACAACAATCCATCCTGAAGGTGGGAGTCTAGAACTATCTCTCTAGCCATTAACATCTTGTATGTGGCAATGAATTCCAATTCATTGTCACATATTTGCGTCCATCCATAGGTCTTATGCTCACAAGAGTTGACAATTGTGCTTAGTGCCAAATCATGGGCCGCTTGAGGTAGTTTGTGATGTGATTGGTGCCACCCTTATTATATTTATTGTTAAAATGGAATCCTTGTAGATATGTGGACCGTTTCTGATGGAAATATTTCTTCAAATTCCCCTTTATCTCCATAAATTGAAAAGGTTGGTGATTCATGTGGATGATAGTCTCCTTCCCCAAAATATAATGTTTCCATTGTCGACAAGCCTGCAAAATATAATAAATTTCCTTATCATAGGTCACATAGCTTCGTATAGTATTAGAGAGTGTATCAATATGATAGGCCACTAGATTCCCTTGCTGAGTGAGGACTGCACCAATAGCATAATCAAAGGCATCTATATCAATATCAAGTGGTTTTTGCAGGTTTGGAAAGGTGAGGACTGGTGCAGAGTAAAGGCAATGTTTCAGTTCAACAAATTCCTTCAGTTGTGACTCGAACCAAAAAAACTGTGTTTTTTCTCCACCCTTGGTAACTTGACTTAAGGGCCAAGCGATATGGGAGAATCCCAACACGAATCTCCGATAGAAATTAGCAAGGCACAAGAAGAGGTGGAGCTCTCTTAGACTCGTTGGGAGGGGCTAATCTCGAATGATTTGGATATTAGTTGGATCCAAATGCATGCCTTGCTCATCAATTATGTGGCCCATATATTGGACCTAGTCCATGCCAAAGGAGCATGTCTCCAAGTTGGCACATAGCTTGGCTACTGCAGGGTTTGAAGGACCTGTCGAATATGTTGCAAGTACTCTACCCAAATCTTGTTGAAGATGAGGATATCATCATCCATATATACAACCATGAACAAGTTGGTGAAGTGATGGAAGATTTCATCCATCAAACTCATAAAATTTATGGGGGAATTTGTCAACCCGAAGGGTATGACCAACCACTCAAAGAGACCCTCCTCGGACTTGAAGGTGGTATTCCATATATATGTGAGTTCTATTGGAACTTGGCAATAGAAAGACTTCAAATCAATATTTTTGAAGTACTTAAATCCCTTAAGCTGGTCAAGAAGGACATTAATCCATGGGATTGGGTATCTATTCCTCACTTTGATTTTGTTCAACGTTGATAATAAATGTAGAGTCTCTAGGTTTCATATTTCTTTTATACAGGTACAATTGGTCTCCCACAAGGTGAGGGTCTTCGTCGGATATCACATTTTTGTAGCATCTCTTGGATCTGCAGCTTGATTTCTTCATTTTATAGAAGATAACGATGGTATATTGGCCCGCTAGGTAGAAGTACACTAAGGTTGATATTGATCGAATTATTGACCTCACCATGCAAAGGTACTCATGTGGGTGAGGAGAAGATGTCCCCTAACTCTTCCACAACCTTATCCACTTGCTTATGTTGCATGGAGGAGCCCTTTTTGAGGCCATGGATGTGGACATGATCTCCCCCTTACTTTGATAGATCAAACAAATTTCACAGTTTGGAAGATTATATTATTATATTTCTTAGCAAAGATCAAAGAAATGGTGGTAGGTAGCGCTCCCTCTGGTATCTTGTATAGTTTTCTACACAATTGAATAATAATACTATGAGGTCTAGATTCATACACATTATGACACTTCCACAGTTATGGGTTTCACAATTGAAAACATCACAAAATTCAAGGGATCAACATCACACAATACCTTGTTCGTGAAAGGCTTCATGTTGTAGGGCAGGTGGAAATATTGGCTGACATGGAGAACTCCCCCTTGGTGAAGCCACCCGATGGTGTATGGTTGTGGGTGTGGTGTTTTCAAAAAATCCAACCACTTAGAAAAATTTGTTGAGATGAGGTTATTTTTCCTCCATTTATTGAAAATGAGTTGCAGCAGAGAAACCTTCACCTGTATTTGTGAGTGGAAGATATGCTCACCCTCCTCCAGATCCTCGAGCTCAATTTTCTTGACCTTGGTGGTGGAAACAATGGTGTTGGGTTCTGTATCAATGTTTTTCCCCCTTTTCAAGTTTTGGATCAAATTCAGAACATGCATTTGACACTGAAGCTTTCAGCTCAACCACCAATGATTGCTTTATGCGGGATTCATCTATTTTGTGAGTTGGGATCTTGTGGGACTCACACCACTTTCCTATGTCTTTATTTTTCTTCCCATCATTATTATTTTCTTGTGGCTTCGATGGGTTATCCTAGATCATTCCATGTTGGCTCTTTCCTTTTTTTTTGTGGTTTGGGGATTCTCTTTCCCTGTGATGTGTAAACTACTAAAAATATTCCATTAGACAATCCACCACAATAAATACGATAAAATTATATATAAAATATGAAATTCTACACTATTCCAATTTTATTATAATGTTGGATATGTAGATTTATTGTTAATAGTGCATGCATGTGAATTTAAAAAATAGATAACAGTAAAATAAAATATCACACACACACACACACATTTGACACATAATATAACCTAAGAAACCCTTTCAGGAAAAAAACCCAGTTGAAAGGTGAGGTCACTCCCCTCTCTTTCTCTGAATATAGCTGTGAGTACAAAGAAGTATGAAATGTGGCCCATAGTCTACTACAGTGCATGATTCCTCTTTATCTTGCTCTACCTCCTATCTCTCTTGGCTATTTTTACTTAGTTATGAAACAAATGCACTCGAAAAAATGGAACCCCTTTTCCTCATAGTGGCCTAGTTATAACACAACTCGATAACCTACTGGTGGTTAGGTTTGACTACCTAAACTCTTAACCATAGTTAAACTTTAGACTCTTCTAGAGTATTATACATCTTAATCATTTTGCTAGCCCCTTTCTCTAAAATAATTAGGGTTAACATGGCATCCTCTTGAATTTTTGGTGGTGAAAACATGAAGGTCAACTTCTAAGTGGCATAATGTTTGCATACAAACTCTGATTGATGTAATTATTGTACCAATGGAAAGGTATTTGTGTGCAGAATATGAAAAAAAATGGTGTGATAAAGAAACAAAGTTTTACCCCAAAAAACATCGTTTGATGCCTCAAAATTCTCTTAGAAGGTTTTAGACCCCAATTCTCCAAACTAGGTCCCACTGGTAAAAATGGTCCTGAGAGCGTATTCCTCCACTTTCTCAACTCTGAAAGCATCAAGATTGATAAAAAATGATATAATGATCCAATTCGGATCACACCTCCCCATTTTGGGAGGCCTTTGGCCCCCAAGAGCTTCTACTGAATGAGGTGAGAAAATGTTTCCTCCATCTTTTGGTGTACCATTTAACTTTTCCTAGAAGTTGTCCTTTCAAACCAATTTTCCAAAGATCATTGCGATAGGGATTTATGCTCAGTTGGATAAAAAATAAACCCTATCAGGTTCTCCCAGAAGCCTAAGGTAGGAAGAGTAAGGGAAGGACTATTCTAATTCTTGACTCTTTCAATGGTGCACTACACATGACAAGTGACAACACGAAGACCTCCTATAGCATAAAATAAAACTATCTAAAACACAATTTTTGATGCAACCTAATGTTAGGTGGATTTCCTTATTCTAAATTACTTTTGTTTGAATAATAGAGTTATGTTCGTGGGTTTGGTATGTGTGGAGTTTCCATTGAGTGGGAACCTCTCAAGATTGAGAGTTCACCTCCACACTACTAGTGTATTCATCTCCCATACAACTCCATGGTAGCTCTAGGGTCTGTGAGGAAGAAAAGTACCCAAGAAGTAGGCAAGGAGGTTTTCTGATGAGTATACAAATTCAGTTAAGTCTTCATCAAAAGGGATGTGAAAGCTACAATAACAACCATGTGGGCTAATATTTCATTTATTATTGCAGAGTGATTGGTGAATGTATTTGTGAAAAAAAATATTTCTTAGTGCCATGGTGTATATATATTTCATATCCTCTTGTAATAATTGATATTCCTTTTGAATTAAAAAAAATGGAAGAGCTGCAATAATATTAAAGAAAGTAGATTTCGCATAAGATACACCTACTCAAGAAAGTTTTTTATAAAATATAAATACATTTTGTTTTCAAAAATATAAAAATTCTAATGTGATAAACTCAATATCAATGTCCAACTGGAATTTTATTTGATTGTATGGAGAGTTAAAATGGACATTTCCCTCATAATTCAATGATTCCACATTAATTAGATCACCCATAATTGGCTAATACAATGATGGAAAATCGATACTCTCCTCGATGCCACTAGGTCAATCGAAATCCTCTAAACTAATGGTTAACACTTCAACTTTTCATCTCTCAATCTCTACATGACTTTCAAATTGATGTGGACTTTCATTAGAATCATTATTGCAATACTTAACCACTATTGAATTAAGTAATTTCCCTTTTACTCCCTTCACTATGTGCCTAAATACTAGTGAATAATTTTTACTTGATACTCTCATGGCTTGAATATAATATCTAGTACTTGCTAATGTCACTGATTCAGTAAGAAGGAGCAATGTTGAGTATTCCATTTAAACTCTTGTTGCTTCAAAGTTTGAGCATGTGACTTTTAAAAGATTCCAATTGGTGTTGAAAAGTACTTTGTAAAGGTGTACTGGGAAAAACTAAAGACTTAACCCCTCTTGTAAAGTAAGTTCACAAGAATTTGTGCCCAAAATTTTTTAGACCTACAATTTCCCTCATATTTTTTTTCATTGCTTAACAGAATATAATAAATAGTTTAATTATGAAACAAATTTAATTCATTTTGGCACAAAATATATCTTTTTTATGTAATCTATATGGTATGCTAATGTACGCAAATACCTTTACTAACTAATTATCCCAAGTTAGTATTAACTAATTATCCCAAGTTAGATAATGAAAGGGGTCTTATGACAATACCACTACCATTACTGGTATTAATTAACATCTTAGAACTCGAGTATAACACTTAGTTCATTTATGAAGTAGATTAACATGAATATAAAAAATATCAGCATTAATATGAATAGATTAACATGATGAATGTGAAAATTAAACTTTACGTGAGCATAATGGATATCATTTCAAATTAGTGAAATAAAAAAAAATCCATATATGAATTCGATTTATGCATACACTGTAACTCAGGGAAACATATCATAATTTCACATCACAAAGGTTAATTCTTAACTATTATCATAATACGACTTAATACGACTTAAGAAAAACATTGACGTCTAGTGGTGAATCATCTATCTAATTACTGAAACAAATAATGTAATGGATATAAAATTTGATTGCATTCGTTTCGTTGAAGAATATTATCACCATCACATAAATGATGAAAACTTTCAGGGGCTAACACGATAGAGGTCCTTGGATACCCAATAATAGAAGTGTTAGTTAATGGAAATTAAACCACTTCTGTTGTGCAATGATTCAATCTAGCGAATATCATGACTAGTAGATAGAATAGTGTGAAGAGGCTAATATTATCCACCATTTAGTAACCTAACCATGCCATGGTAGATGAGCACTCCAACATCTGCCTTAACTATCAACCCATGTACATAATTTGTCCAGCAAATGCCTTTCAGTTAATGGCTATGGAAATGGTTTAATGTCTCAGTACAGGTTAACAGTCATCATCCATGGCTTATGCCAGATGATCCACCATGTGCATGATGGATCTGAACTACCCATATGATATCTTATAATTAACTTAGATGAATTATATTTTGATTTAGTTTAAAGCTCCACAAAAATTTGGATTTTCTCGTTGACATTTTACACTTTGAATTTTCCCACCCACTCTATTCGATTTTTATTTGCATGAGATCAACTGCTATTTCTGCTACCTTCTACATACTTCAATGTTTTAATGTTTGGATTTGAACTCAGTTAGTTGGATACCGCTTTGAAACTCTCATGGATACCATGTCAACACACTGTGAAATAGGTATGATTTTATTGTAACCATGCCCAATTGATATATATGTCTTATTGCAATCTCTTTTTACCAAATATTTGCAAACATGCTTAAACAACTAGTAGAGCTATAAGAACATCAACATTCCTAGCTCCAAAGCTTATTAGAATTTGATTGTATGCTTCTTTGGCCATGGCTACCTCTCTGTTGTTTCAAACGTGACGAGTGTGCCTCTCTTTGGCGAAGGAATTTTCAATCTTAGGCACATAGCAACCCCCAAGGCATTTTCACAAACTCACAAATATTTTTCAATTAATGCTTCACTTTTATTTCTTTCAATGATGATATACATGGCTTTGATGCGAGACATCATAGACAACATTGACAAAAGAAATGTAAAATGTTTTCAATGACAATCTTAATGGGTGTAGAGTCTGTTCTCTTGAGAAGAAAATTCGGATGATTGAGCTATTAGAGATGAGGAGATTTAACAGGTTCACAAGCACCAAACTCATAACTGGTTGGAAATCTTTCTGTAGTTAAATAAGATATAGGGGTAATTATGGACAGTGGAGACAAATGGTTTACAATTTAAATCTATTGTGATATAAACATTCAAACCACTTTTATCATTTTAAAAGCTAAAAAAAATCCTCAAATAAATGAAATAAATGTTCTAAATACTTATTGGTTGTGCCTATGTTTATAGGCATATGTAAGCTGGTGTTTTTTTAAATGTTTTTGAGTACAACATAATATTGTGAGTATCATTCCTCTAGCTCGATCAATCATTGAAGAGAAAATCTATAGTTGTATAGTGAATACAAATATTGTTTCAGCTTCTATTATTCACTTGTATAAACTAGTATATTACCACAAATGAGTCAAAGTATACCAATTCCATGTTTTATCAATATTTCAAACTCTTGAAACCTACACCAATTAACCCTCAAAGTTTTTACAAATCAAAGAAATAAGGTCATAACTTTGTGTTGTGAATGACTTAGAGGAGGGGGCCTTTACCTTATTGGAGGTTTGGTGAGATTGTGGGATGATATTCCCTAAAAGAAATAATTGTAGCTTTTTAATTTTGATCCTTTTATTGATATTGTGGGTTTGGTTGAGCAAGGAACAAATCCCAATAGGAATCCTTCACCCTTGTTATCTTATAACTTGTATTGTGATGGAGCCTATTACAAATTCCTGGAATTGGGTAGTGATTTACACACGCACAACCAATTTGGTAGACCATTTAAAGGGAAATAAAAATATTTTTCGTATCTTTCTATGATTTGTTCTGATGTTAATAATATTTTCCATTAGAATTGTAAATTATGTTGCACTCATAAATTTTATTAAGGCTGTGATTTGGGTACATGGTAATAATGTAAAGATTTTCCAGTATAAATGTAGATTCAATTTCTGTTGTGACCTTTTTTTATGTAATATTGGTTTCTTCTTTTGTTTTTAAATATGGAATATATTTAAAAACTTTTAGAATTAAGTGGAACTCATAACTAATAATGAAAATGAAAATGAAGAGGAATTTTGATTGGAGTGCTTCATGGCCAATATAGGTTGATCTAGGCATATTACATAATGCATGTAACATTAGTGTTTTTTTGAATGTAAGAGTGGGTATAAACATAGTTTATTTATATTCTATAACAATCAATATCAACGTAACAATATATAATTTCCCTTTTTTTTATCTAGGCTTGACAAAAACATAGGTGGTGACAAAATAATGTTCATTAGAAAATGTAAGGATAATAAAAACCAATCAATAAATAGTTGTTATATGTTTTATGATGTATTTGAAGGAAATGGAATGTGAAATTATTTCTTAGAAACAAGATTAATATTGTTAACAAAGGACTCTTAAAGCGTTGAAAAGCATATAGAATATTGAGCTTAAAATACAACATGCCCACTAACTGCTTCTTTCTTGATATCTCGAATACTGCATTCTCTT
The DNA here is from genome assembly GCA_034641835.2 of Pinus albicaulis. Taxonomy (NCBI): domain Eukaryota; kingdom Viridiplantae; phylum Streptophyta; class Pinopsida; order Pinales; family Pinaceae; genus Pinus; species Pinus albicaulis. The sequence goes on from CM076574.1 coordinate 698,360,170, forward strand.
TTTCCAAATCTTCATCCATTTGTTGAAATATTTCATTATCCCTATTTATTGCTTTGAGAAACCCAATGGAAAATTTTGGTAAGATTGATAGAGAATGAAAACTTTTAAAAATTCCTAGGACCAATTGATATAACATTTTAAAATATTATTCATTCTTCTCTAACTAGTAATTTTGATGTACTAGAATAGTTGATAATTCAATGTTTTGGGTATTCTAACCTTCTAGATGAGATAATAAATTATTTTGTAAATCTACATTTATGGAAGCAATATTTCATGCAAGTACATATATGAACTTCATATTTCGTAAGTGCCCATATACAAAAGTTCTTGCCTAATACACATATATAGTATTTCTTCCATAAATGCACACTTGTAGAAGTTGACCTTTGTATATGTATAGAATCATGCATTTATAGAAGCATGCAATTTCATATAGATACATATATAGAAGTGGGATTTCGTATAGGTGCATATAAGGAAGCAATTTTATACAAAAGTAGATATCAATATATGTGCATATGCAGAAGCATTTTTGTATTTGCACATATACAAATGTGGACTTCCATATATATATATATATATATATATATATATATGGAAGCATAATTCCTATTATGTACATAAATGGAAGTTGGCTTCACTTAATGCTTTTTTTGATGTGCGTATACAAAATTTGATCCGGATTTATGCAGGAACGCGATAAAATACAGAAATAGACATAAACACAGAGATGCAACGGAAATAATACTTCATTTAATTAATATCAAATAACAAAAATATTCTTACAGACATAATGGAAATAAACTAGCTAGGGCGCTGGTAGCTTATCTCTGAGAAGAGATGTGGAGGCTACAGGCCTCTGAACTATGTTACAATAAGGCTCGAAGGCCTATTTATTATTGAGAAACAATGGAAAACCCTAAACATCCAAAAACCTAACCCTAGGTTTTCTTTCACACATATGAAAACACTTTTACACATATACAAATATAGAAGCTATATTTTTCAATGCACATATATATAAGTGAGATTTTGTATATACACATATACAAAAATGGTCTTATTTATATGATCACATACACAAAATTTCTTCCATAAATGTGTATTTATGAAAGTGAGATTATGTATATATGAATATGAAAAAGTATACTTTCATATATGCACATTTACAGACAATGGTTTTTGTATATGTAGTGTTTTTTTAAATGCATATTTATGTAAGTGTACTTTTGTATATGTGAATATATGGAAGCTTTTTTCCCTATATGTGTATTATGGAAAATTTTATAACTCTCGGAGACAGTTCCTAGCTATAGGGGAACCAATGCGCGAGACATCTTAAGATTGAATAGAAATAGTTAAAATCAGTGGTTGTAGGCACAAACCATGAGGGCTTGCAACCAAATTTTCTAATTCTAAAACCATATATTTCAAAACAAAATGGGCAAAGAAACTCTGAGGGTTGCAGGGTATTTGCATCAAATGAGTGGTTTGAAGAAAAATAGAGAATAGAGTTCAAATTAGGAACTTAAGAATATGAATTTAAACTACTGCATAAAGAGTAATGCAAGACTGAGAAAATGTGAATGGAGTTCCTGTATGTGAAGTGCTTCATTAACGGTTTCAAGATTAATTATCATGAGTACAATTAAGTAAATTCATGAAAATGTAAACTAAAGCACCAACCACGTCTTACATTTTCCAAGAGAAGAAAAAACATAGATGAATTTTGAATCACAAGAAAAAAACAATGATTGCAACTACACCCAAAGATGGAATCAAAATTGTTTTATTTTCTTTGAATTCGAAGAGAATTTATAATTACAATGTCAGTCATGGATACTGAACTCTGAACCTTTGAAATTTCTAATTTCTAGTATTTTGTTCTTATTCCCTGGAGCTACATGTTTCAATCAATTTCTAAAACTGATTTTTACACTGTTAGAAAAATTGTTCCTTTTGTTTTCCTTTTCTTTAAAAAAAAATTACAAATAAAACAAAACATTTAAATATTATATATGATATTATAGATAATATCTAATTTTCGGTTACAAAATTCAATCCTGCCCCTTTTCAATACATTTTGGATCTCAACTAATCATTAATAGACTATGAATGATAGACATAGGCCCCAAACTTTTTTAAAAGTCACATGAAGTCTATTTGGAGGTGAGTTAGTTTTCATTATAGTTGGAGTGTGGGTCCTAGATGCCAATTTCCGCGTACATGCTGACAAAACCACATACAACTCCTTAGAAACCAAAAAATTCTTACGATATCACTTTTGGTGGTTTTTGGCAAGTACAAGCAAGGACGTCAGGATAAACATGAATCATTATCTATTTAATGAGAATTTTGTGTTGAATTGGCCTTTGGCACCACTACCCATCTTATCTTTCATGCACTTTGTCCTCCCGTGAAGCCATTGGATCTAGGAATATATGTTGTACATATTTAACAGCTTATGTGCCTTTAAAAAGTATAAAATCCATCTCTTTTCATTGGCTTGTGCACTTGAAATATGCAATCAATTGATGCGACACTAATGCACCCTCGTGTTGTTTTTCCATGACCTTGGTGTCTGGGATAGAATCTTAAATTTTTGAAGCTACCAAACCAAGAATCACAACGATACTACTTTGTACAGTGAAATATAAACAACAGTAAATCTACTAGTGCACAAAATATAGAAAGTTTTTTATAATTTTTAACCCAACTTCGTTATATTAATGAACATATAATACAATAGTCTAGGGATCTCATAATAGGGATAATGGACCTCGTACATCCACTAGTACAAGATGAAATACTAGGGCTTGGTGTTAGTCCATCGAAAGCTAATGTGCCCTCAACAAGATACTCTAACCATTTGGATGATGTAGTCAACTCTCTCGGCTCCTCTCAGTTGTACCCTGTACCTACATGGTCCTTCGACTCCCGATATGTAGGTCCTACCTCTATCAATGCTCCAATTCCATCTGGCCACTAAAACTCGGATGTCAATCTACTCTCTAGTTGTGCCTTATTCACTAAAGGGCACAACACATCGAGAATCTTGTCGAGTTGTTCACAACTCTGTTTGTGAATAACTCTCAATGTTCCCACTGTTTCTCCTTAGCTACTTAGGGACTTCAACCCACTATGGTCTTCTTATGTTGCATCGATGAAGACAACCATAGGGCACAGAGGGTTTCCACCTATCACTGCAATATGTCCATCTCTAAATTTGAACACGGGCTAGGAGTAATTCCCACCATCTTATGTATAATTCCTTCTCTACACACATGTCTAGGGTTGTTCAACTGCTCCTCTGGTTCTTCAACCCTTAAGCTCAACAACTGCCACTCTAGAAACCACCTAGCTCAATGAATATGGTGCACACTGAGCTCCAAATTAGACACTATCACTCTATCCTCCAACAGACCATAAATTCCCAATCCATGTGCACACTTGGTCCACTCTCACGTTGCCCTCCAACAATCCATGTGTGACCAATCCTGTTGTAGCATTTGCACCTAGTTAAGTAATCTAACACCTAGGAAACCCTTCCACATGGCTTCTAACATACTTCTCCAATCAATCCTCTTCTAGGAAACTCATTATCTATTATCCAACCATCAAACAAAAATAATTTTACAACTTCATGTTGTTGTCTCCTTGTCCTTGGGATTTGTGCATGTACCTGACTAGTTAGGGCACACCAACAACCCTACACCAGTGTCCAATATCTATGTTCACCTTTCTCCAACTAGGCTGCTCCACTTTTTATTCATTTTAGGCACCAAAACACAACAGTAGAACTTGAGGACCCTCCTCACAACAACTTACAACATACTTGTACCTTCCAGCAACACAACCTACCAAAACTTATGGAGAAAAGGTTTGTTTAGGCTGCAACCTTCAAGGGATTATTGTGGCTGCATTAGAGGGTCTCTCCTAGGCCTTTCGGCCCTCTCATATCTCCCTCTTTAACAATTCTACAACTTTTGTGATCTGCATCCCAAACAACATGTATAAACCCACTTAAACAATGCATAAATAGTGCCTAACTTATCTCTATGACAACAGCAGCTTAGGATTTTCACTTATGGACTATTTCAACCAAGTCAAGACACATCCCAATGGATCTTGTACATGATCCATACCTATGGCCTTGTTCCTCAGAAATTTTCACTCATAAAACATGCCCAAACTCATGCTCCTAGCTTTCTTCATCCTCCCTTAATCTTGTTGTCCAATCACAGAGGTGTTCTTTGATATTGATGCACTTATGATGTGTCTTTATGATGTCTCACAAGGCATCTATTTATATGTTTCATGTGTGGATCGCAAAACCCTCCAAAGAGCACCTCTAACACAAGGCTTACTTACCTTTTTGTCTCTCCTTTCCCACAATAACACGTAAAAATTAATATCTTCACTTGTAGACCACAGACTTTGATGATTTTCATTGAGTTGTATTCATATCAATGAGTACTATCATCTTCATCCATCATATGTCGTAATATCATCATATTTTTGGCCCAAACATTTATGGGTGAAAAAATCTAGGCTTGGGTTTCAAGCTCACAAAGCCATTTGTGGAGCTTCTTCCTCCAAACTCTCCATCTTCAAAGCTTAAAGTACCTCCAAAGCTACCAAAAATAACCACCAAGACCCAATGATATTTCCTCCCAATAACAATGGCAATGAGGATTATAATTCCACCGGAGCATCATTGAAAAAATTATCACCCATAACAAAAATAAAATTGATGAAATTGTTGCAGCTGTAGACACAAAAATTCCCCCATCGATGCTTTAAACCTCTTATATGGTAAAAGAAGCCACTTATAGCATTAAAATTAACTGGAATTGAGTTTTCTTAAACCAGGTTTATGTTGATCTTAACAGTCGTGCTTCAAAAAATTTGTTTTCCATTGCAATTGAGTGTCTTAAATTTCCCTTTTAGCATCAACACAAAGTAAATATGATTGAACTCCAAGTCTCATCTGAGAAGGAAATTTTCATCATATAAATCAAATTCCAATAGAAATGGGTCATCCATAGTTTGCAGGGAGTTTTTATGAAAACTGTTGTTGGAGGAACTAACAAATCTCTGAAATTACTCAAAATTTTTGGAAATTTCCCACGTTGACGTCAATTTGGGTCCTTCTGCAAAAAACCTAGAATCACATATTTTTAAAAATTTTCTCTATTTTTCCGCAATAAGAAACCAAAATTCACTTCCTAGGGCTACCTGCGAAAATCAATTTGCACAGTGATTGATTTCTTCAATTAGCTGGCTTTTGTATGCTTTTGCCTCTATGTGTATTAGTGAACTTCTCCTTTTAATATCCCACATTATTAAATCCAATATTTTGTGATTATATATATATATATTCCTTATCAACTTTTTAATAATCACTAGTAGAAAATGGCTAATTAATTACTAAAAAAACGACTAAAATTTGCATATAAACGACTATTTTTCGATCGGTGACCAATAGTAGCCAATTTACAGTATCTTATAATGCGACCAACTTTTAGTTGTTTTTAGCTTAGTCATTAATTGGTTATCTCAATTTTGTTGTCTAGTAGTATACTTGGTCATTAATTTGGTCATTAATTTAGTCAGTGATTTGGTCGTTAATTTAGTCATTGATTTGATCATTAATTTAGTCACTGATTTGGTCATTAATTTGGTCATTGATTTAATCTTTGATTTGGTCCTTAATTGTCACAATTAATCACCAAATATACAACAAAATATATTAATATATGATCACCTGAAAAAACCAATTAATGACCAAAGAAATATAACCAAATTGTTGGTCGTGTTATAAGATACTGTAAATTAGCTACTAATAGTCATATATATGCAAGTTTTAGTCATAGTTTAAAACCAATTAATGACCGAAGAAATATGACTAAATTTTGGTCGTGTTATAAGATACTGTAAATTAGCTACTAATAGTCGTATATATGCAAAACTTAGTCGTCATTTGTAATCACAAATTTATCATTTGTAGTCATTTATGTTTTTTTGGTAGTTTCATATTCATTATATAAACAACTAATTTAGTGGCTTATATTCATTTCATTCACTTTCATTAATAATCATTATAAATTACTAATTTAGTTGTATATTCATTTTATTTGTGTTCATCATTAATCAATATAAACTACTAATTTAGTAGTTTCAAATTGATTTTGTGTTTATTATTAATCAACATAAATTAATTTGTATGATTTAAAAAATGGCATACAATGTGCATGTTCACCTAATATGAAAACACAAAGTTGCATATGTTAATTAGAATACTAAACAATATCAAATGCAACTATAAATAATTTCAACCACATAAATTATATTATATGAAATGTTAAAGTATTACAATATGGGTTTCCAACTTAATATTTGTTGGACTAAAATTTACACACAAAATGATGTTTCATCACTTCAAAACATTATCATTGTGTTGTCAAGGAATTGTAGGTGAATTCACAAACTCGGAAGACTTGACCATCAGTCTTTATGTGTGTCTTATGTGGAATATTGGCTCTAAGAGTATCACCAAACCAATTCTCCTCTCTCTTTTTGCATTTGTTGCTCCAATGTTATTGCTCCCCTCTTTTCAATTCCTGCTTCTTACCATCAATACTAAGTTCATTTTCTGAAAACAAAAGAAGATACAATGTAGAGTGTAAGATATGAAAGACAATGAACACTAGAATATAAACTAAATTAGACTATAAATAGTTTATACGACATATACCTCAACATCAGCAATGTCAAAGCCATTTTTCTCCATACAAGTAAGAAACTCAAAAAAAATTTCTTCATTGGGGCGATAATGGCCACTATAATGTGGCCAGATAACCTGTATAAACAAATAAAATAAAATTTCACCATATATAGAAAAGAGCACCTTAGTAACTTAATATTCAAATTTCAAGGAAAGCTTAGGAAAAATCATGTCAGCTAAGTTATATGCTAAAAAGCTCAAGCTGTAGATAACTTGTGAAAACAAATAATATGAAGTATGATGTTTAATCCTTGTCATTTTATTCACAACAAAATTTCATTTTCTAACGCATGAACTTAGTCAAGTACATAAACAACATGTACTCAAATAACAACATGAAAGTAACCTTTTCTGATAGTCATGAAAATATTTTAACACAAAATAGCTATAAGGATTCCAATCAATATAGTGTAATACTAATTTCATCTTCAAGATTTGGTTTTTGTTTAAATGAACATGATACTAAGTGTTAAAAGACAAAACAAAATCAAAAGAAACATCCAAAATACAATCAAACAATAAAGAGAAGATATCATGAAATGGAAATTGCAATTATAAAAGATTTGTTTACCTATCCACTGATGTCGTGTCTAGCATTCCTAAAAAATTTGCTTGCCCAAAATAACCATGAGGTGAAATAATCACATCATTAAAAACTATAGGAATTCCTACTAGAAACATTTCCAAAGTTGATGGCTCAAGTGGCTAAGCAATCTCTAACAGCAAATGAACCATATCTAAGACGTGATATGCATTGTTTCGCCATCCTTTTTCCAATCACATTTCATGTAACATGCCCACAACATAGTCAAGTAACAATCAAACAAAGACATTGACATTTGTTTTTATCTTTTATATCTATAAAATTTGAATCTGATTTGTTTCTATTACAACTCTATTGAGACCACCTACTCTACAGTCAAAAATAGAAAAGTAGCCATTAGTCATACCTACCCATGGTCTCTTGTAGGAATGATAGAAGAATAGGTTGATCCATTAATTAGAATTGCAAAAATATTGAGGAAATACAATTCATTATCTAGTTAACCAATTGCACATTGAACCCTATATGGATGAGTAGCCCTAAATAAAGTCAGTTTTCTCTATCATATGCCTTGGAAAGACAAAATCACTAACATTGCTTGTAATTTTTTGGTTTGATGTTATAAATTCCTTCTTGGGCTACTCCTATTCCATAAGGGATTTGTTTCCCAGGAAGGATGAAAATTTGTTCTAATGACACAAAATCAGCTTAGTGGATTTTGACCCTACATGCACTAATTTTTGCAATGATTTTGTAGATGCAATTACATAGTGATATGGGTCTGAAATCATCTCATTCTTGTCTAATTTTTGGGATTAAAGCCTGAAATGTTGAATTGAAAGCTCCCAAATCCTACATGTATATTTTAATTTGTCAACAATTCTTAGTTGCTTTGTTTGAAGGAAGTCATAGAACCCCTAGAAGAATTATATAGTTTTGCGAAGTGGCTGAGGGTTCTTATACTTTTGGAAACAGTGAAAAATTGTTTTTAATTATTCCCTTGATATTTGATCCATAAATACCTCATTACCCACCTCCCCTACAAAATTGAGGAAATATGAAGTCATCTTTAACTATTGCTCTTAAATTTATTCTATCATCCTCTTTATAAATTCCCTCAAAATGTTCTGTTGATGAGAAAATTGCTCCTCGAGATGAGACACCTTCTCATGAAGCAAAGTTTGTTGCTAAACACCATATTGAGGAAATTTTTCATTATAATTATGAATGTTGAAGAGAGAAAAGATTAGCTATTTAGTAAAGGATATGCACAAATGTTAGTGATTTGGTACAAGGAAAGACATTGGCAGTAAGAGAACTGTGGAGATTCCCTACAACTCTTTTCCCAAATGTGACACGTGAGGATGTATGCTTATTAAAAAACTATATTTGAGAATGTTCACCATTTTGAAGGCAAGACTATTTTGGATGTAGGCGCAAGAAGTTTGACATGGGCTCCTGCAGCCGACCCGGCAGTCCACCAGATTACCTATGACTACAATCTATGCACTTCCCATCCTGTCAACTGCAGTTGCTCCAATTCTCGGTCATATTGTGCCTGACTACACATCATTATGACTTCAACTAGGCTACTCGATCGCATGTGTGGTGGCTACTAAACCTGTACTGACACAGATCTAGCTGGCTCTGATAGCACTCCTCCATCCACAAACTAATTATGTTGACAACTCCCTTCTATCGGTCATTTTCGTGTCTATTTTCCTCGTGATTTCTCAACGACTGAGTGGTGTCGACTAGTCTAGCACGTGTTGCTTCCTTCTTAGTGAGTTGCCACCTTATGCTTCTTGTGGTTTTGTTTTTTTCGAGTGCGGGTTTTCGTGCAAGCCACAATTATTCCACCAACAAATTTCGACCATACCTTCCCACATCTCCTAGCAAACTACTCTCGAAACTACGTGCTTCTTCGAGGTGATGCTGGTAGATCCTTTTTTTCCAACCAAAATGTTGCCCACCCCTTCTTCGCACAGTTTTATTTTCCTATTGGCAGCATGGTTTGACCCTTATTTCAACCACTTTGTTTTTGCCATTATTGACACAACCTTGTCACTTGTTGAAATTCAACATTTGCAGTCTTCCCACCTCTATCACCTGATGAGTATGAATTCTTAAACTCTCTTATGTCATTATCCAAAACATGTATTTCCTGGACACGTGATTTTGCAAATAAAGTTGTTTTTGCAGCATAATTCCTTGTCAAAATTTCATCTCTCATACCAACTGGCATCTGGTCGGAACTACAACCTGAAATCATACATACATCTCTTCGTCTATCACTCAAAGATGTGAATGGTGGAATATCTGCTAGAGCACTCTTGGCATATGGTAGAGGTTAAGCCCTCCCTTCTATTCCCTTTCCAAGACCTCCCTTAGGACCAAGATTCAAGTGGCCATCATCAGAAGAACTGTGTGTTGAAGGGCTTGGCATAGACCAATTTTCAAATTGAGCCCAATCCACAATCTGAGCATCTTGACTGGTGAATCCACAATCACGTGGTCCCCTATGGGGTTGTGGCCCTTTAATCCCACCCATATGTGGAAGTGAACCCATTTGTGCACATGCCATGTAAGGTGGCATCGCAGGTCCTCTCACACCATGATCAAGTGGTGTCACAAGTCTACGACCTGCATATCCCATATTGGTACCTCGAGAGCGGCCTCCCTATCTATGTAGTTCTTGCATAGCATCCCGATGCACTTCCTCTATTTTCTTATGGCCCTCAACCTTCCACCTTTGTTTCCATCCATTCCTCCTCAGATCAATCAGAACCTTCAACATGAACCTTAGCCTAGAGGGAAGCCCTTGGGTATTGGACATTTTTGTCATCCTATCAAAGTAAGCATCAATATGTTCCTTGGCCTTTGAATGGTCAATCATATGAACAATAGTGCTCATCAGTTTGTACAAAGCTTCAAGATTTTCATCCTCTGCGTGTTGAAATTCACCAATTAATTTCATGATGAATGCATGCATAATTCCTTCAGTCAACATACTTTCTTTATAAAGCTCACCAATAAACCTTATATTTCCTAGCATTCATCGTTGTGTTGCAGCCTTCTTCTCCTGTATTTCTTCTACTAAAAGGATTTTTTCACCATCCTCTTCTTCTTTCTTAGCCTCTGCCTCTTCTCTTTCATCTTTTTCAAATTATTCCTGGCATTTGTTCAAAAGAACTCACTTGAAAACAACCTTCTCATTATCTTCATAAAATTCTGGTAATCCTGCAGCAAGCTGAAAACATAATTTTGCATACATTTCACAAAAAGTCGACTCCATCAAGGCTTTGTCAAATATTTGAGATATTATACCATGAATACATGATGCAAAGTCAATGTTCACTTCTTTGACCTGTTCAAAAAGTTTTTCAAATTTTTGGGGCGTTAATTTATTAAGGATGGATTTAATTTGTCATTTTTCAACTGATCCTCATCAGAAACCTTGCCCACTTCATATCAGTTCTCTGATTTATGAATTGTGGGAAAAGAAGGTTGTGGAGGAGGAATCAAACCCTTCTACGAACCAGAAGCACGCTTCCACCTATCAACATCAAAATTATTTCTCACTTGTCCAACTTTTGGAAATGGTGCTTGCACATAAGGCCCTCCGGGAAGGATGCCATTCATACTCATTTGTGTTGCACAAGTATTTCTTGCAAAGCCAGTATTATAACTTTAGCCAAGTTGAAACATAGAAGAGGAACCACTTAGACCCACATCCATCTGCATATCACAACCAGCAGCAAAAGCATCCACTGGCTTGGCCCATCTATCATCATCCAAACTGGCCATATTTCTCCCACAACGTTCAAGTAGATAATTCCCACTCGGCTGCCTTTCAAGACCTCTTACAGTGCTTGCTAATGCATCGGCCTCTCCTACATGACTTGCAAGTGCTTGGGAATTTCCAAGTAATTCAATAGTGTCTGGACAAATTTCAAAATGATTTGGTAGATCTTTACACTGATCCTTGATTGTCAAAAAAACTCACTCGAGTACTTTCTGTCTCCTGAACATTTAGTAGCTAAAATTGTTACTTGACTCATAGGAGTTGAAAGCTAAACTGCATCTTCCCAGTCATCCACTTCTTTCAGGACTTGCTTCTCAGGCTCTTTTGAGGAATTCTTACCCTTGACAACATCGGTTACTACTTTGGATGGTTCTGGAAGGTTCACATCTTCCTCCTTCTCTTGAATCTTATAAGCATTATATAAATCTTCTTTTTCTTCTTCTTGTTGACAACTACCTTGGCAGCATCACCAATATTTGCAACATTATTCTTCACAGAAACATTAGAAAAACTTTTATTCTCCTTTTCTGAAACTGCTACCCAAAATGCTGAAAATTTTGGTGCCTCTAAGTTGGTTCTTGTGTCAGAGAAACCTCTAGAAAGTGCACTAGCTGGAAAAAATGTCCAAAAACGTTATTACAAGAAAAACATGGCCAATAACCTACAAAAGACGTACAATCAAATGAGACGAATGATAAATGAAAACTAAACAATATGCAACCAATACCATCTACTACTGTCAAAACTATTGAAGTAATGGGCATATACAGATTTGTTAGATTTATAGGTTAATGATTAATCATAAGAAACCGAAAAAATTGTATTCACACAAATGACAGCTCTAATAATTTGAACATTCAAGAGGATGACTAGGGTTTAAAAAATAGTGCCTAAGGTACTTTGTGTTTAAATGGACATACTTAATTCTGTTTTAACTCGGAAAAATTAAAAGAAAGTCATTGTATTTCATTTCAGGAATTTATGGGCAGAAATAAAGGGATTTGTTGTACTTTTTCTAAGTTCATAAGTACTTAGAAATTTACTTCTTTTAGCAGAAAAATCAGATCAGTGATTTGAATATAAATCTGGGTTTAGTGTAGAATTTTTTATATACCAATAAATTTTCAGATTTTTCTGTGCCCAAGTTTTGGAAATATTTTTATTTTTCTATTATCCCTATTTGGGGATATTACATGCTACAATTTGTAAAAGCAAACTCTAGCTATTTGGAATGCTAAATATGAACAACAGTTCTAAATTTGGGACAACGATGAGTTTGGTATATGCAAATTGGAAGCATGCATGTGCCCTCACTTTCTCTCTCTGCATCGTTGCCACTTTCTTTCCACGACAAATTAGTGTCCAACTATCACTTTGCTCTCTCTTTGTTGCACATAGGAAACTAGGAAGATGGATCTGTTGGAGCATATCATTACATGGTATAAATCAGTTTTATTGATATGCCATCAGTGTTATAGAGCTAATTGAGAATAGATAAAAACTATAAATGCTTCCTTTGCAAGGAAAGTGTTCTCCACCAAACCTAGTCTCTCCCTCAGCATCTTAAACTTTGCATTTTCTAGGGGCTTTGTAAAAATATTTGCAACTTGTGAATCCAAAGGAATGTACTCATGCCCAGGATAATAGCGTTGAGGAGCAGGGTACTTCCAAAGGGCAGCCACTTTCATCTAGAGAAATTCTGGGCAGAATTGAAGGCTAGAAGAATGGACTGTGTGATTCCCTAACCAGTCCTAGATTGTAGCAATGAAGGAGACCTCAAAACAGTGAACTTAAGGTATGTATTTCAGTGCATTCTTGTAGATGTTGGATCCTAACTTGTGGATCAGTTTTAAATCGTGATAGGGCAGCATGTGGAAGTCAATGAGGAGGGGACAAATCTCATGGTTATATGCCCTAAACCAGTGATAGTTGCCACAGTGATTGGGCAGCAAACTTGGAGCGAGAGTTTGTCAAGTATTGGGTCAAAGTGATGACTATTGTGTGGATCAGTTTGACAGGCATCTTGAGGAGGCCTTAGGAGTTGTTTGGAGGACAAATTTGGAAAAGGAATGTCAAAGTGATCTTCATTGCTACAGTACCGAAACAAAGGAGGTGGTGATATCTTGCCCAAATCATATTATGATATTCTAATCCTGGGCCTATCCATAAACTCAAACATGAGATCCACATCAGTTACCAAACCAAGATATTGTTCCAGGAGCTACAACAGTCCCCAAATTGTAAACATCATTATAGAGGGTCAAGGAAGCCCATCCTTACCTAAAAGGAGGCTAACCATATTAGATGGTGTGTAGGATATCTAACTTACAATCAAGGAGAGTACAAAAGTGTTCAACCAGATGATGACTTTCATGTCTTTGCAACAACACTTTGTAAATATCCCAAGTAGTAATCGAACTTCGTAGTGCCAAAATTCCTTCTATGTCAGCTGGAGGAACCAACCCTATTACTTAAGCATCAATGCTAGCAAACTTCTCTTTCATCCAACAATATCTACTTAAAGTAGAGATGATGTTGGCAATCAGCCTTTTGATGCAATAACTCAAATTGCATAAGCATTTTTGAGGCATGCTACTCAGATGAGTAGTTATAACTTATAAAGAGTCTAGACATGCATTTTGGTGCATTTTCATGTGTTATTTTGAAATAAACTTACAGACATAATTAAAGCTCTCCCACCTGCTTATTAGACAGTTTTAGATATTTCTAAAGCATATCAGGACAAGAATTTCTTGTTATATTTGAGAGTAACTATTGGTGTTTAGTCAACACATGACACAGAGGTAGTTGGACATGATCAAGATAACGATGTTGCAGTGCTATGGATGAATGCGCCAAAAGATAAATTGATACCCATGGCAATTGAAATTTCTACAAATATTTTTGTAGGACAAAAAGTGTATGCAATTGGGAATCCATTGGGTTTGGATCACACCTTGATGACTGCTATCATTAGTGGGCTTTCCAGGTAGATAATTTCAGCTGCAACTGGACATCCAATACACAATGTGATCCAAACAGATGGTAAAGGACCATTGGAGGTCCTCTTCTTGATAGTTCAGGAAATTTGATTGGCATAAACACTTATATGTACTCTCCATCAGGAGCATTACCTGGTGTGGGATTTTGAATTCCAGTAGATCTGTAAGTGTCATTGTTGATCAGTTAGTAAATTTTCGGAAAATTACTTGACCCATTTTGGGCACTAAATTTGCATTGGATGAGTCCGTTGAGCAACTGAGTGTCACTAGAGTTTTGGTGCTTGATGGTCCTATAGATGGACCAGTTGGAAAAGCTGGACTGAAAACAAAAAAATGAGATTCTTATGTTTGGCCTATCTTGGGGACATCATTACAGCTGTAAATGGGAAGAAAGTGTTAGTTCCAGTCTTTGCAACCTGTCACCAGCGATCAAATTTGACTCTTACTATGTATAGTTTTCAGAGATTTTTTTCACATAAGCTTCATTGCAAATCACGTCCTAAACTTGTTCATTAGAAGCAGCTCGGAAAGAGCTTTCCAATGGTATATCACACTCCCAAAACCGGCTTCTAGATCAAAAGATATGACCAAATGAATGATTGACTCTTGGTTACGCCTGATGCATGTGTTGTTGGAAATACTGAGAGGGGGGTGAATCAGTATTTCTTTTCAATTGTTATTTTTACTAGTTAGATCACTTATATTTAGAACACAAAATGAACAGTAAGAATAAATGCTTTTATTAATTTCTTCTTTACAATAAATCAAGTACAATAAATGTAGGGCTCCAACCCTAGATGAAGACACCAACCTTCAATCTCCCAAGCTCCAACCTGTATTTTCCAAGCACTGACTTGGACTTCCAAGGCTTCAACCTTGTCAATTCTGAGGCACCAACCTCAAGGGCTCCAACCCTATATCTGGTACAGGCTCCAACCTGGTCTCTTGAGGACTCCTATCCTCTAGGGCTCCAACCCTATCTTCCAAGGCACCAACCTTGTCAATTCTGAGGCACCAACCTCAAGGGTTCCAACCCTATCTACCAAGGCACCAACCTTGTCTCTATGAGGCTCCAACCTCCTGCTTCATTCTGTCAAAATATATTTGGTTATACTTACGACTCCCAATTTCTTCTTCAACAAGCCCTGTCAATATTCACGTAGTCTTCATTGTAGTCTCCACATTACGTCATCAATGACAACCTTATTCTTCACATGAAGGTGTATCCACAGCTCTTCATGGTACCCAAACAATATTTCCAAGGTCATTCCATGAGGGCTTCAATCAAGGTCTCCAAGAATGTCACCAAGACCAGCTTCTACACTACTTCAACAAGAAGTCTACAAGGGTCTGTCCAAAAACTGCTGCAAGTATTGTGTTCTTCAAGTATTCCCTGCTATTATAATGTTGCTCCAGGACAACAATGCTCCAAAGATGCTCATTCAAACAAGATATTTTATGTTGTATTTTCAATGCTTAAGATCTGTTCTAATGATAAAACTGATGCATTTGTTCTTCCTTCAATTCTGAGAACTGAATGTGTTCTTCCCTTAATGATGTGATTACACTGTTCTTGATTATGTGGTTGTGCTTTGGTACCACTTTTACTTCTTGAACTGTTGTAGGTCACATTCTCTAACAATGATTATGATGTCCTTATTAATTGCTTCTTAAATGACAGGAAAATAAATTCTTCAGTACTCCTCCTACTTCACTGCTTTAGATAATGAACCTGTTGTAGCCAATAACTTAACAATTGAGACAAGATAACTCACAGATTTGACATAGTCCAAGACTGCAATCCAGATAATCCTGCAATCCGAGATAGCCCTCTGTAATGCTAGCTTCTACAGGAGGCAATTTCAAGCTCTCCACACAGAAGCTGCCACAGGTAATTGAACCAATAGCACCGAGCTACCGTGAAGTCTGAGTTAAGGAGAAACCTATCCACAGGACTGAGCTAATCCGAGCCTAAACTAGGCTGCAATACAAGTCTGAGGTTCGATTTAATATAATCATAGGTCTGTGGCTTTATTTCACTGATCTGAGGTATAAATGCTAACTATTCTGAGCCTCTACAAACCTTGGATCATTGGTCCGAAGTTCTTCAATGGGACTGAAAGCTACAGAACTGAGTTGTAGTTCCAAGCCACCAATGCTAGAGCCTAGCCTCCATGGGACTGCAATCTGTTAAAAAGATCAGAGTTCTATCCTCCAGCAAATGAGCACAATCCAGTGCTGCAAACACAGGTTTATACTTCAGGTTTCAAGATGATTGTCCTAGTTCGAGCTGTCCACTAGCCTGAGGTAACCCAATCACAAATATTTAGCCGAAAACGTGATGCCAAAGTCCTTCTCGGCCTCCTTAATTCTGTGCTCAATTTCTGAATTTTTGACCGAATTCATGGTTGAAATGAGGTGTTGGACGTGATATTTATATAGGACTTCAACCTTTAATAAAGGAACACATCTCTTGGAGGGAGGCCGACATGGACAGGTAGGCTTAGGTCGGCCAGCCTTTAAAAATATTATAGTCAAACTTGAAAATCAATTTTCTCTAAAACTAGAAGGAGTTAGAGGGCAAGTGATAGCTTGTTAGAAAGGGAAAATTGCCCTCTTCAAGCCTATGGCAGTCCCAACTTTAAGTAAGGTCATTTTACCGTCAAGAAACTTAAATTTGTGAGGCTGTCATTCTAATTTTATTCATGGCAGCTCTTAAAATTTTATGTCTAGGGCTCCTTCTTCATATGCTTAGGGTTCCATACACTTAGGTTTTCATTCATGTATATTAAGGGCATCATTAGTATTATCAATGTGTTAGGGCTAAGGCATCTTCTAGAGTATTATGGGCATTTAGATCATGCAAGAATATTTTCCATCCTAGTCACTGTCATCATCAATGACAACCTAGATTAACATGTGTCCTTATAATTTTACATTGTGAAAACTTCTCACCTTTTTCATGGTTTATAGCTGCAAATCCAGTGTGCTATGGTCGAGGTGACTACTTCCTTGTTGGCAAAGAATTTCCAGATTATATTGAATGTCAAGAGAGTGGGTATTGACAATTTGACACTGCCCTTCTCTCTTCCCAAGAGCTTATGATATTGGGCTATATAGTCACAAAGATGCTTCTTGATGTCACTTTGAAAATATTGCTCATGATTTATTATTTAAAGGTGTTCCTTATTGCACTTGTTATAACCATAACAATAATAACATGGTCTTTTGCATCAAAACATGCTCGACATTCAGTTGCTGTTGTTTCCAATAATCTTTGTGGTGAATGGCTCACATATGCCAAAGCAAGCACAAGATCAGTTCTTGAGGGAAACAATGCATCTGCAGCCCATTTAGCTAATCTAATGGTGTCATCTATACTAAAGGGAAGCTTGTCTTCATATTCGGCATAAGAAGAGCAGGTAAAGCCTGCACTTTCCTAGTATACTCAAATAATCCATACACAACACAAGTTTTCTTCATGGGAAAAAATGGATTACTCATCTCTTACTATTCAAATTTTACTGAGACATTCATCCTGTTTGCAAATACAACCAATAATTCAAAGAGAAATGTATTAGCTGAAAGGAGTCAAGGATATCTCTGGTATCATCAGTCAACTACTTTTAGCACAGGACAACCATTCGGAGAGGCGATTCCAACAAGTGCATATGCTTTCTGGGAAGCAAAATGGTTTCAAGATGCACTATATAGTGAGCATGGACTCACTACTTGGGGCTTGACATTTGGTCAGTCTAAAGAACTCTTATTCCTGTCATTGGCTTCTGTTAAAGATTCATCTAATGCAACTCCTTCTAGTGTTGTGGCTTTAGGAGTGCCAATGAGTAGTTTAACAAACATCATAATGCAATTTGACCTTCAAGGTATTGATATGTATCTAGCCACAGAAGATGGTTATTTGCTTGCACAAACGGGTTCTAATTTCCATGTGGAAGGTGATGTAGACAAACATATACTATTGGAAGCTACAAAATCTAGTAATGTTGTGGTGGCAGAAGCAGCTCTGTATCTCAAAAGTAAATTGGATAATATATCCAGATTGGGAAACGAAACTTTCAAGACCTCTGATGCAAGAATTCAAGGTGCACAATATACATTAGAAAGTGCCTCACTTCATCTGGCTGGAAAAGCCCTGGTATTTGTTTTGATTATTCCACATAAAAGCATTTGGGGTCCTCTGATAAGTCAAAGTCATACAACATTGATTCTTCTAATCACATTGGCGGTTTGCATGTTCCTTGTAAGCTGGCTTTTCTTTTTTTCACTTACAAGAGATACAAGCAAAGAAATAAACCTTTGTGCGGGATTAATTCGACAACTCGAGGCAACAAAGCAATCAGAGAGAAAGAGTAACCATAAAAGCATTGTTTTTGCAAATATGAGTCATGATCTGCGGACATCCCTTGCAGCTATCATTGGCCTCATTGACCTATGTTGCTATGATGTTGCTAAAGGGTCAGAAGTGGAGACAAAACATTCCTACAGATGGTTATACATGTATATGCATTGTTGGCATCAAGGATCCTGTGCGTCTTGGTGTCAAAGAAGTTGTTGAACTCTGTAGGGCTGCAGGTATTACAGTGAGGATGGTCACTGGTGACAATATTAACACAACAAAAGCAATTGCAGCAGAGTGTGGCATTTTAACAGATGATGGTGTAGCAATTGGACCTGATTTTTGTGAAAAGAGCTTAGAAGAGATGAAGACTCTGATACTAAAGATTCAGGTTATGGCACGATCTTCACCATTGGACAAGCACACCTTGGTGAGACAGTTGCACACAACTCTGGGAGAAGTTGTTGCTGTGACAGGTGATGGCACAAATGATGCACCAGCTTTGCATGAAGCCGACATTGGGCTTGCTATGGGAATTGTTGGGACTGAGGTTGTGAAGGAAAGCGCAGATGTGGCAATTTTAGATGAAAATTTTACAACAATTGTAAATGTAGCAAAATGGGGGCGTTCAGTATATGTAAACATTCAAAAATTTGTGCAGTTCCAACTGATAGTTAATGTGGTTGCTCTAGTTTTGAATTTTGTTTCTGCATGTATAACAGGAACTACCCCCCTCACTTTAGTTCAGTTGCTTTGGGTCAATCTGATTATGGATACACTTGGTGGTTTGGCACTGGCAACAGAAACTCCAAATGATGATTTGATGAAAAGATTACCTGTAGGAAGAACTGGAAGTTTTATCAGTGATTCTATGTGGAGGAATCTAATTGGCCAAAGTGTCTATCAACTCATTGTATTAGCAGTTTTGGAGATGGTAGTGAAAAGATGGTTGAGTTTCTACATAGTTCCATTGGGATCATCCACAAGAAACACGCAGAGAGTATAACTTCTTACATCAAGGAGAGTGTGGATGAAGAGCTGGAAGAAGAAACTGTGCAGGATGGAGAGAGAAAATTGCAGAAAAAGAGGCTCACTGTTTTGTGTGGAAGGTAATATTATTGTTGGAAAAACCACATTTCTATAGAGGATTGTGAATGGGACACTTGAGTTACGTGACCTTGTAGAGGTGGTTCCTGAGCCTATTTCTAAGTGGCAAGACATTGGGCCTGATCATTTCAATATATTGAATTCTTTCTATGTTGAACCTCAACGGTATGCTTACACATTTCAGAATTACGTTTTTGTAACGAGGGTGATGCAAGAGAGAGAGTCTGCAGGTGGATTAAAGCCTCTACGACTCATGGAAAGAAGTGTTTTCAGCGATCGGATGGTGTTTGTGCGAGCTATTCATGAGACAAAGTGGATGAATGGGATGGAGTTTAGCATCTATGATTCATGGTTTGATCCAGTTGTTTCTGCTTTACCTGGGCTTGTTCCTGATGGATTTATTTACTTGAGGGCCAGTCCAGACTCTAGACACATGCCATAGATGTTTGCAGTTACGAAAGAGAACAGAAGAAAATAGCGTGTCATTAGATTATTTGAGAGGTTTGCATGAAAATCATGAGAACTGGCTCTTCCTTGCTCAATGTGGTAAGTCATAGGTTGTTGTCTGTGAGCTAATTACCTATTGATATTGATAGGTCTCTGCATCCTGAGATCAAAGATCGCACGTTTCTTTTGCAAGGAGAGCATGTACATTCCAGTATTCAGAAGGTTCTAGCATTAGTGCTGGATTGAGAGCTCAATATTGACTTCAGCAGAGACATTGAAAGCAAAACAAGGGTTTTTTTGTCTCGCAAATGGGTTTCTTTATCCCGAAGATAAATGGGATAATGTTACTAAAATTTGATAGGGCCAGTGAGCATGTTCCTTTAAAATTTTATCTATCGAGGATGGCATCTGGAAGGTTATTGACACTGCTGTGGCATTTGATGCTTTGTTATCATCTTTAGATATTCGGGGTGTTAGGGAGGCCCATTTACATGTTGTCTTGAAAAAAGCTGGAGAACTCATTTAAATAAGAAGTGAAAACACATTCAGCTTTGAGAAAGCACAATGATGTTATTAATGGACTGGAGGTTAAAACAGAAATTGCTTACAAGCCATCCTGTCCTGGCTATGTGATGGAGGATGGGGATCTCAGTGCCATTGATCATGATTCTTCAGATTCCTCAGAGCTTTCTAGATCCTTTACAATTGAAACTTGGAACAAACAAGTCTTGAAAAATGGCATAGGTGGTGGTCATTGCAATAATTGGGCATTCGATTCATCTTAAGATTCAAAGAACATATGTGGAAGATTTGACTCGAGACCTTTTCCTAATTTCGGCAAAGTGGCAAATGCATCTCCAGAATTTGAGGGTAGTTGTGCAGGAAGGTGCAACATGGCATTCAAGAGGTAGAGTTTTTAGGCTCAAATTCAACAAAGGAATCCTAGATTTCATGAACAAACTCCAGCAAACTTCTAACAGTTCGAAATATTGCAGCAAACTTATTTTATTTTAGATGATTTAATTAAATTATTTAGTTGTAATTTAATTTATTTTACTTGTTAGCACAGATATATTTTATTTTTTATTTTTATTTTGATTCCTATGTAGAGGAATCAAAATAAATTTGTAATAGGGTATATATAGGAATATTTTTGAGGATGTAAGGGTTTGATTTTCAACAAAGAGACTGCTGCTTTGGATTGTGTAAATTTTCCTGAATATTATGTTAATGAAGCAGTTTCTGCCCTTTAAAATTTGGGATCCATCACGGTGTTTCATGTTCAACATGTTTTCCTCATAAGATCATTTTCATATTTTGTTTTTCTACTAATTTTGTTACAGCATTCTCTAAAGGAAGTGTTAGGAATCCATCCATGCATGGTGCTCCTTTCACAATGACTATGTTTTTAAATGCAGTGGTTGTTTTTACAGAATCCATCCTTTGTTAGTTGCTCTGTTTAATAACCCTATGTTTTCCTTTCTGCTAAAGCTGCCACTGGAGATTCATCCATTGATTGATGCCTGCAGGGCAGCGAGCTTTCTCCTCTTTTCTGCTCCCATCTACATCATTTATCTGGCTGAGCATAATGCTTATTTTTCCCCAAGTTTGCAGGTAGAAACCAGCCTCGACTCCATAGCCCAATGATTGTTTATCTCTTGTTGTTTCAACCCAAAACTTTCAAATCAAATCCCCGTACTTCATAGCTGGCCTAAGATTCACTTATTGTAGCCACCCTTCATTGGCAAAGAGAGAGCCCTCTCTGTTCTGGCAGGGCTAGGTGTCAGATCAAAATCTTGGTTTGTGGTTACCTCGGATTGCCTCTTCTTAGCCTTGAGGTTCAATCTGAGTGCTAACAGAAAGTATGCAATGGAAGTGATCTCTATAGAGTACTTGACCTAGTAGTTTTTAAGGTAGGAATTTTAGTTCCTCAAGGGTGGGGTCCTTTAGCATAATTGCAACTACCTTGATCCTATCATCCAAAAGAAAAACTTAATCAACAAAGAGTAAATATGTCAAGTTTAGGGTAATTCCTATTTATATAGTTTTCAAGCTTATAGTTCTTTTTTACTCTATTATAACTCTGTTGAGACCACCTACTCTACAGTCAAAATAGCAGAGAAGCCATTAGTGATACCTACCCATGGTCTCTTGTAGGCATGATACAAGAATAGGTTGAGCCATTAATTAGAATTTCAAAGATATTGATGAAAGATAGTTCATTATGTGGTTAACCAATTGCACATTGAACCGTATATGAATGAGTAGCCCTAAATAAAGCCAATTTTCTCTATCATATGCCTTGGAAAGACAAACTCACTAACATTGCTTGTAATTTTTTGGTTTGATGTTATAAATTACTTCTTGGGCTACTCCTATTCCGTAATGGATTTGTTTCCCATAAAGGATGAAAAATTGTTCTAATGACATGGAATCAACTTAGTGAATTTTGACCGTACATGCAATAATTTTTGCAATGATTTTCTAGATGCAATTACATAGTGATATGGGTTTGAGATCATCTCATTCTTCTCTAATTTTTGGGATTAAAGCCTGAAATGTTGAATTTAAAGCTCCCAAATCCTGCTTTTGTATTTTAATTTGTCAGCAATTTTTGGTTTGTTTGAAGGAAGTCATAGAACCACTAGAAGAATTCTATTGTCCCACGAAGTGACTGAGGGTTCTTATACTTTTGGAAAGAATGCAAAATTGTTTGTAATTCTTCCTTTTATATTTGATCCATCAATGCCTCATTACCCACCTCCCCTACCAAACTAGGGAAATATGAAGTCATCTTTACCTATCTCTCTTAAATTTATTCTATCATCCTCTTTATAAATTACCTCAAAATGGTCGGTTGATGAGCAAATTGCTCCTCAAGATAAGACACCTTCTCTTGAGGAAAAGTTCGTTGATAATCAAAATCTTGAGGCAATTGTTCATTACAATTATGAGATGTTGAAGAGAGAAAATATCTTCTATTTAGTAAAGCTATTCACAAATGTTAGTGATTTGGTACAAGGAAAGACATGCACAACGAGGGAAATGTGGAGATTCCCTACAACCCTTTTCCCAAATGTGACACGTGAGGATGTATGCTTATTAAACAACTATATTTGAGAACATTCACCACTTTGAAGGCAAGACTATTTTAGATGTATGCGCAGGAAGTTTGATGCAAGCTCCTGCACCCGACTTGACATCCCACCTACTTACCTATGACTACGATCTATGTGCTTCCCTACTTGTCAACTACAGTTGCTCCAATTCTCGGTCGGATTGTGCCTGAAGGCCCGTCACTGCGGCTTCAACTAGGCTACTCGACCACGTGTGGTGGCTACT
The DNA here is from genome assembly GCA_034641835.2 of Pinus albicaulis. Taxonomy (NCBI): domain Eukaryota; kingdom Viridiplantae; phylum Streptophyta; class Pinopsida; order Pinales; family Pinaceae; genus Pinus; species Pinus albicaulis. Next base: position 698,383,564 of record CM076574.1, read on the forward strand.
AAACCTGCACTGAAACAGGTCAAGCTAGCTTTGATAGCACTCCTCCATCCACAAACTATGCATAAAATTGCCCTTCTATCGATCATTTGTGTGTCTTTTCCCTCACGATTTCTCAACAGTTGAGTGGTGTCGACTAGTCTAGCCCATGTTGCTTCCTTCTTAGTGAGTTGCCACCTTATGCTTCTTGTGGTTTTGTTTTTGTCAAGTGAAAACTTGCATGCAGGCCACAGTTCTTCCACCAATGACAGTTGACCATACCTTCCCACCTCTCCTGGAAAAATACACTCAAAACTGCATGCTTCTTTGAGGTGATACTAGTAGATCCTTTTCTACCAAACGAAATGTCAACCACCCCTTCTTCGCACAATTTTCTTTTCCTATTGGCAGAAGGGTTTGACCCTTATTTCAACCACTTTGGTTTTGCCATGAATGACACAGACTTGTTACTTATGGATCATTTATTCAACCCCTATACAACATACAAACTTATCTATATGACCCTTTTTCAATCCTTAAAAAAATTAACAATTGCTTCAAGGCACTATACGATCAATTTACTTTGGTCCTAAAAATTTTTCTTTTGCACGATCACAATCAAACAAGTTTGGAACGAACGAGTTGGGAATGTCATATATGTTTATATATATATATAAATTTATAAATATATATATATATATGTTTATATATATATATAAATTTATAAATAAGTTAATAACACATTATCTTGCAAGAAAAAAGGGAATAAGACCCATAGATGACAAAAGGGGGTTCCTATCAGTCAGTGCAAAGCTTAACAATGCCCGACACAGGGCAGGGTTGTTCGAGCATATAAAATATGATATGTTACAAAGCTAATAGGTTGTGTAACAGTAATATTTTAGATCCTTTTGTTTACTTCAAGTATATCAGACCTTCTAGTTTGGTACTGTCGGAAATATATTTGAGAAAAAACTTAAAACTGTGAAGGTTTCCAGCTAGTTAAATTTTTCTACATATGCCTCACATCATCAACCATGGCATCCACTATAAACAACAATTTCCTAAAAAATAAGGAAAGCCTCCAATGATGAATGAGCCAAATCATCATCTCGTGAAATGGGTAGATGCCAACATGCAGAGTGCAGTAAAATATGTGCATATAAATGTGTGTTAGTAGCATCCTAAATAAAATCTACCCAAGAATAATCAGCCACTTTGATTAGGGAAAAGTATAAATTTAAAGATAAAAGGGGTTAAGAGATCCTGTGCATACACCTAAGAAGGTGTGCATGAAAGAAGGGTTTGAAACTCTAAAATGAAGATGATCTAAAAACCCTAGTCTTGCAACCCTTGGGGAAATGCCATTGGCCATTAGTCTAACTGATCGACTAATTAACCCAAAAAACTCTATCGCTAAGCAATTCCATTGATCAAAATAGTAAAAATTGAGCCTTACTTGGAAGCTCTAAAAGGAAGAAACCTTAGAAAAGATGATTTTGAACCACTTCTGGATCAGCATTGTAGTGTGCCATTGAATATGGGTGAAGCCCGAGGAAAAACTTTAGAAAACCCTTGAAGAAATGAGATAACCCAAAGAGGCGAGTTCACACCTACTCTGATACCATGTTGATATTACAAGAGATAAACAAGGATTGAATGTAAACAACCAAAAAACCATAAAAAAAAAAAGCATAAACACAAAGAGGAGAGAATATGAACCCATGAACATGAGAAACATGAGATGTAGGTGCCCATAAGCTAAAGACTCACATAAGACAACACTTAGCTCATGACAAAAGAATTTGTGATGAAAATAATGATGCCAAAGCTGGTACTAAGGACATCACCAAAGCCCAAGAAGATTTTGGAATGTTAATAGTCAGGACATCTTGACAAATTGAGGATAGATGTAGAGATGGCTAGTGGGGTGCTAGCTCCAAGGAAGTTGAACGTTGGCCTTAGCCTAAAATAGTATATATTGAAAAAATACAATAAAATGTTGTGGTTGCACATGTGTAGACTTATAGCCTTGATTAAATGTAAGGTTGGCATGAGGCCACAAGTGAATATTACACCATCATTTCAATATTTTATAGGTATTACAAGTTTCATGGCATTCACAGAGAAAAAAATGTTGCAAAGGAAGGATAGATGTAGAGATGGCGAGGAGAATGATAAAAGGTAAAATCTATCAAATAATTTTTAAGTTGAAGTAATTAGTACATCGGTGTATTTTGTTGATAGAAATACAATGAAAATTGCAAGAAATGTTACACCTAAATAAGCATGAAATGATGAGAAACCAGGGGAGAGTCATCCAAAGTGTTTCTTTGCAATGTCTGTGTACTTGTTTCTGAAAAAAGTGCATAAGCACGAGGATAAAGGTTAGAAGTATTTTTTATAGGGTACAATGGAGAGTCTATGGGATATCGGATTTTTTATTTGGAAAAAGATACACTCAGTAGAGATGTTATATTTGAGGACAACTATATCCAAGGTAATTCAAATGAAATTGAAGTGCCATGGCCTATTGAAGAAAGAGGTAAAAAGGTAGCAGAAGAAAGCATTCCAAGTCAAGAAAAAAGGAGCAATCAAGAATCCAGTGATAATGAAGTCAATGATGTCAAAGCTAGTACTAAGGACATCACGAAAGCCCAAGAAGATTCTAGAATTTTAATAGTGAGGACATCGTCAAAGCCCAAGAAGATTCTGGAATGCTAGAAGTGATAACATCATCAACACCCAAGAATATTCTAAAACAACATTTGTGAACATTAGATGGCTCAAAGCTACAAGAACTACCTGAAAGCAATAAAGGAAGCAAGAAATCAAGAAGATTGCAGTAGTCTGCTTTACAGTAGTTATATATGGCTTTGATCACAAATTCACCACAATTCTGGTATAATGTGATTCAATGCACATGGAAAGAAGAATGGGACAAAGTAACAGAGGTGGAATGTGATTCCATACAGAGAAATGAAACACTGGAACTTGAGGATATGCCTAAAGGAAAAAGTGCAAATGGTTAAATGGGTCTTCAGGAAAAAGTTCAAAGTAGATGGCTCAATTGACAAACACAAAGAAATACAGTGATAGTAGCATTAATATTTCCTTCTATTGAGGTGATAGTCAAGTCACTAGTCCTTCGAGATCATAAAAGACCGTCTATTCTTGTTCTTGTCATTTGTCCTACTAGGGAACTTGCAATTCAAGATGTTGTAATGTACTCCTCTTATCCTACTATGTAATGACTCAATGAGACATCACATCATCTAATGAATTAATGAATCCACCAGAAATGTTGCCACAAATTTTTTTTTTCGTAAACTAAACATTTGGAAATGAATAGGAAAGTATGTATATGCATCATGAGAGGAAGTAAATAATGATAAAACTTCAAAAATGTTAAGAGAGAATTCCACTGAAGCATTTGATTTTGGAAAAAAGTAATGCTGGATCACAATCATCCTTAAAAAACAAAAAAGTACAGGTATATGCACTGTTTTGAAAGGATTTGAAACTGAAGACATCAATTACAACACTTATGGAACAATAGATTTCCAATTATACTTGTTTACCAGCTCCCCTATAGATATTAAGAGCCTTAATAGCATCATGGTGTTGCATTTCAAAGAACTACAGGTAAACAGTTGCAGTCATCAGTAGCTAGAGATCAGGGATGCAATTGTCTAAGGAAGAAATTGATGCTTTGCACAACAAGGTCAATTCAACCTTGATGAAGAGTTTATAAAAAACAAGGAGTAAAATTCAAGGAGTTCATGATGAAAAGTCAAGAACTACATAGAAATGGCTAACTGTGGATAAGGATTTCATGATTATGTATTGAGCCTTTATGAGAAAAAAACTCTCAAACCAATGTTTTCAAACCCCCAATGCTAAACAATCCAGTAATGTGTGGTGGGGACTGATTCCAAAATTCTAGAATTGTATGACTGTAAAAACTAGATATGTTTTTTAATGTTGTTGAAGAGCAAGATATAGCTTAGAGTCAGAGAGGAAAATATATAACAATTACCATATGACTTCTGCATTGGTGTGATTATCTACTTATAGTCATTGGGCTACCCAGTTTTCCTTTGCACCATATATAACTTGTGAATATTTAAGAAAGGAGAATTAAATATACTTGGGTCAATTCATTTCCCATTTATCAACATACACATCCTTATCCGCTTTCCCAAAGTATATGTTTGTTCTAAGTGCTATTGTGCATGGTTATTACTTTGGCATAATTCTAAGTTAAGTTCATTATTGAAATTTAATAGGCCCGTGTAGTTATTCTGCATTCAATATCAAACATGGGAGGTATATCAAACCTACTTCTGGATATCAAACCGGGCAATTATAAAGCTTGAGTTTTGCATATGTCTAAGTTGTAATATTAATATGTTGAGCATTTGGGTTCTCAAGAAATGCACCGGGCATTGGCAATCTCAACGTGAATGTGTCCATATTCAATGTATACAATACACCATCACACACAGTTTGAATGAATTAGCCCATCTCCACCTGGCTTCCACAATGCAGCTTGATTCGAGATCTAGTCAAGAGAAAATATGATAAAATAGATAATAAATAAGAACTACAGGAGAATCAGCCCAATCAAAAAAAAATATTTCTAGGTTTGGTCAAGGGGGAAATTAACCTAGCACACACTAGGGTCAATCAGTACTGAACCCAGCTATTGTAAAGCTAGAGAGTGCATAAGTATTAGTTCCAATATCTGATATGATGACCATTTGGGTAAACTCAAGAAATGCACCAGAGGTTGGCAACTTCAATGTCTATATCATGACAAGGGTTAGACGGACCTATGCTAGTATTCCTACTCAATGTGCCCAATGTACAGTCTAGATTTAATGCACTATCAGCCCCACCATCGCCCTGGTTGTAAAATTCCTTGCAATAGATTTCTGGGTTTATGTGAAATTTTCGTAAATATCTATGTCAAACAATCTCTCTGGGTGCACTATCAGCCCCACCATCGCCTTGGTTGTAGAATTCGTTGCAATAGCTTTCTGGTTTTATGTGAAATTTTCGTTAATATCTATGTCAAACAATTTGTCTGGGTACTGATGTAAGTGCTTTACTAACAATTTTAATTCAGAAGATACTCATATTAAATGACATGCACCGAAAATAAACCACCCAAAAGTCAAACTAACATATTCCAAGCATAATATTCACACAGGACAGCCAAATATTATTCAGAAATAGGAGTAACGAGTATTCATATTAATTCCCAGAATGACATCCACTACAGCCAGAAGACTGCCAATATTTTATGCTGTCAATAAACACATGTAAATAAGGGACATTGAGTATAGAAACCTGGACTGGTGCGTTCCTTTTGCTGGTTGCCATATGACCGTCTCAAACGGAATGAAGAGTCCAGAAGTTCATTTTATGCCCAGATGTTGGCATTCACCCATACCAGAGATAAGGAACTCATGTTTCCCTTAGTGAGCAGCAGTAAATACACGAGTTAGTGATGCCAGGACCTCTGGATAGTGTAAACTCAGACTCCTTATACGCAGCCTTTAGAGAGTAATTTTCTTGGTCGTTGCAAGGGTGCACAACTGTTATACAGTTAGGAAACTCGTGCTAATCAATATGATTACTCAGCCCTTTTTAGCATATTCGTCTAGCAGATGGAATGTGGAATATCGACCCTCAAGCTCAGGTAGATGCGGCCCAACAACTCCAACCAGAACTGAGAACTTGTAAATGTGTGTCTCAGCTAGTAAAAGAATGTAGCTCGACCAGAAAAATAAAGGGGGACTCGTGCAGTCAAAAATTAAAGTTTTGTTTCTATCCCTTAGAAACTCATACGATGCCACCCAAAAATTCGAGGTGCTGCAGATTGGTAGTCGTGCCTGTTTCTTCTTCACACTGAACCAAAAAGAGCAGATATGGCTCCCTTTGCCTTGGCGTTTGAAGAGGTGAGGGATGCAAATAGAATCCCTTCTCCACAATGACCCTCTCCTCCTGTGAAATCGAAGATTCATCGCATGACGTCGAATTGGAGGTGCAATCAAAGGGGTCGGAGCCAAGAGGCGTCACTGGGCTGAGAACGAGTGATGGGAGATGGAGCATGTTGGGCGACAGGATTTTGAGCGGCGGCATTGCCCTAGTAGATATCCTTCCGTTCAGATTGAGGCAGAGAGGATTGATCCCCAGACCTATCTGCAGATTTCTCAAATTCTGACGCCTTTCGTGTAGGCCAATTTTCGAGGACCCACTTCGATTTCGGGAAGTGAGATTAAAATTTCATTTCTATTCTTTAGAAAATCATACGATGCTTCCCGCCACTCAAAATCAAAAATTCCCAAAAATTCGAGGTGCTGAAAATTGCCGCCATTCAAAATAAAAAATTCGCAAAAATATTCGAGGTGCTGAATACGATCCGTTCAATTTTTTTTTTTTTTTTTTCGGGGGTGTTATAACCAAAAGAATTAAGTTTATGTTAAATGGAATATTAAACTATCATAAACTTATCTAATTCCAACTATTCCAATCAATATTAAGCCTAACTATTTTCAATATTGAGTTTGCATATGACTAAGTTCCAATATTTGATATCTTAATGATTTGGTTAAAGTTGAGAAATGTAAAATAGATTGGGAATCTCAAGTTGACTACCATAACGACATTTAGAATATGATATTATTTAATTTGATGATTTTAGTCTTTTGGAAACTACATGTAGTATTTTTGGCTCAACGGTGCCTATGCAATAAATTCTTGTTGAGCAAGATACATATTACTAAAAATTAGATTTGGTGCTTATAGGTCTTTGTATGTTCTATGGGGCTTGGATATAGCCAATATGTATGTCTTTCTAGGGGAAACAAGAGATAGAGACTATGAAGAGTTGATTGGAGGAATGCATAAAACATTGATATTGAAAGGGATCGTCATTAATGGAAGTGAAAATATTTTGAGGAGTCCTACGAGTTATGAAAGTGAAGATGTTTTTCCTTAAGAGAGTCCAAATATAGTGTCAGTTATTCTAAGTGATGATAAATAAGAATTCAAAAACCAATAAATAATTGCATCTCTACATTGGTTTGAGGGATAGCTTTGCATCCTATCATATGTAGTTACTTCTCATTGTCATAAGTGATGATAAAGAAAAAATCAATAGCCAACAAATAATTGAATTTGGATGCAGAGTTAGTCTATTGTATGTAGTTACTTCTCATTGTCATCACTTTTTGACATTTGCACATATGTGCATGAAGAAAAATCAAACCAATGATATATAATTCAAAGGAATTGTGAAATAAGTCTAATATTGATGAGAAAATTATAACTTATGTGGATAATAAAAAAGCCCAATTTTGATCTAATGTAATAATTCCATCTGTAATATAAATGACTGCACTTAAATTCCCTTGATAAAGTTTCACATTTCATTGTCAATCAAGAAAATCTAAAAGTGAGGGACACAGGGTTCATCAACTACCCTTACTGACAACATAACTAAAAAACTAACATCCATAATTTTACCACATAGTTGCATAAACTCAAGGGTACTAGTGTGCCCAAGTAGTAATAATAGAGGTGGGGAACATGATACAATTTTGAAATGGTAGATCATAGTTGACAAAATAAGTAAAAAATTTCAATCAGACCATGTTTATCTAGTGAATATGGTGGCATGTCATTAGGCCAACCATCAAGATTCACTTCTTCACAGGCATAAGTAAGAGGTTTGGGCGAGGTGAAATTTATGGGTTAACCAAAAACTAACTGTGATGCATCCTTCCAAGCCATTTCTCCCACGAGTGATGGCACCCCACATCTTAGGAAGAGTTGAAATGAAACCTTAAAAAATTATTGATACACACCCACAAAAGGAAGAACATAGCATTTATTGCAACATTCGACACTTGTCATTTACCCTAAAAGAAACATGGAGAGAATGATAATAAGTGTCACTGACCTATCCCTCTTGCATGCACAACTTCTCTACTCAATCAACTGCCAATCAAGGAGGCCTTAATAATAGAAACAAGCAGATGTAGAAATAAATGAAAGATAGAAGGATAACTTATAGAAGAATGAGAATGAGCATACATATGGAGTTGGGGTTCACATCTCCATTATCATTGGGATGGGCTTGGGTTTTGGACTTCTTGTCACAATCCATTCATGAACACCTACCACCACTTTTCATAAACCTCCTTTTCTATCTCTTTTTCCTGACTTCTTTTATTACCAGGGACAACCACAAATGTCGATAGATATTTATAGCAACAATAGGCACCGACGACATCAGAAAATTCCTCCCTCGCTCACGTTTTCCACTTTTTTTTCATTTGAATGCCTAGTAAATAGAAATCTCGAACATGTCGAACACCTGCCACAACGTTTCATAGAACCTCCTTTTCTATATATTTTCTCATGACTTCTTCTATTGCCAGGGATGACCCCAAATGTAGATAGATATATGTAGCAGCTATAGGTGCTAAGGACGTTAAGAAAATCCTCCCTCGCTCACGTTTTCCACTTTATTTTCATTTGAATTCCTAGTAAATAGAAATCTTGAACACTATGACATGTCAACGGGGGAACTTGTTATTTTGGTCTTTTGTGGTTTTTCGTATGTGCGAGTTGTTGGTCTGATAGAGGTGCATGAAGGTGGTATTGAAGGAGGTATCGTTGGGGGTGGTAGTGCTTCTGTGTGGAATTCTCCATTTCTGGTGCCTGGTTTGGAAATTGGTGTGCATGGTGGTTTGGTGGGTGGTTCTTGGTATCTAGTGGTGACAGGAGATTCGCCCTTTTGGAATACATAGAGTCGATATCCTAGTGTGGGTTGTGTGAAGCTTCTTGGGAAGCGTCAGCCTGGGGTGTGTTCCTCCCACCTTCTCCTTCTCTAGTTGTTCGGGTTCTTGCCGAGTTTCCCAACTGGTGGAAAGATGGTAGCTGGGACATAGTGTGTGGTTTCTTGAGGAAATTTAAGGGTGAAGAGAGATATGGTTTTTGGGTGTGGTGGTAGGGGAAAGCTCCAGTAGACTGGAATTGGATAACGGTTGGAGTTGGCCCTCTTGGTTTTATCACAATATGACCATCCTAGTGGCGCAGGAAATCCTCACCCCCAGCCAAGCAAGGATATGTTGGCTTAGATGATATGGAAATAGTGGTGGTAGGAGCGCATCGAGGTGGTAAGATCGTCAGTCACTCCTAGCGTGTTGGTGTGGGAACATGAGGCAGTCGTGGTGGAGGAAAACAGGCCTCTCATGGTGGTGGAAGTGTAAGGTCGCAACAAATGCAGCATCGGGGTGGTGGAAAGCAAGGAGGAACAGTTAAATGGGGAACTTGTAGGCGTGTAGCTCCCGACCCGCGGTAAATTCAACATTGTTTTCTAGAAAACTGTTGGGACCTAATTCAAACTCTGATAGATCAGGTGGATGCAGCGGAATGGGTTCGTAGGGAGGAGCATGTTGAGTTTATGGAAACTTTGGATAAGATGCACTACTTCCAGTTCTAGGTTAGGGAGCGAGTATTGCAGGTGGTGGTCTAGCAAAGCCAAAACCACCTTGTAGAAAAAGTGGAAAAGTTGGACACTTGGCTCGCACACTTCGAAGGGCACATCCATTGCAAATTCCATCCACCACCCCCTGTAGGAACAACCCTGGAAAACCTAGCTTCCATTACATCGGATGACTAGTATGCTCTCATGTGTTTTTTATGTATTACATGTATTTTGGTGTCTTTGACCCTTTCATTTATGGATGTTGTCCTTAGCCTCATTTTTGTATTTTTGTCACTTGTTGCAAACATTGGTCAACAAACCTAGTTGGGGTGAGACCACCTGTTTTTTTCTTTGTTGGTTGTACATTTTTTTCACCACATGAATGAATATCGACTTACAAAAAGAAATGTTATGTTTATCTATTGATTAAATGTAAATATGAAGATTTGACCTTAGATTTAAAACAAGAGTCACACTTTTAACATAAATCAATGAAGTTTGAAGATTAAACTTTATGGCCAAAGAAATATAAATATACATATTAATCTGACTATCTAAATATTACCTTTACCAAAACTATAAAACTATAAATATACATATTAAGTAGATAGATGATGCATGCAATATTTATGTTAATTGTAGATGAATCCATCTTCAGTGTTAAACTTTAGAGACAAAAGAGTATTCGAAATTTTAACAATGTAGATGGACTCAAATACCCCTTTGTCTCTAAATCTTAACACTACAGATGGATTTAGAGACTCGTTTAGTGAAATGTAACACTTTAGTATCAAAATTGCAAATTTTCATTTATGGAGTGATACGATTAAAAATTACTAACATAAATGACTAATTCATATACTTTTTGTACTTGTTATTTGGTCATATTTTTATTCTTGGACTATAATAGTCATTTGCATTAATCATTGTTAATTTTGTCACTTATTATCTAGTCATATATTTTAATCCTAGACTAAATTAGTTATTTAAGTTAGTCACTTTTACTTTAGTCATTTATTATCTAGTCGTATATTTTATCCCTAGACTAAATTAGTCATTTAAGTTAGTCGCTTTTAGTTTAGTCACTTATTATCTAGTCGTATATTTTATCCCTAGACTAGATTAGTCATCTAAGTTAGTCATTTTTAGTTTGGTCACTTAAAATTTCTCAAATTTAGTAGTATTTCATTTGAAATAATTGCGGTAACTAACTTTTTTAGTCACCTAGTCATTAATTTCATCATTTTCTACTAGTGAATTATGCACTATGCTATAACTTGGCGCCTATCTTTGCAAGAACGCTTCCTTTTCATGGCTCTAAATGATGCCTCATATTAGCGTTGAAATTCTCCTCTAGACAACCTTCATGTTGGCCTATAAAATAGTGATCAAGTCGTCCCTATAACAATATGACAAGACGTCTTATTAATATACAGGGGAAACTATATATACCCCTATATATACTATGCAGAAAGGACAGAAAAAAGTAATTCTTGAGTATGAGATTTGTAGATAAGGGTACAAGAAGGTATTTGGATATATTTGGAAGTATGATGAACGAGTTAAGGTTGTGTCAAAGAAGATATAAAAGCGAAGAAGGGATTATGTTTAATAAGGAGAACAAGTATGTAATTATAGTGTGGATCACAAATATAAACTACAAGGAATAAAGCAAAGTCACTTACTGGAGTAAATGCGAGATAGTTCACTATAGTTTTGAATTAAAATTATGTGATACATTATCTTTGAATACAGAGGAGTCCCGGAATTTTTATCTGGTTTAGTGTCGCTCAGTTCAAGTGAAAAATAGAAGTTGTAACAAGAGAACTACATAATGTGTAAATAATTGAGTTATGGGTTGTTATATAGATACCAAGTTTCTCTAAATAGGCAAGTGTAGATCAGTGCATAAAGTAAGGTCGAAAGATAAGACAGTGTGGTGAAGTATATCTAGAAGAAGATACTACAGGGTGCTGAAGAATCTCTAGGAGGACTAAAGGAATTCACTAAGAACCAAGTTTCTTAGTATTGGTGCAGAGAAGTGCTAAAGAGAGGATAAAAAAAAAGGAAGTCAAGAAGAAAGTAGTGACAAGGTCTTGGAGGCATATAGAGGTCAAGTTCTGAGTCATGGTCATGGTACTTGTCAATTGAAAGTATATAAGAAGAATTCCTTGGAGGTTTTCCTCTCCAAGAGGGAGATGTTTTGGCCCTGGATTGAAAAGCCTAAATATGTGTCTCTTGTATTTTTGGTAATTGATGATGAAAGACATAATAAGCTAAGAAGAGAATACATAAGTAAAATAAGTAAGCTCTCAAGTAATTAACAAGAAGAGAGTTTGAATTGATCACTGTCCTACCTAATTCTCAACATGGTATCAGAACTAAGGTGTTGAAGACAAGGGCTACTTAACAAAGAGACACTCAAAGAAGCAAGAATAAAAGTCTACATTGAAAGGTCAATTCAGTTTGCAAGGAAGGTTCTCAAGCCATTCCAAGAAGACCTTCAATCTCTTTCAAAGGATTCTCTCATCAAGAAGATAATATTTTTCATCAAAGATTTATATTGAAGACATTGTTGGAAGATACATCATCACCTTTGAAGACATCTACATTGGATAAATCAATCTCAAAAGGAGTTCCTAACTTCATCTTCATTAAGGAAGCTTCTAGAAGGAGGAAGTCATCCTACTCAAGTAAGTATCTATGACCTTATCTAAATTTTTCAAAATGACTTATTACAAAGAGAGCAACAAATTGGTTGGGTCATCAAACTTTAGCGCATGGAAGAAGAGGACATGTTTGAATCTAATCGAAGACGAAGTTATGGGCTACATCGAAGGATCTAAAATTCAACCCCCAAAAGAAGATGTTCTAGCTCATTCCAAGTACATGAAAGGATAAATCCAAGCCGAGAGGATTCTCTTAGAATCCATTAGGGACACACTCATACCTTTTGTATCAAAACTGAAAGATGAAAAATAAATATATAAGAAACTGGTGGAGCTATTATCTGTGAGTACTACAGGAGAATCAATCTCTCTGAGACAAGAAATATACAAGATTAAATTGTCAAGAGAGGAAGGAATCACTTCATATTTTATGAGGATTCTGAAATAAGAGACCAACTACAGGAATTGGGAGAATTAATGTCTAATAATGAGATTACTATAGTGGTGTTGAATTATCTACTGGAAGAATGGGGAAAATTCACTTCAAGTTTATACGAGAAGAAAGAAGCAACTCCATTCTAGGATCTATGGTCTCTATGTAAAATAGAGGAAACAAGATTAAAAGAAAAATATGATACAAGATCAAGTGAAGGGAATCAAGCCTTTACAACCATGTCTAGGAAGAAAGGAAGATTCGGAAAATTTATTCCTCAGAAAAAGAAATATGGACAAAGTAGAATGCTTTGGATGTAATTAATTTGGGTATTATAAAAGGGATTGTCCTAAATCTGGGAAGGAAAAGAGGAAAAAGGAAGTAGCCCATGTCACAGATGTAAGGGAAGAACTTGATGCAAAGAAATCTAAGAAAGAAGAAGTGAAAGATCTCTATTATGATTGAAATCATCTTTCTCTTCAAGTGATTTATGTTGATTTTAAAATAATATGATAGGAAGCAATGTATATTAATATCATCACGATAGAAGCTTGCAAGGAGCACTTGAAGAAGGAGCTCTTGGAGACCTCACTGATAACAACATAGATGGAAGGAAGTCATCAAGATCAAGGGTAATCACTCAATAATAGATATGGAAATGAGTGCTGACATTTTCTAATGAATTTCTCTATGGATTCACTGCTTAGAAAGAAAGAAAAAGGTTTTTCATCGAGAATTCTATGTTGCATAATTATGGGATTAGGATATGATGACATAATGATGGAGCGAGTCAAGGAAATGAAGTTTTTCATTCTAGTAAACTTGTTGCAAGATGACTCAAAGGAAAAGGATGAGGTACATATATCTATATGCTGACACTGTATGTTGTAAATTCATATGGTTGCAGGTGATAAACATCTATATTTAGAAGTATGATCTATGGAAGAAGGATATCTTCTAGTGCACAGGTTTCCACTGACATAAGAAATTAAATATGTCCTGGCATGGAATATGAGGTGGTTGGATAAAAACAAGGATCTGGATACTGAAAGTTCCTAGGGATGAAGATGCATGGAATGGAAGAGATCATGAAGTGCAACCATGTAAAGAGGTAGTTATCATCCAGAAGATGAGACTAGGAAATCTCCTGGGAAGATATGTGTACTCTGATAGAAGTATGGTAAAGAAGAAGACCCTTGAAAATGCATATATTTAGGAGATGTGTCAATCTAAATAAAGGATGCTAATGCCTACAGGAAGATGTCATGGGGAAAGATCATCACTAGGAAACTTTTGTTTTAAAAGTTCTTATGTATACGTTTATCTGGATAAGTTTAGGTAAGGCTGCCAATTATGTGGAAGGTTGTAAGATCCTTGGGAGATGGTTCGAAGGAAAGAAGCATGGCATAAAGTTGGACCAGATGAGAAGAACTGATGAATCACTTTCAGGTGGATGACATGACTCATGGATGAAATTGAGGGATATTTTGTGCCCTATGAAGCCAAAAGTTGAAGATTCCTCAATATTTAAATCCATTATATTGAAGGGAGGAATTATTCATGAGCAGCTGGGTGTCTCACCATTGCTGTTGCAGGTCCCTGGTTGAGAAGGAGCTTGGTGGTAAGTTTCTTACTTGGAAGAAACTTGAAGTATGTCCTTCCTGAGTTAAGAGGGAGTGATGTATATGATTCTCTAATTCATGTGTCATGCACTAGACCAGGACTAACAACCATAAGTCTTAGTGAAGGCCGTGTGGAGATAATGGATAGACACATCATTCTGGTTTTCACTTGGAAGACAGAATGGAGGATTGGGTAATCATTTGGCATCCGATACTATTTGAGAATGAGATAGGGCATTAAAAATAAGAGTAGTCCTGGACTGATATTCTTTGAGAGCTATCTACCCAAGAAAATAATTGTCTAAGAAGGTCATACTTTGGGAACACCCGTGTGGAGTATGTACCTTGGAGATACAATGACAATGGTGTCTATAAGTCATGTGTCTCACAAGAATTGTAGCCCATTGTCTCGTTGATAGATGGGGTTGTTAGTCAAGGCATTGCACTAGGACAATGATGGTTTATATGATGCTATATAGATGCGATTACCAATTCGATTCTTCTTATGAGATTATTCAGATTGAAAGTGACCATGTACCATTATTAATACCTCCCTATTTAAGAGGGAGTGTTGGAAAGTTAATGAAGAAGACAAAGATAGTAATATATATTTTTGGTATGCTTGCTTCATGGGTTTCATGAGCAAGGCTTTATTATAGGTCAAAGGGATTCTTCTTGATGTCCTTTAAGGATTCATCTTCCGGTCATAAATGTACTATTTAAAGAGTCATGTATATGAAGAGTCAATTCAATCTAATATGCCTTAAGACCTTGTGACATAAGCCTTGAAGTCATGGCTCAAAATGATGCCTCATATCAGCATTGAAATTCTCCTCTCGAGAGCCTTAATGTAGGCCTATAAAATATTGATCAAGTCGGCCCTATAACAATATGACAGGTCATCTTATTAATATACAAGGGAAACTTTATATACCCCTATATATATTGTGCAAAAAGGACAGAAGAAAGTAACGATTGAGTTTGAGATTTGTGGATAAGGCTACAAGAAGGTATTCAAATATATTTGGTTGTGTGAAGAACAAGTTAAGGTTGTGTCAAAGAAGATATAAATGTGAAGAAGGGATTATGTTTAATAAGGATAACATGTATGCAATTATAGTGTGGATCACAGATATAAAGTACAGGGAATAAAGCAAAGTCACTTAATGGAGTAAATGCGAGATATATCACTATAATTCTGAAGTAAAATTATGTGATACATTACCTTTGAATACTGAGGATTCTGAGAATTGTTCTATGGTCTAGTGTTGCTCAATGCAAGTGAAAAATAGAAGTTGTAACATGAGTACTACATAATGCGTAAATAATTGAGTTATGGGTTGTTATATAGAGACCAAGTTTCTCTAAATAGGCAAGTGAAGATCAGTGCATAAAGGAAGGTTGAAATATTGGACAGTGTACTGAAGTATATCTAGAATACTCAGACTAGAAGAAGATACTACAAGGTGTTGAAGAATCTCTAGGAGGAATAAAGGAATTCATTAAGAACTGAGTTTCTTAGTATTGGTGCAGAGGAGTGCTGAAGAGAGGATCAACCTAAAGGAATTCAAGAAGAAATTAGTGACAAGGTATTGGAGGCATATAGAGGTCAAGGGTCTAAGTCATGGTCATGGTACTTGTCAATTGAAAGTCTATAAGAAGAATTCCTTGCGGGTTTTCCTCTCCAAGAGGGAGAGGTTTTGGCCCTAGCTTGAAAAGCCTAAATCTGTGTCTCTTGTGTTTCTAGTAATTAACTTGATGAAAGACACAATAAGCTAAGAAGAGAATATGTAAGTAAAAGAATTAATCTCACAAGTAATTATCAAGAAGAGAATTTGAACTAATCATTGACCTACCTAATTCTCAACATTTTCCACCTTTGAGCTTTGACTGAAAATAATTTATAATAATGGCCTCAAAAAACAAGATAAAATTTTCCATAGCACTATATGACATAGGGCCAAATTCAAGTGGATTGTTTACCTCTAATACATGAGAAACATTGTGTCCTTTAATGAAATTATAAACAATCTCTTTATTAATTTCTTCTTCACACAAGATACCCTTTTATTTTGTGATAAATGGCTTGACATACTGCTCTCCAAAATTTCTCACTTGTTGGTTTTCTTCTCTATGTTCAACAGCCAACTAATGAACTTGAAGACCTTCATCATTTTCTTCATCTAAATCATATAAATCATAAATAGGATTAGCATAAAAATTTACGAGATAAGATCTCTAAGGATTAATTTGGAGCTAACTTATTTCTAGTTTTTCTTGACTACTAAATAATGTCTTTTGATGCAGGTGAGAACTTTCGTCATGTTTAGTGCTCTCTTGATTAAATTTAAGCATGGTCAGCAAACCTTCGACTTGTAGAGTTGTTAAAGAATTATTTTCTTTTAATTTTCCATCATCTTTTTCAGGAAAATATTTCTCCTTACACCCATAAATTTATTCACAAATAAATTGTTGTATTTCATTCTTGTCAATTTATTCAATAGTCTTAAAAATTTCTCCAAAATTGAAATACTCACAACAATTTTCGAAAACAAGTTCTTGTGAATATAAGGTTCTGCAAAAATAATTGAATGCAACATGAAAAGCCTTCAAAGAATTAATACTGGAAAGAGGCAAAGATTTATACCACGTTCTATCATCTCCATCTAGTGAATAAAATAACAATTTCATTTGTGTGTTTTATTGAAGGGGAAAATTTATTGGCCAAGAATGTAGGGACACCCTTTTGTAAAACCCAGGAAAACAAGTGCTAAAAGATGAAAACAATCAGGTGAAGATCTTACAACCTAAACCTGATTCTTGTCACCTTCAAGAATCAATTCATAAATTTTATGAAACCCAGGGAAAATATTTCAATTCCATCCCCGACAACAGTGCCAAAAGATATTGTAACTCTTAGAGACAGTTCCTGGCTGTGGGGGAACCAATGCCCGAGAAATATTAAGTTTTAAAAGAAATAGTTAAAATCAATGGCTGGAGGGACAGTCCATGAAGGCTTGCAACCGCACGTTTTAATTCTATAACCCTAGCTTTCAAAATAGAATGAACAGAGAAAATCTAAGGGTTGCAGGGTCCTTGAATCAAAGGAGTGGTTTCAAGAAAAATAGAGAACATAGTTCAAATTAGGCACTTAAGACTGAATTTAAACTACTGCAGAAAGAGTAATGCAAGGCTGAGAAAATGTGAATGGAGTTCCTAGATGTGGAGCGCTTCATTAAGGGTTTCAAGATTAATTATCATGAGTACAATTAAGTAAATCCATGAAAAACTAAATTGAAGCATCACCTGCATTTTACAGTGTCCAAGAGAAGAAAAAACATAGATGAATGTTGAATCAGAAGAGAAAAACAATGATTGCAACTAAACCCAAAATTGAAATCAAAATTGTTTTGTTTTCTTTGATTTCAAAGATAATTTCTAATTAAAGTGCCAGTCATGAATATTGGACTCTGAATCTCTGAAATATCCAATTTCTAGTATTTTATTCTTGTTCCGTAGACCTAACTGTTTCAATAAGTTTTTTTGATAGTTTAGACTAATCCTAATCTTTCCATTTTTTTCTCCTCCCATCCCACCCACGGGTTTTGAACTGGTGACCTTGCAAAGGGAGTGCCTTAACAGTGCACCCCATAACTGACTGCTCTACACCACGTGGGCTAATTTTGACAAAGTTACAAAAACAATTCCTTTTGTTTTAAAAGATTTAAAAATAAAAGGAAACATTCAAATATTATGTATGATAATATATAAAAAAAATCTAATTTTCGGTTACAAAATACAATCTCTCCCCTTTTCAATACATTTTAAATCTCAACTAATTATTAATAAACTAGGCCCCAACCTTTTTTAAAAGTCACATGAAGTTGATTTTGTTCTCATCATAGTTGGAGTGTGGGTCCCAGGTGCCATTTTTTGCCTACATGTTGAAAAAACCACATACAGATCCTTAGAAACCACAAATTTCTTACGGGATCACTTATGGTGATTTGTGTTGAATTCGATTCCAAGACCACTCCCCATTTTATCATTCACGTACTTTGTCCTCCCAAGAAGCAATTGGGTCCGAGCATGAATATTGTACATTGTTGATAGCTATCAATTGCCACGACACTAACGCTCCCAGGAACTGATGATATTTCCTCCCAATAACAATGGCAACGAGGATTATTACTTCCACCAAAGCATCGCTGAAGAAAACACCACCCATAACAAAAATACTATGTTGCACAGGGACCCCTCCCCGCCATAATTTCATGTCGTTCTCTCCATTCCGGCATTCCGGAGACTTTGGAACTCATCGGAAACGTTCTAGATTTGTTGGGGACTCCATCGGGGACTTGGGAACTTCAAGGTCGTCCCCTAGACATCCCTCGAAAATTCGGGGACTTTTTGGGGATAAATTGGGGACTTTTGGACATCCCTTATAAAATTTCAAATCATAAGTTAAAAAAATATTAAAATATTTCATTTCTAAAAAAAAAAAAAAAAAAAAAAACAAACAAACAAACAAACAAACAAAAAAACAAAACAAAACAAAATTTTAGTAAAATTCAAAATTTTAAATTAAAAAAAAATGTAAATTTCAAAATTACATTTACCCTAACCTAAAGCTAACGCATATACCTATCAAACTTAAAATATTTATGGTTTATCGTTTTACCATTTGGCAGCTACACTAGTGACTATATTATTTTTAAATTAAAATTTTTGTCATTTTGGTTCTTGGACTATAGTCTATGACTATAATTTATAAATTTATAATCCATGGTTTTCTACTTCTAGACTCTTAATTTGAGATTTATATTTAAATTTTAATGAATTGTTCATGTTTACATCTTTATTAAATTTTAGTACTATTTACTTTTACGGTTTTGGTGCTATTTAAATTTAGAAATGATTCATCATGCATCAATCATCATACAATGATTATGTAGATAGATATTAGACAATAGTAGATTGTAGGTTGTAAGTTGTATGAAACTAATAGTACTTCTTAAGTTATGCAATGATGACAAAATTTATTTTTGTGATGCACAATTTTCAATAACAATTAGATACTATTAGACTATTAATATTAGTCTTTAGATTTATCATTTTATCATTTTATTTATTTTGATTCATGTTTAATTTTATTTTAATTTTATGTTTTAATAAATAATAAATATTATAAATAGTTGGAACACTTCCATCTCCAACCCACTGTCCCCTTAAAATTTGGGGATGGACTCTAGCCATCTCGGAAACTCATTCCCCGTCCCCACAGCCAGTGCAACCTAGCAAAAATATAATTGATGAAATTGTTGCACCTGTAGACACAACAATTTTCCCATCCTCTTATCTGGTAAAATAAGCTTCAAAGCCTCTTATCTGGTAGAAGAAGCCACTGATAGCGTTAAACTTAACTAACCAGGTTTATGTTGATATCCGTAGTCGGGATTCAAAAGTTTTGTTTTCCATTGCAATTGAGTATCTTCGGTTGGACTTTTTTTTTTTCAGTATGAAAAAAACGTTGTTTTCAGAAAAAGTTCTACATTTATATCATAAAGTCCATTACAGTGTTTTCCAGAAATTGTATACAAGAAAACTGCAATTTTCTATAGGTTCAGTCTTTCAAATCTGTTTGCCTTATGTCATATGCTTTTTACATTTTTCTCTGTTACAGACAGTCAAAAATATCAATGAATCTATATCCAAAACTGCACTACAGAGGTACTTCAGGTCCGTCAAAAAAGAAACAATGACCTTCATATAAACATCACTAAAAATTACGCTTATATAAAGGGAATAAGACATTCTCGATTGTTATTCCAGCGTTTTGATAATTTCCTCCGGCTCGCTTGACAAGACCCTGTGGTGAAATAGCAGCCCATGACAACCCTGTCCAAAAACACTTTGGAAGTTTTCTGACAGTCTGAAAATAGTTCTATGATCATCTCCCATCCAGTAGCTCAAAAACCAAAGAAAAATGTGAATAGGCCAAAAGCAAAATACCATCCCATCCAAGAAATTAGTGCCATGTTCCTCCTATCCTTTCCATGCTGGCGTATTCAGGAGTTTTTATATTTCAGATAATATTGATTTTCCCCTTACTCCGCTTCCATTAGAATTGATTAGAAACTCCTTCCAAACCTTTCTTTGACAGTCTATCAGCTTCGTTGTTCTTTTCCCTGTATACATGAGAGAAGGAAATGGTAGAGAAGGATCTCTTTAGTGCATGTATTCTTTCTAACCAATATGACAACATTCTAGGGTTGAGAGTGGCCTTGTTGTTTAAATGATCAATAAGGATTTTTGAGTCACCACAGACCCAGATCTTTTTTGGACTTTTAGCATCAACAAAAATTAAATCTGATTGAACTCCATATCTCGTATGAGAAGGAAATTTTCAACATAAAAATCAAATTCCAGTAGAAATGAGTCATCCATATTTTGCAGGGTGTTTTTATGAAAATTGGTGTTGGATTAACCAACAAAATCTCTGAAATTACACACAATTTTTGGAAATTTTCCTCAATGAAGTTAATTTGGGTAGTTATGAAAAAAAATCTAAATCGCATATTTTTTAAAGGAGTTGCATTTACTTTTTGGAGTTTCTGGGGCCGGAATTTGGTGAAAAAAATTGAAGTTAAATCTTGATTTCTGTTATTTAAACTAGTTTTTTTTACTGTATATATGGATTTAGCACCCTAGAAATCTCTTGGGCACTTTGATTGTGCAAAGTTGCCCATCAAAATTATGTTTTCAATAAATTCCTGCAGGGTTTTAAAGAAATTAGATTTGAAAAATCTACCAGAAAAACCTTCAAAAAATCGCACAAAAAACACCCATTTTAAAAATTTTGCTCAGTTTTTCAACCTAAATTCACTTCCCGGGTCTACCTGCGAAAATCATTTTGCACAGTGATTTATTTCTTCAATTCACTGGCTTTTGTATGCTTCTGCCTCGGTGTGTATCAGTGAAATTAGACTTTGATTGTCACTAAATGAAATACATGCTTGGCTTGCTAATTCCGATAAAGGATAATGCATGGCATTTAATAACATATGTATCTGGTGTTGAAAATTGATTAATTTTAGTCCCCGATCGGGGTGCGCAACCTATGAGGAGGTAGGTACCTTGATTTCCAAGTGGGAGGTTCCCTTCCTTCTCATCTTAATGCACCATGATGTGGCATCCTTCACAGTGTTCATGGCAGCATGCGGGTGATTTTCAATCAATGCTAATTAAGGGAAGACAGCCTGAGCTGTCAGGCTGGAGGAGGAATGTTCGAGAGAGAGTAGGTTACTTGATCTTCCAAGGTGATCTTGCAATTCATTGTTTGGTTGCAGCGGCTACTCTGTGGAAGTGCAAGCGAACAACGTCGGCCACATCCTGTATCAGGCAAACCGTTTTGTTGGGGTATGTACCTGCTTTTCTTTTGTCTATGATTGCTGCTATAGTCTGGGCTATGTTTTGCTCCGCGAAAGCTTCGTTTCGATGGTTTCAGCTGGTTGATATTGGGTTTGTTGTTCCCCCTCTTCACCCTGTTGATCCTTGTTTCCGTGACCCCTGTCACCTCCCCTTCATTCCTTTCCATGTTTTGAATTTTGTAATCGAACGGGTTGTACTGGAAGGTTTTATCTGGTCTGGGAGTAGCTGGATTGGGGGGGTTCTTCATTACTATGTTACTCTAGGTGTTCTCTGTGTTGGAATTCACTTTTATTTTCTTCTTGGACATCGCAAGGCAAAGACAAAAAATTTTGTGGCTTCTCTGCCTCATGGGTATGGTTGTTTCATTCTTCATTTTCAGGCTCTTAGCCTTTCTCTGCACACTATTGTCGGCCGGGTTGATTTCTATATGGTTATTGCGCATAGAGGCTGCTGGGCTAGATGGGTTTTACAAATCTCTGTATATATGGAGTCTGAGTGGGTTCCAGGTTCTATGTTGTCTACATGCAGTTGGTGTTTCTCGGTTAACAATTGCGCCCGAAAATCTCTCTGGCAGGTCTGCTTATTTCATACTGCTCCTGTTAGGAGGATGACTTTGCATGTTTTCCTTTCTGTGGCAATTGTCCAGCTCAATTATTTAGTCAGTTTTCTCTTGTCTGGTAGTTGGGGTATGGTGTTCTCTGTTCCTTCTCGCGCCAGTTATATTTGGGATTTGGTTCTCTATCTGTATTTAACATGTTTTCGAGGCAGTCACTTGGATGTTGCGTTCACCTGCATGCTGCTCCACCCATATGCTACTTTCTTTGTTGGTGATCATCATTTAATGGTTTATTATTTCTTGTTTTTGTCTATTCTTAGGCCTGTTTCCATCATGGTTACAAGACAAACTCATAGCCGTATAGCGAAAGGAAAACAGAAGCAACTTCAGCCTGAAGCTAGTCTCAGGGAACGAGGTCGTAAGACGAGACAGGAGGTTTTGCAAAACCTCTCTGCACACTATGATATGGGCAATTCATCCACGGTTCGGCAGGAAATTCGAGGATGGGAGAGAGAAATTCAAACTGATGAAGAAGATACTGATGCTGAAGCAGAGATCATGGATTTTATAACAGATCCTGGTAATACACGTGGCCACTTATCACTATTTCATCAAACAGTGCATACTTACTAGATCGTAAAGTGCCTCTTGGCCAAATCCATGTAGAGTTTTCCCCCTCATCAAGAGAAGATTGACCCTCGAGTAATGAACTTGCTACAAGATATTCAAAATCAGTTGAATCATATTAAAATCACCCAGTATCAGGCTACTGATCGTATCAGTAGAATAGATGATCGAGTTGGCAGAATTGAGAAGCAACTTCAACAGTTGTAGCAAGTGGATATGCCTGGATCCACATCTAAAGATCCAGCACCAATTGACTCCTCTGAAGGCTAATAGACTTCTTGTTTCCTTATGTTTCTTACATGCTTTTTTGTTTTTTGAAAGAACATAATAAACTAGTAGATAATCGAGTTAATACTCAGCTAGTTAATGAAGTTCATGGACGTATGAAAATGTTTCAATTTTGGATGGCATTTAACGTTTTAAGGTGGCCAACAGACCTGGTTTCCTACGGGCAGGTTGAAGCCATAGACTGTTTTTTATATTCTGTAACCTGCTTGCAAATTATAAATAGAAAATAGTGAAATACTCCCATATTTATAAAAAAAAAAAAATGATGATTAATTTTATGCTCCACTTGTGACATCGCCAGACAGAATGTAAGAATGTAAGAAAATTGACAGAATCTAAGAAATAATTATTTTACGTGTTCATCCAACCATGCTCCAAGAAAACAACCAAAAAACGTGTCACAATTTTCTTTATATATATAAATGTATTGTCATATAATCGTTTTATCCGAGGAACATTTCATTAATGTCAGCAAAATTGATCTCAGCGATTTCAACTACAACCACTTCTCCTTTTAATATCCCACATTCTTAAATCCAACTTCCTAATTTTGTATATATGAACCATCATCAGTAGCCCTTATTAACGTATTAATCACTGTGCACTATGTCGTTATCAACGTATTAAGCACTGTGCAATATGTTATACCTTGGTTCCTATCTTTGCAGGAACACTGACTTTTTAAAGGATCAATGATCATAATCTATATGATGTAAAGATGGTTCCTACCTTTGCAGGAACACTGACTTTTTAAAGGATCATAATCTGAACTTTGAATATCAACCCAATATTTTTTTAACAAAATTACTAATGTATCTTAAACTGGCAGATGAAAGATACCGGTGAACTTTAAATATCAACCCAATATTTTTTTAACAAAATTAGTCAGGTATATTAAAAGGGTAGGAGCACAAACCGAGATCATAAATAAAAAACTTCGCATCTGCCATCAAGGGACATTTTGATGTCTAAATCCTCTATGAACTTCTGAAGGTGCCCTTCGTTTTTAACAAAACAATAAACATGTGTTCCATGAGCTCTTGAATGAGCAATAATAGCAGATCCATTTGTGTGGGCCCATTAAATAGTCTCATTTTATCCCACATAGCACCCTGAGGGAATGGGTTATGACTTGAATATATATATATATATATATATATATATATATATATTCACTAAAGCTAAAATATTTTTTCTATTGTTTTTTAAACACTTTGAATGCAAAATCCTTAATACCTTCCTAGTGCAGGATTGAGCTACAACAGAAGTCATTTTCCATATTTTTGGATATATGTTTCAAGGTATAACCAACCTGCCTCTATATATATGGAAGTTTGCCTCAATAATACACAGTTATAGAAGTGGGTCTCCATATATATGCATATACAACACCTAGCTTTTATATATATGAATTTTCATAAATGCATATTTATAGTTGTAGGCTTATGTATATGTGCATGTATGGAAATCAACTTTCCTCTATGCACATATATGAAAGCAGGTTTTTGTTGCGTCGAGAGGCTGTATGGAAATCAACTTTCCTATATGCACATATATGAAAACAGGGTTTTGTTGCGTCGAGAGGCTACATCGCAGTATGACCCTGATGTGTAAGTATGTCGGAAGCCAAAATAAAAAACTAATGTTTTTTTTAAATAAAATACAAATAATGTGGGCTTTAAAAATAACTTACATAACCATATAAATAAACAATTAAAAATAAATTTAAACAATATAATTTAACAAATAAAGAGTTTTACTAACACTAAAAAAAAAGATATGGTAAGTTTTATTTAGGTGAAGTCTATGGGCCAAATACCATGGGAAAAATTATTATTATTATCATGGGCCAAATAATATATTTATAAAAGAGATATAAAAAAGTAAGGTAAATAATTAGAATTATATCAAATAGGAGTAGAAATCAGCCTACGGACCAAATACCACTAACATTAATACTAAATTATTAATATTAATATTAATATTGTTAATATTGTTATTATTATTACTAGATCTAATATTGATATTAATATATTATAAGATTAAAATTATATATATATATATATATATATATATATATATATATATATATATATATATATATTAACTCTAGATTTATATGGGAGGGAAGACAAATACAAATGATAGACGTGGAGAAATAGAGGGATTCACATGGGACAGATGGAGATAAAATGAAGGAGAGGTGAGAGGAGGAATGAAGAGAGAGAGGGCAAGAGGAGTGAGAGAGTTAGAGAAGGGCACGAGAAGGATAAGAGAGGGAGAGGGAGCATAAAGATGGAGGTGGGAGATATGGAGAAGGAGAGAGGGAGGGAGAAGGAGAAAGGATTGGAGGGGGGAGAGAGAGAGAGAGAAAGGGAGAGAGAGGAAGGATGAGAGGAGGAGAGAGGGAGGGATAGAGAGACAGAGTTGGAGGGGGAGAGAAGAAGAAATACATAGAGAGTGAGAAGTGGAGAGAGAGGGCGTGACAAGGGAGAGTTGGAGAGAGAGTGTGTATGTTTAGGGGTGAGATAAAGAGACATAGATCAAGGAGTGATGGAGACAGGGGGGAGAGAAGGAGAGAGAATAAGAAAGGGAGGGATATAGTAACATAGTTGGAGAGAGAGATAGAGTGACGGGGGAAGAGAGAGGATTTGAGAGAGAGAGAGAGAGAGAGGAGGGGAGTGAAGATAGAGGGAGGCAGACAATAAAGTGAGAGAGAGGAAGGATGAGAGAGAGGAAGAGAGTGATGGGGGAATATGGAGGATTGTAGGGGAAAGATACACAGAGAGATTGAGTGATGGGGGAAGAGAGAGGGAGGTAGGAGATAAAGGGAGAGAGAGGAAGGAAAAGAGAGGGGAATTGAGAGAGAGGAGGAGAGAGGGAGGGATAAAGAGATGGGGTTAGAGGGGGAGAGAGGGAGGGATAGAGAGATGGAGTTGGAGTGGGAGAGAGGGATGGATAGAGAGATGGATTTGGATGGGGATAGAGGGAGGGAAGAAGAAATACATAGAGAGTGACAAGTGGAGAGAGTGAGGGAGTGACAAGGGAGATATGGAGAGAGAGTGTGTATGTTTGGGGGTGAGATAAAGAGACAAAGAAGAAGAGATGGAGAGAATGGGGGAGAGAAGGAGAGAGAGAGGCATAGAGTGACAAAGTTAGAAGGTGAAGAGAGAGAGAGAGAGAGAGAGAGAGAGAGTGGAGAGAGGTAGGAAAAGAGAGATGGAAATGGAGGGGGAGAGAGAGGGTAGAAAGAAGAAAGACATAAAGAGTGAAACTTGGAGAGAGAGAGAGAGAGAGAGAGAGAGAGAGAGAGAGAGAAAGAGTGATAAGGAAGACAGAGGGAGAGCGAGAGAGGATAGCAGGAGGGAAGAGAGATATAAGCGGGGGAGAGGGAGGGAAAGGAGGAGGGAGTGATAGATAGACATTTCGGAGAAAGAGAGTGTATGTTTTAGGCTTAATATAGAGAGACAAAGGGAGATAGAGATATAGAGGGAAGGTGAAGAGAAAAAAGAGATAGATGGAGAGAGGGAGGGAGGGACGAAGAGATTGATAAATACAAAGTGAGAGAGAGAGTGTGTGTGTGTGTTTGTGGGGGTGAGATAAAGAGACAAAGAAGGAGAGATGGAGGGACATATAGATATATATGGAGGGGGGAGAGAGGGAAGAATATTTATTACAATAAATGCATTGATTTCAATGTAGATGGTGATTTATAATCCTATTTTATTGTTTGCACTAGATGCATTGATTTCAATGTAGATGATTTCTAATTCTATTTGATTGCTTACACTAAATGCATTGATTTCAGTGTAGATGGTGATTTCTAATCCTATTTGATTGCTTGCACTAGATGCATTAATTTCAATGTAGATGTTTATTTATAATTATATTTGATTTCTTACACTAGATGCATTTATTTCAATATAAATGATTTCTAATCCTATTTGATTGTTTGCACTAAATGCATTAATTTCAGTGTAGATGGCGGTTTATAATCCTATTTGATTACTTGCACTAGATGCACTAATTTTAGTGTATATGTTGGCTTCTAATCCTATTTTCTTATTTGCATTAGATGCATTGATTTGAGTGTAGATGTTGATTTCTAATCTTATTTGATTACTTGCATTAGATGCATTGATTTATATGCAGATGTTGTTTTCTTATCTTATTTGATTTCTTGCATTAGATGCATTGATTTCAATGTATATGTTGATTTTTTATTTGATGTAATTGGATGTATGATGGTACATTAATTTTAAAGTCATTGGATTAATAGTGTGCATTGATTTCAGTGTAAGCACAAAAAATTATTGACAACGTAGAACGATTTTTGTGTTGTAGTAATTAAACCTAATAATATTTGAGAGAAAAAAATACAAGTTATAATTTTTACTACAACAGCTCGAGCTAAATATTTAAATGGTTTATTATTTATGATTTCTAGTGTCTTTTTCATATAATCGATATGAAAATATGACAAAACTAATAAGGGTGACAGTAAGAATAGTAGAAGAAAATAGTTTGAGATTGATCACAATGAAGGCTATTTGTAATTGAATACATTCTTATTATTTACATTTTCTACCATTAAGTATTATTACATTTTCACTTTGCATTCACAAATTTATTTCATCATTAAAGTTGTTTTACAATATTTATCATCTCAACAAATCTAGGTAACTAAGCAAATTTAAAATTAAAATGTCTCGATAAATATGTTCCTCATATTATTGATATATTTTCCTTGGTCACACACGACAAAAACTAGCCTAGATCCATCTTAACTACAGATCTATCAAGCGCCGAGAGGGATCAAATCTCTCGAGGTGCAAACCTTTCCTCAAGTTTTGCACTCAAAAAATAGTTTTTCACCTCGAGAGATTTGATCCCTCTCAATGCTTGATAGATCCATATTTAAGATGGATCTAGGCTAGCATAAGCATACAATTAGAAGCATAAATAAAATTCGGCTTTTATATATGTGCATAAATGGAAGAATTAATGGAAGCATGATTTTGTATATAAGCATATATGGAAATCAACATCCATATCTATGCACATACATAGAAGTTAACTTCCATATATGCATATATATGGATGTCAACTTCCATATATGGTCATATACAAAATATTACGTTTGTGAGTGCTTCCATCTATATACATATACAAAAGCTTCCTTCAATATATGAACATAAAAGGAAGTCAACTTCTTTGCATATGCATATAGATAAGGCTGCATCTGTCAATGTGTATTTATGGATGCACACATATATAAAAGTTGGCTTCTGTATATGCGTAGATATATAGGTCAACATCTATAAATGCACATTAATGGAATAAGGTTTTCCAAATGTAGATATATGGAAGAATATACAAAATCTTCTTCTGTATATGTGCATGTGTGGAATCCAACTTTCGTATATATGCATATACAAAAGAAAGTTTCTATATATGCACATAAATGGAAGCATTGACAAAAGTATGCTTTTGTATCTCCATATATATGGAAGTTGACATATATATATATATATATATATATTTATATATTTAAATAATGTAGCTTCCATTTATGCACATATATGGGTGGACATGGTAATGCATCTAAATATGCACATATATGGAGGTCATCTTTGGATATGTGCATAGTGACAAAAACCTACTTACATAAATGCAAATTTACAAAAGAACTTTTGTAGATGCACATTTATGGATGTGGACCTCCATATATGCACATATATAGATGCCAACTTCATATATGCACACTTCTATAGATGTACATTTATGGAAGCAGGAATTCTTATATATGCATGTAAAAAATCATCTTTTGTACTTGTACATTTTGTGGAATGTGACCTTCATTTATGTGCATATACAAAATATACCTTCTATACATGGATCCATATATTGAATTTGGCTTCCATAAATATGTATTTATGGAAGTCAACTTACATATGTGTGCATATATCATACAAAAAAAATTGTAAGTACACATATTTGAATGTAGAATTTTGTAAATGTGAATATAGAAAACAATTCTATATATGTGCATTCATGAATTCCATATATTGTATATGAGCATATACAAAAGAAAACTTCTGTAAATTTTCATTTAGGAAATCCCTTCTATATACACACATCTATGTAAGGCATATTCCACAAATACACATATACAGAAACTTACTTCCATGAATGTGCATATACAGAAGGTTGCTTATGTATATGTGCATTTATGGAATCAAAATTCCTTATATGCATAGATAAGAGAATTATCTTTCATAAATTCACATATATGGAAGCAATTCCATATTTTCACATTACAGAAGTCTACATCCACATATTTATACATGTGCATATACATAAACTCACTTCCATATATGTGCATTTATGGAAGTCATATTCCCTCTACGGAAGTTTGATTCTATAAATGTGCATAAGCATAAGTTGTAAACATATGTATATAGAAGTTCGCTTCTATGTATGTATATATATGGATGACAAATTCCATATATGTGTATGTACAAAATCATCTTTCCATTAATTCTTTCATATATATATATATGTATAAAAACTCACTTTCATTAATAGGTCCATATATGTGCATATACAAAAGCCTACTTTTGTATATGTGCATATAGGGAAGTCAACTTCTATACATAAGCCTAAATATGTAAGCTAGCTTTTGTATATGCATATATAGGGAGACCCGCTTCCATAAATTCCCATCTATTGTAACAAGCTTCAATATATACAGAATTTGACTTCAGTGTATCGGCATATCAAGAAATTATGTACAAACACATATTCATATTCCAATTTATGGAAGTTAGTTTATGTATATACAAATATATACTTTTGTAAATGTGCATATATGACACTTTTGTATATGTGCATTTATAAAGGAAAAATCTTGTATGAGAGCACTTTTATATATGGACATATATGGAAGCCATCTTCGTCAAATGCACATATATGGAAGATTACTTCCATAAATGTGCATATATATATATATATATATATATATATATATATATATATATATATATATATATATATATATATATATATATATATATATATATATATATATATATATGTCTTCATGTACGTATATATGAAACTATTTTCATAAATGCACATATATCGAATCAAGCTTATTTATATGAACAAATACAAGATTTTTCTTTCATAAATTCACATATATGGAAACACTTCCATCTTTTCACATTTACATGAGTATACATCCATATATGTGCATTTAAAGTTGTGGACTTTTATTCATGTGCACATACAGAAAATTACTTCCATATATTTTCATTTAAGGAAGTCATACTACATATATGGAAGTTGGATTCTATAAATATACATAAGCAAAAACTAGATTCTATATACACATACACAATTTGGCTTCTATATATGAGTGTATATGGATGTTAAACTCCATATTATGTGCATATACAAAATCATGTTTCCATCAATGTTTCCACATATGCACATATATAAAAGCTTGTTTTCTTTAAGGGTTTTATATATGTTCATATACAAAAGCCTTCTTTCATATATTTGCATATAGAGATGTAAAGTTCTGTACATACACATATACATAAGCATGCATTTGTAAATTTATATTAACAAAAACCCACATATACAAAAAAAAAGAAACTTTTGTATACACATATACATGGAAACCCACTTCTATAATTATTCATTTATTGAAGCAAGATTCCATTTATACAAAATTTGACTTCCATTTATGAGTATATCCAGACTATTCCATATTTTTGCATATAAAGAAGCTAGCTTCCATATATACAAAAATATGGAAGATGAATTTCATAATTCACAGACATGAAAATAAGATTCTATATATGCACATGTGCAAAACCCACTTCCATAAATGTACATTTAAAAAACACTACATATTAAAAAAAAAAAAAAATTCATTTCCTAAAAATGAGCATATATGGAACCAGGCTTCTATATATTCATATACACAGAAGCTAACTTTCATAAATGCACGTTTATCAAAGCAACTTTTTTTTTATATGTGCTCGTGTAATGAAGACCACTTATTTTTTTTATATATGCGCAAATGTAAAGAAGACCACTTATGTATATATGCAGATATCAAAGCTCACTTTTGCGTATATGTACATACAAAAGCATTCATGAAAGTAGCTTCCATACATGTGTATTTAGAATTTCTTTCCTAAACGAACATTTAGGTAAGTGTGCTTATGTATATGCTCAAATACAAGAGCTAGCTTTCATAAATTCCCACACATAGAAGTGTTTTCTTATATGCACATTTACAAAATTTTACATTTATATATGTGTATTTACATAAAAAAATTTCCATAAATGCATGTAAATTGACTTTCATAAATACACATTTACGAAGTTTAGTTTCGATATGTGGATGCATGTATATAAAGTAGATTTTGTATATGCACATAATTGAAGGTCACATTTTATAACTCTACAGGCACAGAAGTTGATTTTTTTATATGCATATATAAGAATTCCTGCTTCCGTAAATGTGCATCTATAGAAGTATGTATATATGGACATTGGAATTTATATGTGTGTATATACAGAGGTCCACATCTATAAATGTGTATTTACAAAATTTCTTTTGTAAATGTGCATTTATGGAAGTAGATTTTTGTATATGTACATATGGAAAGATGACCTCCATATATGTGCATATCTAGATGCACTTCCATATTCACACATATATGGATAAATGGAAGCTACATTATTTAAATATGTATATACAAAATATGAATTCCAAATATGTGTACATATGGATGTCAAATTCCATATATATGCATATACAAAAACCTACTTTCATCAATGTTTCCATTTATGTGCACATATAGAATCATGCTCATGTATATGCACATATATGGAATTCAACTTCCATACACACACATGTACACAAGTCTGCATTTGTAAATTTTTATTTGTGAAAGCACACATATATGAAATTTGGCTTATGTATATGTGTATATATAGAGGTCGATGTCTGTAAATGCACATTAATGGAAGAAGGCTTATGTACATATATAAAAGAAGATTATGTATCTTCCATACATGCACATATACATAAGTCTGCATTTGTAAATGTTTATTTGTGAAAGCACACATATATGAAATTTTGCTTATGTATATGTGTATATATAGAGGTCGATGTCTGTAAATGCACATTAATGGAAGAAGGCTTATGTACATATACAAAAGAAGATTATGTATATTCTTCTATATATATACATTAAAAAAGCCTTCTCCCATTAATGTGAATTTAATGGATGTCGACCTCTATATAAACCCATATATAGAAGCCAAATTTCGTATATGTGTCCTTCAGTAAATACACATTTATAGATGTTGCTTTATGTATATGCACATGTAAGAAAGTCAACTTTCCTATATGTGCATATGTGGAAGTAGGCTTTTGTATATGCATATAGATGGAAGAAATGATGGAAGTAGGATTTTGTATATGTTCATATATGGAAGTTGACATCCATATATACACATATATTGAATTCAACTCCTATGCATGCATAAATATTAATGTCAGCTACCATATATGTGTATATACAAAAACATGTTTCCATCAATGCTTACACATATGCACATATATATAATCGTGATTTCGTTAATGCTTCCATATGTACCCACATAAGCGTATATCTAGAGAGAGAGAGAGAGAGAGTGAGTGAGTGAGACCCACTTCTATAATTTTGCATTATTGAGGCAAGCTTCCATATATACATATATGACTATTGTATATGATCATATCTTGAAATACTTCCATATTTGTGCATATATAAAAGCAATTTCTGCATATTCACATATATAGAAGATTACTTTGGTAAATGTACATTTATGGAAGAAAGTTTTTTGTATATGCTCATATACATAAGACCATTTATGTATATGTACATATAAATAAGCATTTGTGGAAGTATCTTCCATATATGTGCATATATTGAACTTAGATTTTGTATGTACATAAATGTAGAAACAATTTTTTATATGTGCATTACAAAATCTAGCTTCCATATTTTTCCATATGGAGAAGTGCTTTCATATGTGTGAAAGTCATCTTTCATATATGCACATCAACAAAAGCATTCAATGAAGCCAACTTCCATTTATGCACATATATGGAATTTTGCTTCCATATATGCATACATATGGAAACCCACATTTGTATATGTGAAAATATAAATTCCTTTTGTATATGGACATATATGAATACCTAATTATTTATAAACTAGCTTCCTTATATGAACCTATAAAAAATCCCACTTTTATGTTTGAAATATGTGGTAACTGATGGAAAAGGAAAAACATGAAAAAAACAATCATTAATGATGGTGTTTTCATTGTTGGAATTCTCAAAGGATGGAAAATATGTTAAAGTATGGCAAAGGATGACATAGGTGTTTAGGATCAGTTACAAGAAGGATGAATATCAACATGGATGAAGAAGGTCCAAGGACTTTAGATATATTTCTTGTGAAAAATATTGTCTCAAATACATATGAAACCCAAGTATATGGAAATATCTATGAAATAAATTTCCAGTGGTATGTGGAAGTTTGAAAATGGCCTCCTAGTTTTAAAGTTAAAGCTATTCAAAGTTGCAGGACACCCAAGTCAAAGTTTGTAGAGCTAAGGAGGTTAGACACCCTTTTGGCACATAGCCAAGTTTGGCGTAGTGACCAAACATAGTGACAAGATTGGAGGAGCCTCCATAAATAGCGTCAGGCATATGTGGATGAAAAACAAGGCAGCGGGGAGCGTGATCATTGGTCACAGGTAGAGCCCACCTCCCACACCATCTCGATAATGGTAACCCAGGAGTAACACTCGAGCTCAAAATTAATGAATGAAAAGGAGTTGAGTGGGAAAACATGGGAGCAATAGTGCCACAAAGATGTTTCCTATTGGTCCAGGAAAATCCCACATAAAACATAAGCCCGCAATTGTTACCCCAACAGTAAGAACCCAGATATGTTATATGGAGCCCTTAAATAGTTTAGCGGGCTGACATAAGCCTGGAAGACATGGCCTTATCAGAGTGCAGTGGAAGCAATTATTGGCTCAAATTTAAGCAGGAGGCCCCCACATTAAAAAATCAACCCGTAGAGGCAAGCCCGAAAGGATTCAAGGCATTGTCCAGAGGAGCATCAACCTAGAGGAAGTTTGAGCAGTGTAGAGGAAATGGTTGGGTCCCTTTAAAATTTTTAACAAAGGATTTGCTCACAAAACCAAGGACTGCAAGACCCTTCTGTCTCCTATATGATATTGGGACAGGTGATAGAACATTATTTGTTGATGATGATGTCAACACCGAACCAATGGGAGTGTGACATGTGTAAGGAAAATTTGGTGTTTTTGGGTACTTGAATGGCCCATTTCTGAGTGATACATGGAAAAATCATAACACAACACATGGCACATGTGACGTTAGCATGACATCATCCCATAGGTCAGAGCCCGAAAGGTTAAAAAGCAACACAAAAGGGAAGCGACATGATGAATAGGCATTAGGCCCATGTGGAAGTTGTCAGAACCAGCCTGACTCGACAGCATAGTGACTGGCCCTTGGTTATAGCGGGCAGACCCCACTTTATAACAGAGACCGCAAGGTAAATACTAAAGGGTTTTTAAGGTGCAAAAAGAGGAAGTGTTGGGACATTTCTAACTAACAACAAGAAAACAACGAAAAATAATATTGAGCCAAGGCAGACCTCACTTATAGCTAATCCTGCTAAGTGGATCCCAAAATATTTACCAGGAGGAAACCTTAAAGCACTAGGATAGAGGGTTATGGGCTAAGCACCAGCATGAGGTTACATGCAGAATAATACCAAGGACATGGAGGTTTACAAAATAAAATAAGCCCTCAAAGGCCTAAAATTAGTTAAGCGCCACAAGGATCAAGTCAGTGGTCACAACGCCTAGTTTTATGAGCAAAAAGCAGAAAAAATTCCAGCAAAGAAGGAGCTAAGGGAAAATGTGGTGAAATTAGTTGCATTTTTAATATAATTTAAAAGGTCGTGGAGTTTATTTTTAGCATTGATCTATTAAAAATATTTGGGGCCTATGGTAACATGCCTTGGGCACATGAATGGACGATTGAGTTGGAAACTATAATTAGCAGTATTTTATAAAATCCTTTGGGCTTGCAGATGGAACGAGTTGGTAGATTTTAGAGTTTGGAAGTTAAATCCAAACATAACAAAAAAGTGCTAAACGCTTGAAATCAAGTTCATGAACGAGTTGGAAAAAATTAAGAGACATATTTTGCATTTCTGGTAAATCTAAAGGTTCACCAAAAATAGAAATTCCCAACTAAAGTTTGTTAAGAAAGCTAGAATAGTCAAATTAGCAAAAAAAAACTATGAGTTTGATTTTAGAGTTGCATATCAAAAATTGAAGCCTTGAAAGACAGGTCCAAAAGGCTAAGTTGAACAGGACAAGGGAAAAAAGGTAGAGACTCATCCAAATATTCAAAATAAAATTATAAAAAAGCATAGAAACCAAAAATATCAAGCACAATTTTTTATTATAAAATCAATTGAGGAATTCTACAAGTCCTTAGTGCAAGAGTTTGGGAGCAAGACTTGGTGGGGAAGCGAGGTGTCAGTGTGTTGATGTATTTCTAAGCAATCACAGATTGTTGAAAGTGTTTGTAAGGTGGTGAGAAAATTTTGTTTATTTATGAGGTAAGTGGTCTTTTGGTTCTAATTTGAAAATGGATGAAATATGAATCAAGAGGGCTAGCAAGTGGTAGCTTGCAAATCAGGGGTTTTAGCTCCTTCCAATGGGTGATGGTAAAATTTGAGGGGCAAGAGTCCCTTTCAATAGTAGCTTATAAACAAGTAGGGGCAAGAGTCCCACTAGAAAATTTGGCGGAAATTCCGACGGCCAATTCGTCGCTATTTCGACACATAGTCGTCGCAAGAGCGACAGTTTGAGGGTGGGAAAAACGTGGTTTACCATACCGTCGCAGTTCCGACGCAATTAAAAAGTGTCGCACTATCGACACTTTTTCCGTTGCTTCCAAACAAGCGTCACTCTTCCGACGTTTCCCAATCCGTCACACTTCCGACCTTTGTAAACTGTCGCACTTTCGACGAAATGTGGTCCGACGTTTTGAACGTCACTCTTCCGATGTCTGTAAACTCTCACAATTACAACGAAATGTGGTCCGATGTTTTGAACGTCGCTCTTCCGACGTTTGTAAACTGTCGCAATTCTGACGCAGTGTGGTCCAACGTTTTGGACGTCGCTCTTCTGACGGTTGTAAACTGCCACAATTCCGACGAAATGTGGTTCGACGTTTTGGACGTCGCTCTTCCGACGTTTGTAAACTGTCGCAATTCCGACGAAATGTGGTTCGATGTTTTGAACGTCGCTCGTCTGACGTTTTTATACTATCGCGCTTCCGACGTTTCTAATCTGTTGCAATGCCGACGCTTACAAGGCGTCGGTATAGCGACGACAGGTTCAATTTTTAAAAAAAATGAAACTTTAAAAGAGGAAAAAGGATGTTTTGAATATATTATATGAAGTAAAACAGTCCATGAAGTCATTACATTTTCACATCTGAATATTGGAACCCAAATATCCATCCATAAAAGTGGAAGTCCCACCCCAGACAATGATAGAAAAATACCCCATGTCACATACAGGGACTTGATATAAAACCCAGTAACGGTCCACATGGAGATTATCGACAATCTGAGAAAGCATCCAAATATGCTCGAGGTATCTATAAGAAAGTGAAATAGCAGTATGTAGAATAGTAAAGCAACAGATAGAGTACCGACATCCATTGTTCCAAATACAAATTAAAGTACCCAAAATCCTTGAACAGAGAAAACGCTAATCATGTGAGGAGTGTGATATGTCCAAAATATAAAAAGACCATGAGACCATATCAATAAACCAGCAACATAGACCAGCATAGCTAGTTTTGAAGGTAGAGTGATAAACATTAATCATTTTTTTTTCACAAGAGAAAAAACGTTGTTTTGAATATATTATATGAAGTAAAAAAGTCCATGAAGTCATTACATTTTCACATCTGAAGATTGGAACCCAAATATCCATCCAGAAAAGTGGAAGTCCCACCCCATACGGTGATAGAAAAATACCCCATGTCACATACAGGGACTTGATATAAAACCCAGTAAGAGTCCACATGGATATTTTCGAAAAATCTGAGAAAGCATCCAAATATGCCTGAGGCATCTATAAGAAAGTGAAATAAAAATATGTAGAATAGTAAAACAACAGATAGAGTACCGACGTCCATTGTTCCAAATACAAATTAAAGTACCCAAAATCCTTGAACAGAGAAAAACGCTAATCATGTGAGGAGTGTGATATGTCCCAAATATAAAAAGACCATGAGACCATATCAATAAACCAGCAACATAGACCAGCATCGCTAGTTTTGAAGGCAGAGTGATAAAAATTAATCATTTTTTTTTCACAAGAGAAAAAACGTTGTTTTGAATATATTATATGAAGTAAAACAGTCCATGAAGTCATTACATTTTCACATCTCAAGATTGGAACCCAAATATCCATCCAGAAAAGTGGAAGTCCCACCCCAGACAATGATAGAAAAATACCCCATGTCACATACAGGGACATGATATAAAATCCAGTAACGGTCCACATGGAGATTATCGACAATCTGAGAAAGCATCCAAATATGCCCGAGGCATCTATAAGAAAGTAAAATAGCAGTATGTAGAATAGTAAAGCAACAGATAGAGTACCGACGTCCATTGTTCCAAATACAAATTAAAGTACCCAAAATCCTTGAACAGAGAAAAACGCTAATCATGTGAGGAGTGTGATATGTCCAAAATATAAAAAGACCATCAGACCATATCAATAAACCAGCAACATAGACCAGCATCGCTAGTTTTGAAGGCAGAGTGATAAACATTAATCATTTTTTTTTCACAAGAGAAAAAACGTTGTTTTGAATATATTATATGAAGTAAAACAGTCCATGAAAAACATTGTTTTACAGACACATGAATCCTGTAAAAAGTCTCTAGCATCAATTCATCATCCAGCAAGCCACAAAGAAATTTCTCCAACAACACTTTATTCCAAAAAAGTCAATGTTACTGCAAAGTATATGAATCCACACTTACTACTCCAATTGATGGAGTATTTATACAAAAAATCATACAAAATATCTCATAACAAATTGAGATATTATCTAGGATAACTAATAAGTATTTTACAACAATATAGAGACAGATGGTCTCGTAGATAAGAAAAATGATAACTGATGTTGTGTTGTTTCCTTCTTTTAAGAATGTGCTGGAGGCAGGCCCTATATCTTGGCTTGCTGCTGTCCTCTTCAGTAATTCTATGTTGATTATTTCGTTTCACTGATACTCTTTGACCTTTGTTCATCCTTTTATCCTTTTTATCATGATATACTGTGGTAAATAGGCAAAAATTTATGTAAATAGGCAAAAATTTATGTAAGGATAATTTTTTACAAAATTTCCATCATTTCTTCCCACCATTGAACTTCTGGCACTCTGGTCCTTTGCAACTTTCTTAGTGTTTCACCAGCCTCAGTATATCTGAAGAAATTAGGTTGATTTGGGAACAAATGATTTACTTCATGCTCAAGATAAAATAAATTCTCCAATCTGTCATGAAGGTTTTTCCCTGTAGGCAATGCTGTTGTTGATGAACTGGTTGAAGAACTAGCTTGATTATCAACATATTTGTCCAATTTTTCAACATAACTATCAAGGTCCATTAGCTTATCTTCGGCAACTATAGGACTGGGCAATCCTCTATTTAACAAAATATTCAATCTTTCTCTGAAGGCAATGATTTCTTCTTGCATATCTGAGCACCTTCGTTCTAAATTCTGTACCAGATTTCTTTTAGTAAAAACTCTCTTTATTTCCAGAATTGTTTCGGTCCTGTCCTGAATACCAATTTCTGCAAGTTGATTCTTAGTCTAAGTATTAAAAAAATGTATAAGTCTATTGGCCTCTTCTGGCATATTTCCCAACTCTTGTCTTGATCTCTCAATCTCATCCAGAGCCAATTTAACTAAGTTATTATGTTCATCCATTATTTGAATTGAGGACCAAACATCCTTTATTGATTGAATGATATTATCCCAAAGAATATCATTTATTTCTTTTAAAGGTTTATCCAATGTGAGATTCTTTTCCAATGCTTTGACTATTTTTTCTAATTTGTTCACTTCTTTTGTTTTATCAGCAACACTCATTTTTGAAAGATCATATTTATGTTCTAGAGTGGCCAATTGTTCCTTTGTTTTGTGAAGCTCTATGGCCTGAAGTTTCATATCTTCCATTGACTTTGTTAATTCATCAGTGTTCAAATTTGCAGTGTTGCTCTGTGACAATTCTGCTGGCTGACCTGTTGTTGCTGTACCTGTCACTAATCCTGCTATAGATACTAGAATATTTTCCTGCTTATCTTTTAATGCATTCTCAAGCTCTTAGTTGCAGTAAGTTTCTCATTCAATTTAAGAGCAAATCCATTAGTTCTTCCTCGGCATTTTTTTTGATGATTTCTGCAGTCTGTGGATGTCTTGAGGCCGGTAACTTTAATTGTTTTCTCAGAGCTGCAATATCATCATCTTTTCTCTTGATCAAAGCTTCAATACCTTTCACATCTTTAGGATTATGACCCAAACCAATGATTATTTCCTCTAAAGTTTTGATTCTATTATCCTTAGCCTGGGAGGAGGCTTTTTCAAGCTACAACTGTGTATTAGTATTATCCAAATAATCCTGCAACTTATGGGTCATCATTGATTTATCCGTTAGAGTAGAATAAATCATCTCACATGTTTGCTTGTGTAGCTCAATTTGATCTAAAGGACGGATATACTTTGCTAAGACTTGAAAATTAGTCCTAACGTAATCTGCAGCTATATGAGGCTGCTGCACCTTGGGCTTGAAATGGCTCATTAACATCTTACCCTGTTGGATGTCATAAGCTGACATCAATCTTTCTTGATTTTTCGGAGCCATCTTCAAAAATTGGTTGTACACTTGAAGTCTAAGTGGATCGTTCCTGGCCTTTATATTGATGAATGTTCTTTTGATGTCCCAGACAGTTTTTACTGGAGGTTTGAAAGAAGATATTTCTGCACTTTGTTGCCTCTGTATTCCCTGTTTTTGAAAATTAGTGGATGTCCCACTACCTGTATCTGTTTGCTGACTGTCTTCTCTTCCCTGGCTGTCA
Organism: Pinus albicaulis; assembly: GCA_034641835.2. Taxonomy (NCBI): domain Eukaryota; kingdom Viridiplantae; phylum Streptophyta; class Pinopsida; order Pinales; family Pinaceae; genus Pinus; species Pinus albicaulis. The sequence goes on from CM076574.1 coordinate 698,423,969, forward strand.
GGGATTTCCTGAAATGATTCATCTTCTCGAAGGGGAGTTAATTTCTGCCTTTTAACATCTTGCTGTTCAGAAGAGCCACCAATAGGAGTAGTTGTTTCAGCCTCTCTCTTTTTTCCCTTTTCTATATTCAGAGGAGTTTGTAAAATAGAAATTTATGGCTCACTGATCTGAGTAGGAGGAATTTGTCCTTGACCTTGTTCTTTAGAAGTCTTTGGTTTCTCTGTCATTATGAATTTTTCAATTATTTGTATATCAAGCTCATTTTATTTTCCTTTAGATTCTAATGCTACTGTACTAATCTCCTGCGAATTTTGTTGTAAAGTCCTGGCTGAAGAAGATCCCTGCACCTGTCCAAAAGATTCTAGGTTAAGTATCTTTTCAAGATCTTTCATTACATTTTCAACATTGACCTGCTCACTATATTTTTCAACCAATGTCCCTTCTATCCATTCATCCATATTAGCATATTGTTCTATTTCTGGGATTCTTTGATGGATGTATGGTGACAGTTTATTTTTCATTCTTCTATCACAGATAAAGTTGTTTGGATCATAAGGCACCCAATAGAAACTCTTTTGTAGTCTGAGATAGTCTTCTAAAATCCTTTCGGCTTCCTTTCCAGCTTCCCTAGAGTTACAAATGAAGGGACCTAATTGGCTCTTGATCCCGAGTTGAGCCTTTTTCTTTGCATTGCAAAAATGAATTATATCTGAATTATTCATCTGCCTGAAATATTCTAATGCAAAGAGTCTCATTGGGACATACTTGGGCAGTTTGAATGGGCATAATTCACATCCATATATCCCGATCTCTGTGTAGTTTTGATATAGGTACCAGTCACCTATCTTGTACTGCTTTGAGAGCTGAAGGATTTTCTTGATTTCATTGTTAATTCTAGGAGGAGAGACTCCTGTCAACAAGGTAGTTGCAGGATGAACAAAAAGGTCAACAAACTCATTATAGGAATAAGGATAATTAGAGGAATTGTGAGTAATGGCAGACCAAAAGATGACTGACCTAGGATTCCCTTTGGCATCAAGTTTCTTAACATAAAAGGGAAATTTTCTGACTGAAAGTAAATCATGAGATGATATATGACAGAAGAATACTTAAATACTCTCTCATTCTCAAATCTCATGAACTGATCATGGATTTTGTCAGCAATATAAGATGCAAACTCGTACTTGACAGCAGGAGGCTGTCCAGGGGTAAAAATGGATAACAATACTAGGGTTAACTGATCAACACACTCACTAGTATTGAAGCCCATTATGGAAGATATCACAAGCTAAACAGCCCACCTCATCAAGAAAGAAAAGTATAACCATAAGGGAGGGTTTTTAAATGGGAGTGCTCCGGTAACATGAAGGTTTGACATAGGCGGTTTAACTCTTCATGGGATAACTTAGTAGATTTCTCAAGTAATTCAGCCATGGACAGGGGAGTGAGAGCTTGACCATGTTGGAATTGTAGCATTTCATTTATGGACTGAGCAGTTATTGGGAAAATGACATTTTGACTTGGGGATAAAACTGCTCGTTGGTTGGGATCATAATTTGCGTAGCAATAATGGATTAACTCAGAAAAAATATGGACTGAGGGGAGAAGGTACATAGGAAGATTTGATTCCCAAAGTCCAAAGATGTCAGAACCATTCAAATAATTGTCTCTGCAGCGGAAAAATATTCGAAGAGGATTCTCACTGAGAAGCAAGTCCTTAATTTGAAAATCCATATCGGCTAAAGGAAAATAATCCAAGTCCTTGTGAGGGGCATTGATGGGCACGACATTCAGAGCTACAGGAACTTCCATTTCTGGTTCTTGTGGATTCAGAAATGGAATTTCGGGGTTTTTGTGGAAAAGGGGCACAATTACCAGCTTTGGGAATATAATTGCAGTTCTGGGAACGAAAAAGACCAAACTGAACTTCTTTTCAGACCTTAGTGCAGAATTAAAACTAAAACCAGGATTTTTTACAGAGTTTAGTGGGGAATTGGAATAAATACCTATTTACGGGAAATGAAACGTGTTTAAACAGGCGCTGGTTATGACAGAAGAACCCTGAAATACTCGGCTTCAATTCTCTTCAGCAAGGTAACAGTCAGCAAGCGTTAACAGTTGGTTTTTGAATTTTGTTGCATGGAAGACTGGCTAGCGCATGGAACAATGAAAATGACGTAGACGCAATTTGTTTTATTTACAAAGTCAAAAGGGTGGCGGGTTTTGATTGATGACGTCAGCATGTACGATGGTTTCGTCACAGAGGGATAGGAGCGGATCTTTGTTTGGGCCGCTCGCGCAGTGGAAATCCGGAACCGAAAAATATTAGGGAAAATTTGATAAGAAATTCGCGTCACAACTCTCCCTCCGTACGCCAGCCAACTTCAGACCCGAAAAAGATTAGGGCAGAATTCATTTGGTTTTCGCGTCACAAAATTGGCCGACGTCAGCAGGCTATTTTGGAACGCGAATTTGGTTTGAATTATGGTTTATCACCGTTTGAAGTCCGGCGGGCTCGACTTAAGAACAATTTTGTTTGATCCCATATTATAAAATTTGTGTTGGTTTTCTTTGATAATACACATATTTATAATAAATCATGGGAATACCACACTAAACATGTGGAAAAGTTATAAATTATTGAGAACAATCATTTTTATGTAAAAATATCCAAATGTGCTTTTGGGAAATAAGAATTCGAGTATTTGGTTCATATTGTTTTAAAGGAAGGAGTGAAGTTGGAGCCTCAAAAGATGCAAGCTATTACAAAATGACCTATTTCTAAGAAAATCAAGGTTCTTAGAAGATTTTTTAGACTTACATGATATTATTGATAATTTGTTAAGAATTATGCATGCATTTCAAGTCCACTCACATATCTCTTGAAGAAAATATAATTTATATGGAATGATGAGGCTACTTTGGCATTCTCTCTTTTAATGGATGCCATGTCTTCTACACCAACATCGGTTTCACCTACTTTTGGTAAAACATTCATAGTAGAGTGTGAGGCACTAGGACAAGGAATTTACATAACATTAACACAATAAGGGATATCATTGGCTTTTAAAAGCAAGGAATTCAAAGAAAATATTTGGTGAAATCTACATATGAAAAATAAATGGAAGCAATATTACATGCAATAAAAATGGGGATAGTATATCATTGGGAGGTACTTTAAAGTCAAGATATACCATGATAGCATAAATTATTTTTTGAAGCTATGATTTTCATTAGAAGATTAACAAAAATGAGGAGAAAAAAATGCAAAGTTTTAATTTTGAGATAATCTGCAAAAAGGGTAAGGAAAATTTAGTACATGATGCTCTTTCTAAAATAGAAGAGGCCCCAAATTTATATCCAATTACATTTTCTATTCCTAGGTGGCTAGAAGAAGCTTGCCATAATGGAAAAATGACAATAGTACTAAACAAAAACTAAAATTTATAAAGGATGGGATGAACTCTATGGAGCATTGGGAGTGAAAGAGAGATATACTTGGTGCAAATGTAGAATATTTTTATGCACGCAAGCATATTTGAATAAAAAAATATTAAGGGAGTCCCATGTCTCTCTGATGGTAGGACGCAGGGTTCCTTAAAACATCTCAAAGGATCAAAAAATATATTTTTGGAAGGAAAGAAGAAAGATATTCAAAATTTTGTAAGAGAAGGTCAGGTTTGCATAATAAATAAAAAAGAGATAGTAAAATCTCTAGGGTTACTTCAACCATTCCACATACATATTCAAAGACTAGAAGATATATCAATAGACTTTATTACAGGGTTACTGAAATATAAAGGTAAGTATTACATTTTTGTGGTAATTTATATAGACAAATTTTGTAGATTTTTTTTGTAGAGCTCAAAGTACATAAACAACAAGCCAAGTGGCAGAAGTGTCCGTGAAAGAAATTCATAGTCTTCATGGTTTTCATAAAGTAATAGTAACAAGAAAATTTTGGAAATAATTATTTAATATGAGTGGAGAAACACTAGCTGCCATGAGTTCTACATATCAAACACAATCAAATGGTCAAACAAAAATAGTTAACAAATGTTTTTAAGGTTATCTACAATGTTACTCTTTAGAAAGCAATCTTAATGGATGAAGTGGGTTCTTCAAGGAAGAATGGTAATATGATACTACCTATCACACATCTACTAAAATTTCCCCATTTAAGGCCCTTTATGGATATCCAACTCCTAGTATCTCATACTTTTTGCAAGATAAGTCCAAAGTATAGGAAACAGAGTCACATATGGAAAATACTAAAGAAAATTTGAAAACTATTATGGAAAACCTTCAGATGACATGAAACATGATAAAACAACAAGGGGAACAACATTGAAGTGAAAGATAATTTGAGGGTAATTGGGTATTTTTTAGATTATAGCATTATAAGCAATCTTCATTCAAGAAAAAGAAGAATAAAGAATTAGCTCAAAAATGCAATGTGGAAAAATTCGAAGTCGGGATTAAATCGGCAAGGGTCCAAAAGTTGAAATACTCGATAAAGTCAGGAGTTTTTAAAAAAAGTAGGCAAAAAGTCGGCAAAACTAAAAAAATACAAAAATATTCATTTTTGGAAAAAATCCTGATTTTTTCAAAAAAAATTAAAAAATTATTAAAGAAACTACCTCACTCAAGATTTTTTCGAAAAAGTCGGCAAAAATTCGGGACTTCAAGGATAAAATCGCGACTTTTTCAGGGATGAAAAAGTCGGCCAATAAAGTCGGCTCTGGGAAAAATTCGGGATTTTTTCAAAAATTCGGGACTTTTTGCCGACTTTTTCCACACTGCAAAACTGTTATGGCCCTAAATAATTATTCATAGGATTGCACAAGTGGTATAGAAGTTATATTTTCCTTCTTCTTGCATTCATAAGGTTTTTCATGTATCTTGCCTAAAAAAGGTTTTGGGAAAAATATGCCAATGTAAATAGAACTTCCAAAATTAGATGAAAAATGAAAGTTGATTCTTGAACCACAAAAAGTTATAGATAAACATTTTGTATCTCTTTGACATATAACCATTATGAAGTACCTAATCAAGTGGAAGAATATTCCTCTAGAAGAAGGTACATGGTAAAATGATCAATTCGTGATGAAATACCCACGGCTAAAGGGTTCGTTTGAAGTTTTGACAAAGGTTTTGTTATATGTTTTATATAAAGCGCGGTGGAATAGTTTTATTGTTTGTTAAGGTCGTACACAGTGATCAAATTTAAAGGGCAGGTCCGAATTTCAATTAGAAGGGCATATATCTATGTTGCCCTTCCATAATGAAAAGCTTTAAAAAAAAACTTTTCAATTGACCACAATAAATTATTTTTACATTTCATTTTCAGAAAGACAAAACCATCAATCTTTATATTAATAAAAGACTGTTACATATACAACAATGAAGAAGGCTCCATCTTTCATTGCTTAAATATCTCATTGGCAATTTCAACATAAGTCTTGAAGACACTATTATAAGAGTTTGGATACATACCACCAGGATATAAGAGATTCTTATGTGTCAGATTGTGTAATGCAATTTTGACTTTGTCAAACAAGGAGCAGTAACATGGAGGTCTGGATTTTTATTATAGAACTTTTTTATTATTATTTGAAACGTTGTTTATAGATATGAATACAACAATGAAATTATGAGCATGGTGGACAATTAGTCAAGCTCATGATGCCAAACCATGATGATGTAAGTTTGGAATTTAACATTTTTACATGTTAAAGACAAATAGTCAAAATCACGGACAACTTAGTATGCCATAATTAATAATCATTCCCTGTTCACTTTTGTTAATAGGTTTATGTCACACGATGATGCAGGGGCATTAGGCACTAGCCAGCAATGTAAGAGGTTTTGTCCACATGTTGTGGCTAGGAGGGTTCGAAAACATTTGAGTTGTAACAGCTAGGTGTCAATACCTCAGCTGACTGTATTACTTAGACTAGTTAGAGTTGTAGGAGTCGAACAGTTTCAGTTAGTTGAATTATTATAATTAGACCTTTTTATTTCTAGAACGGTCCTCTCAGAGGAACCGAAGAGCCATATGTTATGTATATAAATTGTAATTCCTCAGATGAATAAAAGTAGAGAGGGAAGAGGAGAGTAGAGAGGGGATTTCTGCAATAAACCTCTGTGTGTGAACAATTGTTTCCAGTTAAATGATTTCCAAGCTTAGTTTCCATTGAATTATCTTGAACTGCTAATTGTGAAGAATTGTTTAACTGTGAGGCGATTGGGTACTGATAATTCCATTCTTCTGTCTTTGAATTACCGTAAATTGTTGGATAACCCTGTGAACTCACCCCACCCGAAAGCGAGGTCTGTGTAGAGAACCGAGGTCGTGAACACTGTTCAAATATAAAAATCCTGCTTAATAAAGAGACAATATTGTTGTGCTTTCGAAACCTGACCCGAGGATTGGACATGAGTTAACAAACAAAAGGATAGCGGAACCAGACTTGCACCCGTGGTCAAGCCTTGTACCAAAACCACGAGCGGAATCACAAAAGCGGGTTGCCCATATCGCACTAATTTTGTAGAGTGGGAGGTATTTTCTATTCGCGAGCGATTCCATAGGGAATGCGACACATGGCGAAGTGACCCCCGGAAAACCACTGTTTAACCCGCACCATCGCACGTTAAAGCCCGACGTTGGAAGCCGAGCGAAATTGCCAAGAGTCATTGATTTGGAGAAGGACCATCGGACGGTGGTCGCACGTTGAACTTGCCCAGAGGTTAACTAAGGTGTGTGGAGGATAGCCAAGTACGATACGAGTGTTTGATTGGTTATTGATATATATAGGTGGGGCCGAAGTATAATGAAATTGTTTAATTAAACGATTGGCGGATAATTAGCATAAGTCTGGAGCGTGATTGTTGTAAGGCTGGGTGGTGAAATATAGAGCCGAAAGTTCATTACAAGTTATTTATTTAAAAAGAAAAGTGGAGTATAAATACAAAGTGTTGAAAGTTAAACATTGGTTATAAGGATTGGAGATAATATAAAGTCGGGAATATAAATTAAAGTCCAACCATTGTGGATAGTATTTATTTATCAAATTCTACGAATTTGATAAATAAACCCGAAGAAAGAAGAAGTCAATTAAGACTCACGCTGGAGGAAAAGAACGGGGTAAACCAAGGGAAAATGTTGACAGAGCGATTGTAGACACACCAGCTCTCCCTAGGGGTCCAATTTCATTTTTTTTGCGTCACACGATGATCTCTCTTCTTTGGCATTTACTTGTATTGAAGATCACTATTCTAGGAATAAGGAGTTATTTTCTCCAAAAATAACCCTAGCCAAACATTGACAATGCATCAAGGATATCTTTCTATGCTTCAAAAGTACATATGTTCTACTTCTAAATCATGTCTTGGAAGTGGTTTTTTTGCTGGAAATTATTCACCAGTTGGTTTCATACCAAAGTCTTTTTCACATTTTCAGCATCCAATACATGAAAAAGATAATGGTTTAAAACAACATAAATATTTGAAATTTTGCAAGAATTATCTGGCACACTTTGAATATGAATTTTGAAGTCAAGTGCATGATGCTATATAGGATCAAGTGTCATTTTGAATACCAAATGTTTCACAAGAAACTTCTCAACATGCTACCCTGCAGTAAGGATTAAATGACAATATTGCATCAACTATTTCCATAATAAAAGTGCACCTCGGCCATAATACTAAACAACTACAAATGTTGTAGATCTAACAAGACCACACAATCAAATGTATTCCACAAGGCCAATATTGTATGAAAAATGAAAAGAAGTTTGCAACCAAAAATACCTTAGGCAACTAATTCAATTAGATACACCAAACCATCAGCAAAAAGGAAAACCAGCCTACTTGGCCCCAATATTTTCAACTAGGTCCTCTAATTCAACCAATAAAAAGGCCAAAACCATAGCATTGAGATACATTTCATTACACTGTCAATAACAATAAAATTTGACTCAGCCATAACCCTTTCCTTTTATTGTTGTGAAAAGATTTATGTATTACTCTAATGTGGCTAGTCCATAGGCCAAGTAGACCACTGGGTAACAAATATGTTTCCTTTCACCTTTGAGTTTTCAAATTATGCCTACCAAATCTAATACATTTAAGAGGGGGAACTAATACAATGTTAAAAAGAAAACCAGAGCACACATCTACAAATTACCTCCTTACCTACTGTCACACCATCATTAACTATTTTCGGAGAACCATGCTTGCTCTCCAAGACAACATTTTTCCCTTCGCCTCAAGGGTGACTCCAACAAGATCAGCAAGTTTGTTCACACCGCCTGCAAGACAAATTGACAATGCTTTCAGTAAGTGTGCAATTGAATGCCAGACCATATGCCAAAACAACCCTCCATCAAAAATTAAAATAACACATTAAAATCGAATATAAGTGGACAAGGAAAGATCCACCGCAATGAAGTTTCACGTGCAGGTGACCTTCCTTTAAACATAATTTTTTCTCTGACCTACAATTTTTTTGTCACTGAGCCATCCTTGTTGAAGTACAACTCCTTTTCCATAGCTCTTGTATTAAATACCTTCTCTCTGTTGCGTAATCTCAGAGTCCCTCTTCTGCTTGAGCGATTAAAGGAAATGGGTGAAAAACCTGAAAGAGAAGACAATTGTCTACCATAATTATCAAACATTGCACCCAACTTCTTCCCCTTTCCATTGTTACCCAATGAGGTAGATGTGGCAATTGTTTTCATACTGCCCAAATAAGAGGCCATCTTCTCTTATGCTGAATATAGAATTACAAGATCTTCATATTAGTATGAACCTTAAAAAACATGACTCCCATTGCTAAAAACCACTTTTAAGTTGTAATAGGAAAATTAAACAACTATTGCAACTTTTGGAAACTTCTGGAGCATTAAGAGAGAAAAAACCAAAGAGAAATACAACCACAATCCTCATTTTAATGAGACCGGACTATATATTTGCATTAATATAATAGAAAGAAATCACGACTATAATAAGGCCAACACAAAACAATCTTTAACCAGTGTCTCTCGTGGCCTTCAGGTTGCCATGCTAGAGGTTGCATATTTTTAATTTAAATTCTTGACCTCTCGTGCCCATCTATGAATGCATCCAATGGGATATCTACATCAAATGCTCCTTTATATCCCTAAAAACAAATTCCCTACTACAAGAGCACTAGTATTGATGGATCACCCCACACCATCCCACCCAATAGAAACGGTGAAAAAGGAAACCCGAGAAACCTTCTGAAATATCTCAAGATGACTATATGGGTGGTTCTTATGAATCAACCAACCATTGAGAACATGCTCATCAATCCAAACCATGAGTATTATGTGACAATATTCAAGCAGGCACTGAATCGGATTTCTGAAGCTATGTTAGAGAAACCCTAAACTCTCACTGAAAATAGGTGAAATGTGGCACCACTCATGGATTGACATGTGCCAATTGGTACAAGTGGTAGACAATTGGCATGCTCAAACAACGAGGTGATGCAAGAATTACATGAGGGAGAAAATATCAGAAAAGCCCCAAATATGGAGAACTAAAGCTCATCACCAACCTGAGATTGACAACTTTACATGATGTAACCTATGAAATTGTAAATGGAGAAATCATAGTAACAATAAATTAACCTATGTAACAATAAATTCGGATTCATCCTGGGAGTGGTAATGGGAGAAATCATAGTGAACAACAGGAAACATGCAGATTTTCTTACAATCAAATAGATGAAAAAACACATACAAAAAACCTAGATAATGATCATGAACAAGCTTAATATTGAATTATGAACTCTAAAGGAACTTACAAAATGTGACATTACGAACCTGGTCAAGCGCACAAGCAAAAATATCCTGGACATGACCCTGGTTGACAAGTTGTATTGCTCATGATGCAAGAGGATTTGTACCTGCACTACCAAGTCAATCAAAATCCATCATTATCTATACAATAAATACAAGTAATTGACGTAGTATTTTTTACTCTAAGATTCATTCTTATGATAATGTTAGAACATATGTTGAAAATGTCAAAACATACCTGAATAAGCTCCTCTTCGTTTCAAGAAAAATTTATTGGAGTCGCATGAACTTGGAACAAGCCTCCCACGATCTGAAAGAGTAGCAACTAAGTCAACGGTGACTTTTTTGTTGCTACGCTGGATCGAGGGAGGTTTGCTCCAAGATTAAATCGCTCCAATAAATTATTCTCTACTAAACAGGGCCAACCACGTGAAGGTGGAAGCTCTTATGGCCCCTCCCCCCCCCCTCACATCACTCTCAATTCCCCAATACCCAATCTATATTTCATTTTTTACTTTCATGAGCATAAAAAAAAAATATTCAATAACTAATAAAAAAACAATTCAACAAAAAGTACGCAAGGAAACATTGAAATTAATGCTTGACATAAAAATATTATGATAAATGAGTTTTTTATATAACGCAAAAAACGTTCCAAGTATGGTAACGTTTGTCTTATAATAATACAATATTTTACATTATCAATTTTTTTTTTCTTCTTCCTATTTCTAAAGCTCCTAATTACATCATCAATATCATCGTGCTCTGCTCCTGTTTCGTGCCTTTCAACCCGCACTACTGACCTAGTTGCGTAGTCCCGATGTCTGGTCTCATCCAGTGACGGGGCATTGCCTACAAAAACAGATAATATTAAATTTTAATAGTCAGTTTTTAAATATCATTGAACTAGTTCAGTAATATTAATAAAAAAAATTGCAATGAGATTATTTACCTGGTGCACCAGTTGTCGCCGCTGACCTAGTTGTGTTGTCACGATGTTTGGTCTCATCCAGTGACGGGGCATCGCCTACAAAAACGGATAATATTAAATTTTAATTGTCAGTTTTTAAATATCATTGAACTAGTTCGGTAATATTAATAAAAAAAATTGCAATGGGATTATTTACCTGGTGCACCAATTGTCGCCGCTGACCTAGTTACGTTGTCACGATGTCTGGTCTCATCCAGTGACGGGGCATTGCCTCCAAAAACAGATAATATTAAATTTATTGTCATTTTTTTAAATATCATTGAACTAGTTCGGTAATATTAATAAAAAAATTGCAATGAGATTAGTAGGTATGTGCACGATTGTTGCGGCCCCACGGGTAAGCGTGAATCCGCGATCTTTGGTCTCATCCGATGGCGAGAATACTTCTAAAAACATATAATAAATTTTAATTGTGGGTTTTAAATATCATTGAACTAGTTGTTAATATTAATAAAAAAAATTGCAATGAGATTATTTACGGTGCACAGTTGTATGCTTGACCTAGTTGCGTAGTCACGATGTCTGGTCTCATCCATTGATGGGGCATCGCCTACAAAAACATATAATATTAAATTTTAATTGTCATTTTTTAAATATCATTGAACTAGTTCGGTAACATTAATAAAAAAAATTGCAATGAGATTATTTACCTGGTGCACCAGTTGTCGCCGTTGGGACTGTTGCCCTACCTTCCTCTCTGGTGGTAAGATCCTCAAGGGAAACATTCTCTGTCATTTAAACAAAAAACATTATAAGGACAACCATCAAGGTATAATTAGAAAAAAATACAAGTGGAAATTAATTACCGTCACGGCCCTCACTGATAGTAGCATTGTCGGCCTGGTCCCTGCTACAATGGTCAGGTTGCGCATGAGGATCATCTACATTTGGCTCTAAAACTAGGTTATTTGCGTCGTCGGTAGTGTTGCTCCCCTGATTTAAACAAAGTTGTTAGACATTAAATTTATGGATGAAAAAAAACATATTGAAAGGTTAATGTTTTACCTTATCAGGCATTCTGGATCTTGGGACTTTCCCCAAGCTTATGCGACGTTCAACTACGGCTTGATAGCCGAAATGGAAAGTGATATTTTTATCTTCCTCTGTAGTTTCTGTTCTGAAGTCATCACCCTACATTACATATGATTGTTTATTTTTAATCATATTTGATAGGATTACAAAAACGTTGGAAGGCGATACAATTAATTATAAGATGTTTAGCTACTTAATTACAATTCTTGCGACCAATTTCAAGTAGCCGCCCTGGCCTAGCTTGTGATGGCCCTTTTTTTCAATCCTAGCTTTGGTTGCCTTTGAGGTTTCAGGCAACCTAGCATCAAAAGATTAAAGTCAGATATGACGTAGCACACTTTTATTTTAGACATAGAAAAAATTAAAGCTATTGAATTAAAGTTGTAATTTACCTTGCGGGTCCAGTTGGCATTTTTCCTTCTTTCTTTGCCCTTTTCTCTTTTCCGTCATGGATGAGTGCTCTCCACTCACTCTCTGAAACTGCGAGAGGACGCTCATATCTAGGGTTAAATTGAAATTGCGTCCTATAGGTGTCCCTAGTATATTTCAAATATTTGCCGGCTACCTGAGCCACCGCTTTTCTGTCAAATGTGCCGACCCCAAAAAGGGCTTCTAGATAATCTAGAAGTTCTTTTTTCAGGTTGGAATTCTGGGAATTCCACCCTGTACGTATGGTTGGGCCAAAAATTACCAGCGCATGGCTCTCCAGAATCCTGTAGAACTCATTGTTTCCTACACAGAATAAAACCAAAAGAAAAAGAAGATATTATCATTAATTTAAAAATAAAAATCATGATAAATATGTTTTAGATAAAGTACATGAAATAGTTAAAATATTAAAATTTATCTGGGAGTTGTACATGCTTTATAGGGACACCTTCATCGTTCACCAACAACATGCCATTAATGGTCCCTGTGGAGCTGCCACGTGTAGCTCCAGGAAACGCAATAATGTAGTTGGCCATATCAGCCTCATCATTGCCAACACGTTCAGCGGTTGGCTGGGTGTCTGCTTGGGTAGGGTGTGTTTCTTGGCTGGCACCTAAAAGAGTAGAAGGTGTACGAGAGGGTTGTTGGGCAATATCTTACCCTTGTGTCCCACTACCACCAACACCGGATTCAGCAAGTGCCAGAAAACGCTACATACAAAAGAACTTTTTGTTAGTTTAGTCAATGTAAAAATTAAAAATCAAACTATCACAATTCATCTCATGCAGAACAAAAAAAATATCCTTTTGAATTTTTATTATTACCTAATATATTTCTAGCTAGCTCATAAGTTGTTTTATCCTCTCTTCTATTTCAGGTGTTTGAGGCGCGTCTATCAAAGTATTAAATTCCGACCTTGCATCTCGTGCCTTTTTTCGCAACAAGAACACTGGAGATAGGGATGAAGAAAGCTCTTCCTCAAAGAGGGAATCATCGGGTGTACCATGGCTAGGTGTCTGCATATTTGAACAAAATTAATATTATTTCAATTATGTAAATAACTAAAATACCTGAAGATAGAGCAATGCTGGCACTTTACATGTTCTTCCGCTGGCCTCTTTCCGCGATCATCCCGTCTCTGGGTTGTTCCTGCACTGCTCTCATCAGTCTGCCACATTGAAATAAAATTATAAATGTAAAAACTTGAAAACAATATCTAAATTGAAAACACAAAATGAAAACTGAAATAATTTCTAATAAGACACTGGACGACAGAGTTAGAGTTTCAAATATGCCTTGCATTGAATTCAGTCCTAGAAACATGTCATTTCACATTAAGGCACCCAAACAAGAGATGAGTTGACAATGAAGACCTTATTGAATATATTGTTGGAGCCACTTCTAGTAAACTTTTTGTGAAGACCTTGAGGACATTTTTGGAGCAACATTGTTGAAGCTAATGGTATAGCATTGTTGGAGACGATCTTGAAGGGCCTTGAAGTGAAGCTTTTGGAGCAACTATTGAAAAATCCTTAGAGCATTTAAGTAAGGCACTTTCTATCTTCCATCACCTTTTTCCTTTCAATATCCTTTAAACGATTTTGTTGATATTTAATGTTTGAAATCACATTATAATTCCTTGATTATGTGTGTTTGGGGACTAGAATAATTTCACACTAAACCATGCAAACTTAAAAGTAACTTAACAGATCCATAAAGTAATAATAATCATAATTCCTAATTTCCTATTGTATGATATGATGCAAGTTATTCAAACATGAAGCAATGAAGACATGCAATGTCTGAATTTCAAGATTGATGAACCAATACAAGAAGTTAGAAACTACAACTTTGATTCAATACTCTGTGTCCTAACTCCGGGAAGGAATCTAGTTTGTAGTACATAACATGCATCGTGTATTATCAATTCTTAATTGACAACAACTAAAGGACATCTACCTCATCAATTCCTTCCCATTTTGTGTTTTTATGTTATATTCCTTATAAAATTGTCAAATTTCTCTCAAAGTAAGCAACCACTGAATAAAATAAAAAATAGTTGAGATATGATTGAGAAATGGTCATTTATTTCTTGAAAGGATCTTCACAATTTCTTTGGTTGTTTCTCAAGAAACAAGAAATGACCTAAGAAACTATCATGATGTAATATAAGAAACAACATGGTGCAATGGCCATTTTCAAAGCCAAATGATGTCCATTGAGGACATGGCCTTTATTTAGTTCCTGTTTCATAGGAGTTTCGGGTAGAAATGGAACTTTGTTGTACCATTTCCAGTAGTAAAAAGGGAAAACCTTCTTTTTCCATGGGAAATAATTTACCTTTCCTTTTTCAAGATAATCTAAATCACAAAAAATATGAACTATACTGCACACATTCTTGGATAATGTGAAAGTGGAAAAAGAATACCCTACACAAGTGATGCACACATGTACATTTGAACACTAATAGATTTTTGTAGTTGAAATGCAATGCTTGTTTTCATTTAAATGTAGGGTTTTTAAAGCAGGGAGAAATAATGGCTGCCAAATTAATAAGCGTTCTTTGGGAAAAATTTAAATCTTGTATTGGGTGATGAAGATAATAGAGGGTATTGAATCTTGATTCTTGACATCTAGAGAGAACCCTATAGCCTAACACAATCCAATGGAATTGACCAAAAAAAACCCAAATAGAGTCAACCCTACTATAGGAGGAAGGGCCTGCAGTAAGAACTTACCATTTTGCAAGAGGGCGAGGTGAATCTTTATTTCCAGAGCTAAGAAGGCTTGTCGTACGCAAGGAGTGAGAGCGAATGCGGGTGATCTGTTATAAGTGAAGCTGGTGCGGGCGAATGTTGTTCTGCAAGAGCTGAGGGCGAATGCTGAGGGAGAATGCTGTTCTGCAAGAGTTGAGGGCGAATGTTGTTCTGCAAGAGCGGAGGGCGAATGCGCGCGTGATATCAGACGTTAATGTAGCACACATGTGCATTTGAACACTAACAGATTTTTGTAGTTGAAATGCAATGCTTGTTTTCATTTAAATGTAGGGTTTTTAAAGCAGGGAGAAATAATGGCTGTGATGCACCATAAACTATGGCGCAACCAAACGCTTCCTATAAGCTAGAATCACAGCAATGTAATTCCAACAAACAAATTTATTTTTTCTTATATTGAAATCAAAGCTCTCCTTATAGTTTAAAAACGCAGATCCATTCTTAATAAAAATAATCCTTTGAAAACAAATAACAACGTTAAAAAGCTGTTTTAACAACAACTCCAGGCATACATATATCGCATCTGGCCGCAATTAAAAAAATGATACCAATCATTTACACTAGCGTTAAAACGCTCTTATAACAGTTGATATATACATATATCAACACCCATAATTTATTAACATGATATCGAATCAATTTGCAACCTATGGAATTTCAATATACCATAAGAGATCTATGTTTACCCACTTTACTGGTCTTGGACGCGATATTCATACATTTATCACAACTCACCAATGTTTAATCTGCCCGGATGTGTTGTAAATCGGTGATTTTTAATTTCTTTTGGCAAACTCTACAAAATGTCAATTCTCCCTATAACACTGATGTGCTCACTACTTGAGATCGCAGCTTCGCTGGAGTGATATGTCACTCAACCATCGTAGAATTCACATCGCCAATGCGATAATTATGGAACCGCATCAATTTAAAACTGATTTGTAATCTCAGCCTCCATTTTTATTGCAATATGGTGGGATATGCGATCTCTTCTGCTCCAATGATAGTTATACAGAACCGTTACAGCCTGCACTGTATATTCCCATTTGCTGGAGATGCGATTTCTATGTTAATGATCTTCGTATCTGCAAACTTACCAGGTCAAGCAATTAAAATAATACATATCACAACCCTTTCACAATTAAAAACACAACCACATCAATCTCTTTATAATCTGGCATTGATTTGGAAAGACTATAATTGCGTTCATCGAAAACAGATAAAACAGAACCTCATTTTTTTTTATTATTCCAGAACTAACAATTCTAATCTCCACTGTCACACTCACAACCCCATCTCTAAAAGAAATCTTCCCCGCACATTACAAATTCCCCTATTTTTTATCCACTAATTCCTCCCACAATAACTAATGAAATCTTCTATTTTTGAAGATCTTAACAAATAAAATCTCCTGTCTATTAGCGCTTGCACACACCTGTTTTAACAAATCTTATCACTAAGATAATCACACTTAATACAATTAATAACTAACTATTTAAGGAATCGACTTCCTTTGTAACTAAATTTAACCAAACAGTAAATGAAATTCACCCTGTCAAGTCACAACATGTGGACAAATTTCCACATTGCTGACTAGTTCCGATGCTCCTGCATCAGGCTACCAAATTAATAAGCGTTTATTTGGGAAAAATTTAAATCTTGTATTGGGTGATGAAGATAATAGAGGGTATTGAATCTTGATTCCTGACATCTAGAGAGAACCCTACAGCCTAACACAATCCAATGGAATTGACCAAAAAACCCCAAATAGAGTCAAACCTACTATAGGAGGAAGGGCCTGCAGTAAGAACTTACCATTTTGCAAGAGCTAAAGGCGAATGTTGTTCTGCAAGAGCTGAGGGCGAATGCGCGTGTGATATCAGACGTTAATGTAGCTATTGCGACGGATACGAAACAATAAAATCATTTTTATGTAGCGCGCATATAAGTTTCGTATTTGTATTTAGTGCGCATATAAGTGTCGTTATACTGACGACGGAAAAGGCGTCGCTATTGCGACGAAGGCCTCCAAACGTCGCAATTACGACACTTAGACATTGTGTCGCACTTGCGACGTTTAGAGGCAGTCGTCGCAATAGTGACGCGTTGGGCCATAGTGTCACAATTGCGACGTCTTCCTCCAAACGTCGCAATTGCGACACTTTTCTAAGTGTCGGTATTGCGACACTTTTCTATAAATGTTGGTATAGCAATGGTTTCGGGCGGGATGGAAAAAATTTGGGGAAATTTCTGACATTTGGTCAAAAGCGACGGAACCAAGTGTCGGAATTTCCGCCAAATGTAGTAGTGTCCCTTTCAGTGAAGACTCATAAACGAGCAAGGATAGAAGTTCCTTTTAGTAGCAGTTGATAATCCTACAAGTAGTAGCTTGTGGGGCATTGATGTAATCAAGTTGAAGCTTGTAATAAAAGAGGATTGGTGTCTTATGTATATATTTCTCCTATGCTTAATGATTATGTTATTTTTTACGTGATTGATTTGTGTTGTTGATCCATGAATAATTTCTAAAGTGGTTGAAAAGTCTAATTTGTGGAAAATTCATAATTTGGACACACTACTGATTCACCCCTCCTCTCAGTAATGTCCTGAAAACAATGTTTGGTTTTGAAGATAGTCAACAAAAAATTAACATATTAGAGCCTGAAATTCCTGTAGTTGATCTCTCTTATATAACCTACAACAGGAAAAGACCCTCCAATCAGTTAAAAGAAGCAGCAGCATCCCTTATATATCTCTAAAGGAATAATTTTAGAGAGAAGAGAAAGAGGTGAATTGGGGATTGGATTTAATTGGTGCTAACAAAAGGAATCATCATTGGTTTGGCATAAAGTCACTCAATCAAGAAAAAGTATCATATCAACATAGGAAATTAGCTCATGGTGATGACCAAACTCAACATACCTAGGTGTGGAAGAAAAAGGGAGATAATCTAATCATGGGGAGTAGATCCCTTGTTCCTCTTCAATTAAAAGAAGAGTTTGGCTTCAAGAGAAGTAAAAAATGTCATATGCAAGGAGAAAAAAGGAACATGCCAAGAAATGCATATTAAGGAAAAATGAAACATTGATTATTGTTATAAAATTATATTGATAGTATAGATGGCGATGATCGGTTTGTTGCTAGAGTTTATTTTGCAAGTATTGTTTATAGTTTCCTAATGAAAAGAGGGAGCATAGCCACAGGGGGAGCAATACTCAAGCCAAGATTTGAGTATTATATTATTCATTAATAATTTCTATCATTAACTAATATCAGTTTTGTGCAGCAATACAGAGGCTAATGATGTTTGTTGCACATTATGTTAGAGTAATCAAAATGGATCGATGTTATGATGGTGTTCTATTGGTAATTGGTATCAGACATCATATTTGTGGTGAAAGGAGCATGATCAGAGGGTGAGGACACTCAGTTATCAAGTGATAAAAAATTTCTATCAGTGGAATCAATTCAATAAGTAGCATCATTTTAACACTTGGTATCAAAGGTACTATCAATTGGTATCAATTGGTATTTACAGTCATTAGATTATTTGTCAAAGTATGGTGTTCATGTTTTCAATATGATTTATACGACTATTGGTAGGCAAGTCTTGATTTATATGACTATTGTTCATGGTGAGTGAAATGTATCATGGTGAGTTTTTTATCATTAGAAGTATGCCATATGAAATACAAGTTGAGTTGTTGGTATAGGCATGCATTAATGAGATTCCCTCTATGTTTGTCAAAGTAGGCACTTCTAAGTGTTGTACCTTATTTTTCATCAGTTGGAAAACTAATGGTGTCATGTGTTATCACTCCAGTAATTCTCTAGTTGTGATATTTTTGGTTTTTAGTTGAGAAAAATAGAGGTAACCACAGACCAACTTTTAAACTCTAGGATCTAGCCTTCCTAGGGTTCAGAGAGGGCTCTCTCTATAAGATTTAACTTTGCTTTGTTTTATAAAATATTAGGCTAGTTATGATTGTGCAATTGGATTTGGTTTTGATTGGTTTGGTTGGAAAAATCACTTGAAGAGATGGATAATGAGAAATATATTTGTCCATTGGGCTGAGGAGTCAAAAGTCAAGCAGACAAAACTAGGATCAGGGCCAAAAAGTCAATTTTTTTCAGGGCAAGATAGATAACCCTTGGAGATCTTGGAAAGTTGTTTTGTGAGATGATATGATCGGGATAAAGAGCAATGAAGGGTTCTTTGATCCGGAAAAGGGAATTAGTAGGAAAAGGTCGAATGAAAGAGGGAGAAATTAAGGGTTCCCTACTCTGGAAATCAGAAGAAAACATATAAATGAAAAACAATAAATACAGGGTGCTTTTAACAAATCCTGAAGTAATACTCCTGTTCATTCATTCAAATTTGGAAAACGTTATGGATTGCATGTAACAAAGAAAGATAAACAATGACAAGTAGGAAATACTTCACTCTAAATAGCTCATCACATGAATCCTGAAATATGATGCTAGTTGATCTATCTAGTTTGCTACTCAAAATTTGAAACACAAAAATCCTTCAAGTCCACAAAAATGGCTATAGAAATCTCCAACAATTTATTCCACAAGAATACTTCTAAAGATGAAGTATTTATACATAATTGTTTACAAAATATCCTAGAATACTTCTAGGAATTATCTAAGGAAAATAAAATATCTTTACAACAATAATAGAAACAGTTTCTCAACAAATCAACAAGCTGTCCTATCAATTCAAATAAAATAGAAACTGATTTTGGATAAGATGCAGCTGGCTGCCTTGGTGTCTTCCTTGCTGGCTTTAGATACTTCAAGTTTGTTTTGAAATCTGATCTGCTTTATCTGATACTCTTTCATTGATTCTCTTTAATCTCTGATACTCTTTAACCATTTGTAAAATATGTTTACTGTTGTAATAAAAATCTGTTTTAACTGCAAATTAGCAAACTGTTTTCACTGTTATATTTCTACCTTCTTACCTTTCACAGTAAATCTGGTAATGACTGCCAATCTTCTTCACTTGGAATTTGTATTTTCTTTAGCTTCATGAAGTTTTCATCTACTTTTGTGTACCTAGAAAAGGTTGGTTTAATGAAAAAAAAGTGTCTTATCTCATGTTGCAAGTAAAATAAGTCCTCAAAACTCCTGAGTAAGACTTTTCCTGTTGGAATGCCTTTTCCACCACCTGATTTTTCAACTTTCTCCTTGGCATATTCTCTGATATTTTTATTGTATTCCTCCTGAACCATTAATTTTTCATTGATGACCAAAATATCAGGCAAACTCCTTTGCCTCAAATTCTCAAATTTGACCATAAACCGGGTTATGGTGATGTTCATATTCTCACATTTTTCCTCTAACTTCTTCATTAGGTTCTTTTTTGTGATAACTTTCCTTATCTCAAGGATAGTTTCAATTCTATCAGTAATCTCAATATCTTCCAACTTTTGCATGTTCTTGCTATTAAGAAACTTTATTAGTTATATTGCTTGTTCTAGTTTGTTATCCAATTCCTCTTTAGTCTTATGGATCTCTTCTAATGCTACTTTGAGTAGATCTCTTTGTTCAAAAATCACTTGAATTGAGGGCCATACATCGTTTATGGCTTCTATGATTTTGTTCCACAAATGATTTTTCACATAGGAAATATGTTCCTTCGAGGTCAATTCCTTCTGTAATTTACTCAATTCTTCATTTAGTCTGATGGCATTTTTCTCATGAGTTTTTGTATTAATTTGAGCCAACTTATTTGGATCTTCAAGATTTTCAACCATCTATTTCAACCTGTTAATTTCACTTGTCTTAAGAGACATTTTTTCCATGGCCTTTACCATTTTGTTGGCCTCATCTATAGGGTGAGCTGTTGTTATGGATGACTCTGTAGATGATGTTGTGGATGATGTCACTGGCACTGCAGTAGCCAGTGAAACTTTAGGTACCAACTCTTCAGCTAGAGTTGATGGCACAACTGTAGTAACCATAGGAATGACTGTAGGCGCTTCCTATGTTTTTGGTGTTTCTTTTTCTTGGACAAGCTTGTCCATCTGAATCTCCATTTCTTTTATTTGTGCTGTAAGATGAAATATTATGTTCATCATATCATCTTTCTCATTTTGTCCTTCTATTATTTCCTTGGTTTGAGGATGTTCACTTGGAGGAAGTTTAAGCTGTTTCCTCAAAGCTGCAATATCCTCATTCTTTTTCTTTATTAATTGTTCTGCTGCCTTGACATTTTCTGGGT
Organism: Pinus albicaulis; assembly: GCA_034641835.2. Taxonomy (NCBI): domain Eukaryota; kingdom Viridiplantae; phylum Streptophyta; class Pinopsida; order Pinales; family Pinaceae; genus Pinus; species Pinus albicaulis. The sequence goes on from CM076574.1 coordinate 698,445,254, forward strand.
AAAATCCAATCTGTAAGAATGATTCTTCCAATGATTTGATTCTTATATCCTTAGCATACAAGGATTATTTGTCCAATTTCATCTGATCTTTCATATTTGAGATGGTGCTTTGGAGTTTTTGAGCACTCATGGCTTTAGTTGTAACAATAGAGTACAACATTTCTGAAGTATGTCTATGGAATTCAATCTGATCAAGAGCATGATTTTTTTATGTTTGGACTTCCAAATCAACCTTCTTATAATCTGCCACTGTCTTTGGATATTTCATTGTAGGCTGCAATACGGACATGATTAGATTTTTTTTAATAATCAAAGGCAAACATAAGTCTATTTTGAACACTTGGTGTTTGTTTCAAATATTGGGAGTAGATATTGTTTTTTATTTCTTCATTCTTCAACTTGATGTATTTATAATTTTCTTTGATATCTAGATATTTCGCCTCAGTTGTCTGTGAGGATGAAGCTTCCATGCTTTGTTGTTTTTCTATCAACTGTGCACTTTCATTGTCAACTTGTTCTTCATTCTGATTTTCAGTAACTGGCTCATTGATGATGACAGTGGCAACATCTGTGTTGGTATCTGTGAGATCTATTTCTTCAAAATCAATGGTTACTTTCTCTTTACCCACTGAATTTAACTTAGGCCTTTTATTGTATCTTAACTTGAATTTAGTTTCAGTGGTAGCTTCAACAACATAGGTACCTTCTTCTCTTACTCTCTTAGTGGCTTTCTCTGTTTGATCAGCAGTCTCTAAAGTGTGACTAGTATCACTTTTCTTCACTGCATCTATTAAAGTATTCTCTGTCCACTCAGTCTGATTTTTCATATTTTTCTATTTCTGGTTTTGTTTCATGAATGAAGGGTTTTAACTTACATTTAACCCTCATTTTACTTAGAATCCCTTGTGGATCATAATTCCAAGGAATACTTTCCTCAAATCTGCACTCCAATAGATGTTTAGCTACTTCTGCCTCTGTATCCCTATGATTCCAAATGAATGTTCCTACTTGATTCTTCAATTTCAATCTTCAATAGGCTTTTACAAAATTTTACTGGTTTAAAACAAGAAACAAGGGTTTCCTGAGTTTTTCATTGAATGATTGGGTAAAAATTCTTTTGAATTTAGACACAGAAATTTTGGCTACCTTCAGAGGATTTCTGGGTTAAATTTGGTGTTTAAAACAGGGCGCAACATAAACAAGGATTTTTCAGAAATTTTGACAGGGTTTGGCCTATTTTTTGGACTTTTCGATAGGGTTTCTTTGGGTGATTTTAAGCTCCGAGTGGAAATTTTTCTTAAAAAAGTTTTTTCGAATTGAAACAGGCTTGATTTTTGGAAGAATACCTATTATATGCAGGTACTGGGCTTCGAAGATATTTTCTGAAGGTTTTGAACGGTTTCTGTGGTGTCTTTTTAATTTTTGGAGCAATGCAAAGCTCCTTGGCAGTCTTCAAATAGGTTCAGGCCAAAATTTGCAATCTTTTGGCATAAAAATGGTGGAAGAATGCTTGTTTTACAGTCAGGTGACTTGTATAGGGTTTACACATAGAAAGAGAGGAAATGAATGCATTTCCAATGTTTTTTGGGCATATTAGGTTAATCGACACCTGCAATAAATGGCGGTCAAGTCATAAAAATGGTGGTTTTTGGGCTCAAAGGATCAAAACCACAAGCGGTTATCACGTGCCATTTTGGTGGTAAGTTGTTTGGACGAATCGGATGTGATCCAGTAAAAGGTAAACACGTGGAGAAGAGAGGAAATCACAATACCACCCATTTCGCGTGGAAACGAGATGGGGAATTTTGCGCAAGTTTATTTGCGATATAGGATTTCTGCCATCGGATCTTGGGGTTTGATTGCAAATGGCCCAGATCGATTGCGCAAGGTGCATCAAGTTGTAAATTGGGACCAGGGTATATTATATGCGGGGATGGGTTTTAAACCTTAGAAATAAGCGTTTAAATGAAGTTTTAAAACCTTAGGTTTTATATGATGTTGCAGGAATAACGTTTAAATGTTAAATTAAAACATTTACCAATGTTTCAAACAATACAAGGATGCGGGTCTAATATATAGTTTTTCAAACTTTTTTGACATTTGTTTAAAACTATAGGGGGCGGGAATTAGCTCTTATAGATAGGTTTAAAGCAATGGGATAGGGGCAGGGTTTATATGTAGCACATGGGGTATTTAAACATTGGTTAAAACATAAAATAGAGGGTTTTGAGGGTTATTTATAATAAAAGGATTTAACACTATATGGGAGGGTGTAGTTAGGGATTTAATAAATAAATTAGAAATTAATATGAAAAAAGGGATAATGTATGAATAAAAATACATGTTTAACTCTAAGTAAAGTGCAAATAAGCATAGCTTGTTTTTGAGTATTACTTCACACTTTAACTTAGGATAAATGCATTTTGAGGGTTTATGAATGATTTTTGAAAGGGAATGAAATTAGTTATTTAGGGTTTCACTTTTACTAAGTAAAAATGGGTTTTTACTTAGGAAAAATAGATTATGATTATGAATGAAGGATAAATGCTAATGAATGTGGGCTTTATGTAGGAATTCAATATTTTTAACCAATCAATCATCGAGCCTTGGGTCTGGTCCCAACAGAAGTCAGAGAAATGCTCTGAGCCTTTTTAACTAATAGTTTAGATTACTGAATATTTGTAGGGGAGGGGAAATTAGTGATTTTTTCCCGATGATGCTTTATTACATGCTTTCACAACTAATTTCTACCTACCATCTTTATTTCTAACATTTTTACTTCATTTTCATGGGTGTATTTAAGCTTGCAACCCTAAATCCATTTTCTTTCAAAATAGAAAAACTATCTAATTCTAACCTTATTTCATCCGAGGGCTCTGATTAAACTGTTGAGCTCCTCATTTATTCTCTATCTTAACTACTGATTTGTCAAGTTTATACTATTTGACATATCTTTATTCTCTATCTAAAACATGAAATTCAAAGCATGAAAAGTTAAGATTAAACTTGTTTAACTAATCATGGATTATGGCATTTATTGACAATCTGCACATAATCATTATTCTTGCAGTAAAAGTAAATAGTAGTGGCATTTTGACTTGCTCACTCTCAGGTCTTATTTTTTCTCTTTTTCTTTTGGTGTTTATCTTTTTCTAATTCCTTTTATTTTTCTTTTAGGACTTTTACCCTCTTTTATTTTTTATTATTTTTCATTTTCAAAATATGGGAAAACAACTTGCAGAAAGCAAGATATGTACATATTTACAAGACTATCATAGTCAATTCAAAAACTATGAATCCTATTATTATAGGACCCTAACAGTGGCTCCACTTGGGGATGGCATTTCCTGGTGAAATGTCAAGAAATTTTAAGACTAGTAGCCTCTGAAATTTGACTGTGATGATCCTGTAAGTATCTTCTAATATCTGCATTTATTCATACTTATGCTATTTTACCTCTTCAAAGCTTAGGGCCTTCTCTCCGGGCTTCAAAATTTTTAGGAAAACATCTAATCCAATCTAAACTTTTCAATGTATATGTACAATTATCAAAGTAAATGAAACTAACTATTTGTTAACTCAGGAGAGTAGTAGCGCTTAAACATTCTGCCATTTACTGCTCCTTCTGACATCTCTGACCCATCTATTTCTTTTAGAAAGAAAGCATTGTTACCTCTATAACCATAAATGACATAAGGTAATTTCCATAGAAAGTCGAATTATCCATGTTTACCTTTGTCTTCTCTTCTTGAATCCCATTTTAACTCTTTATCTCCAATGTAAAAATCATCTTCTTTACTCTTTTTATCAAAAAATTTCTTGATCTTATCCTCGATGACTTGAGACTTGATATAAACTTCTTCCCTTGTTTGTTGCAAGTGAATAGTTTGATTAATCCTTCTTTGAATGTCATTTTTTTCAACTTGTAACTCTTGGATAATCGTCATCACTGGTACTCCTAAAGAAGATGGAAAAACAACATCCATTCCATAGACATGCTGGTAAGGGGAGGTACCAATGGATTTTTTGGTAGTAATTCTATCTGCCCATAAGGCATTGAATAACTTCTTATTCCAAGTCTTTTTATTATCTTCAAGTAAATTTTTGATGATTTTTACAAGGCTCTTATTTGAAGATTTGGCTAGGCCATTACCCTGAGGGTAATATGCAGTAGAGTGGCCTAGGGTAATATGGTATTTATGGCAAAAGTCAATCATATTTTTGGATTTGAATGCTAGAGCATTACAATTTGAGTCAACCATGAGTTTGGCTAAACCTTGACCTTTTATTAACTTGGTGGGTTTTATCTCTATGTCATATTCTAAGATAGTGGCAATCCACTTACCTCTTCTTCCATCAGGACCATCCTGAGTAAGAATGTCTTTCACTACAACAATTGGGACATAGGCAATGATGTGAGAATAGAGAATGTAAACTCTGAAGTCTTTGATAGCCTCTAGCAAAGCTAAGGCTTGTTTCTCCATGATATTATACTTCAAAGATACATCTCTAAGTGTTCTACTAAAGAAAGTTATGGGATGTTCATAACCCTGGTCATTTTTTTGCAGTAAAACTACAACAATGGTGTGTTCTGAAGAAAATGAAAAAATGATGAAATTCTTTTTAAAGTCAAGACTTATAAGGACTGGAGTTTTGGTTAAGGCCTTTTTGATGGATTCAAATGACTATTTGGTCTCAATAGTCCATTTAAGAACTGAATCCTTTTTTAGCATGTTATTTAGTTCTCTAATTATCTCAGCTAAATTGGATATAAATCTTCTTAAAAAGTTAATCTTACTTATAAAGGCTTGTAACTCTTTTATGTTTCTTGGTGGACTGATGTTAAGAATTGCTTCTGTCCTAGCAGGATCTATTCTGATTCATTATTTTGATATTATGTGTCCTAGTAACTTTCCTTCTTCTAATCCAAATAGGGTTTTCTTAGGATTTAATGAGATGCCAAACTTTCTATATTTTATAAAAACTTGTCTAAGATGATCCAAGTGTTCATAATCAGTTTTAGAAAATACAGTTATCTAAGTAAATTACTAAGAATTCACGAATTTCATTTGCAAAGGCTATATCCATAGCTCTTTGAAAGGTTTCCCCTGAATTCATTAAACCAAAGGGCATTTTACATACATAAAAGTGCCCCAAGAAGTAGTAAAAGTTGTTTTGGGTTGATCCTCTGGTTGGACTAAGATCTGGTTGTATCCTGAAAAACCATCTAATAGTGAAATCCTAGAAGAACCAACTACCCTTTGTAAGATGTGATCCATTTTTGGTAAAGGGTAATTATCATTTAAGGATATTTTGTTTAGATTCCTAAAGTCGACACATACTCTAATCTCTCATGTTTTCTTTCTTGTTGGGACTAGGTTAGAAACCCAATCAGAATACCTAATTGGTGCAATGCTCTGTGCATCGTACATTCTTTTCACTTCCTTTTCTATCAAAGGCATCAACACAGGATTGATCCTTCTTAACTTTTGTTTAAAGGGCTTTTGATCTTCTTTTATAGGGATTTGGTGTTGAATTATGCTGGTGTCATAGGATTTAAGGTCCTCATAACTCCAAGCAAAAACATCTTGGAATTCCTTAAAAAGAGAAATATACTTTTCCTTTTCTTGTTGAGGTAAGGCTTTGGAAAGTTTGATCATTTTTGGTTTTGACTCTTTGCCTATGTTGCATTCCTCAATGTCAAATCTAACTGGCTGCATTTTGGGTTTTTTAGCAACATCATTTGAGTCAAATATATCTTCTAAAGGAGTTAAACCTTTTGGTAAGAAATTGTCTTTGAGATTTAATATTCAGATTCTTCATCAATTATCTCATCAATTTCTACTCTCTCTAATTTATCTATATTTGATTGACTAAATCTAGTTGGTTTGGAAAACTTTACTTTATTTACATCTACATTATTTAAATCAATTTCAGCATCTAAATTTTGATCTATGGTACAATCAGTGTCTATCTTACAGTTCTGAAATTCACATTCATTATTCAAAAAATGATAAATTTGTTGGTCCTGTGAGAAAATTTGCCAATATTTGAGGTTTTTTGGAATTATTGGCTTGTGTTTTACTTCTGCAGTATACATATGATTGGGCTGAAAATGTAAATTATAAGTACTAGCAAAGGTTGCTAAAGAATGTGCTTATAAGTTTTGCCTTCTTGGTATTGTAGAGAAATTACATTCCAGTAAATCATTAATCAAATCTAATACAGTTTCTCTATATCGGCCAAGTCTAGGATTGTAAACTGAATAATCACCTTTAATTTATTTAACAATCAACTTTGAATCTCCTATTAATGCTATTATTTTACCTCCTAAATTTATGATTATTTGGAGTCCTAAAATGAGGGCTTCATACTCAGCCATATTGTTTGTGCATTTTAAATTCAGTCTAAAATCATGGCCTTCTACATGATTTTTCTTTATATTAGTTATCCATACTCCTACTCCTACTCCTAATTTATTTACTGAACCAAGTCTAAATTCCATAAAGATTCATGAGAGATATTGTCATTCTCTGGTGTTTTCTTTTCTTTTCTTAGTTCAATCTTGATTTCATTATCATTTTAGCATTACATAGGATGAAAGAATCTAGATCAGTAGGTGTGGTATAAATTGGGTAATTTATTGACCTCTTACCATATATTTCATTAATGTTTCCCTATATAACTTCTTAGGTTGACCAAAAACTGATATAGTAGCATAAGACATGTCTAATTGTAGATATACCTGTAACTTTGCTCCCCATGAGCGAGATAATAACATTCCATATTTAGATGGGATATCAGCTACAACAATGTCCATTAATATACCCTTACCAGGATATTGAACTAGAGTTACACACAGATCTTTGATTAAACCTGGGAATTTTACTTTGCTTGAGTCAAATGAAAATAAATATTTATAGGGCCTTTGTGATGTCTAAGTTCAGGGTTTCCATTATAGCTTTAGGCATTAAATTATGTGAAGCTCCTGAATCTAGTATTGTATTGTGTAGGATTTGATCATGAATAGTTAAACTAATGTAAAATGGAGGAACTTCTCCATCTGAATGCTTTCCATTCACATCTAGGCCAAAAATCAACTCTGGATGATCATCATTCATATTTATGGAATCTTCTCCATCATTCATGTTTAATGTTTCAGTTATAGTTGATTTATACAAGTCATGTTTTACCAATTCTGTGAGAGGAATTAGTATTTTTAGCGTAGCAATTTCAGATTGTATGTTGAGTGAAGGTTGTTATTTACTTATTTGAATCAATTCTTCTTTTGTAACTGTAGTTTGTGGTAGTTTATTTAGTCTTTCTACAGTTATATTTTCAGTTTTAGTTTGTGTGTCTTGAGTCTTACTGCTTTTTATTTTCTTTTCTGGAGTGGTTTGTGAAGCAGTAGATGTTTGTTTAGATTTGGAGTTGTGAAAAGTTATTTTTGCAGTGGCAACTTTTGGATCTGCTGATTTAGGATCAGCATTAAGCTTTTCAATATCTAAGGTTGTTGTTTTATCAGAATTAGATGCTTTAGGAGCAACAGATTTTTGTGAATATTTTTTAGCTTGAGAAACTTCATCAGTTATGTCCACAATCTTAGGTCTTGGTGAAATCTTTGGGTTGGAAACATTTTGGGAAGAACCAAAGTTTTACTTATTTTCCCTAGGGAGAATTTGCAGAAATTTTGTTTTGGGAGCCTCTACTGTTTTCTTATTTGGTGTTTGAGATGTTTTCTTAGTATAAAATTCATTGTTTTTCTTACCTCTTAGGTTATACTGACTGTGTACTTCATTGATGTCAAAGTCATAACCTTGTTTGTAATCAAAGGATTCCCCTTAATCTAATTGGAGTTGTTGGAGTTCAAATAACTCTTTATCTTCTTGTGTGAGAAGGATAGTGTTATTATATCTATTCCCATTAAATTTATGGTATCCTCATCATCATCATTGTTTTGAGAACTCTTGGCATAGTTCTCCTGAATGGGAGGTCTTATTGTTTGGTTTGGGGCTGAGTCTTTTGATTTTCCTAAATTTGTGTTTTTTCTAAAATTGGGATTTCTGATTTGTTGTTGATTATCCCATTGAGGTCTTCTTTATATGTTATCTAACCTATCCATCATCCTCTCTAAGGTTTTAGCTAACATATCTATTTTTGTGTCTGAACTAGAGGCTTCTTCTTTCATGGTCACTCTGATCTCATTTCTTAATCTTGCTTTTTTAGCTAGAATGTTTACTTCTACACCTACAACATCTGTTTGCATTCTTTCCAAAGTTTCTGGATTTCTTTCTCTTAATTGATATGCCATGTCAGTGTCAAATCCATCTGGGAATTTGAGTAAGACAGAGTCAGGAGTGGGTTTTATATTTTCAGGAATGGAATTGTAAACACTGTTATATCTAGTGCAATAGTCTTGTACAGATTCATTGGGAGCTCTCTTCATTGCATCAAATTCAGAAAATATTTGTAGGGGGGTTTTCTTCTTTTCCCATTTATTTAAAAATAATCTATGGAAAATAGCTAAATCAACTATATTACCTGCAGTAAGACCTTTAAACCATTTCTTTACTTCTCCTGTTAATGTTTGTGCAAAAAACCTCATTTGTACATTTGATTCATCTATCTCATGGAGTTCAAAGTAATCTGTCATTTTTCTTATGTGCTGTTGTGCAGTATAATGTGTAGTAGCATCAAACTATGGTATTTTACTTTGGTAATCTTGGGGCATGTCATGAAGTTGTCTTGGAAGAACTAGGGGAGCATATCTAGCAGCCATAGCTTGAATTATAGCTTGGCTAGGAGGTAAAGTAGAGGTACTTGATTTTAAACTGGAAGTAGTTGCTGATGAAACTGGATTATAAGGTGTTGAACTACAAAAAAATAGTTGAAGAACTAAAGGCTAAAGTTGAGGTACTGGGAAGTGAAACTAGAATATATATGCAACTACTAGGAAATGAAAATGATGTGCTTGAAAAAGCAGTGGTGAAGCTAGTGGATGAAGTGGATGTAGGGGATGAAGGAAATAAATTTCTAGGTTGTAAGGGTAATCTAGGACTAAATGGATCTATGGATTGGATGGTATTAGAAACTATAGATGATGTAGTGGTTTCTAAATGAGGAATAGAAGGTTTAGATGTATAAGCTAACATTTGAGCTAATTATATGGCTTCCTCAATTTCTTTAAGAATAGTAGTGTTAATTTCTTCAAGTCTGTCTTGATTTTTAACTTTCTTAAATTCAGAATCTGCAGTAAAGAGAACTAAAAATAGGGTCTAAAACAGCAGTGCTTAAATTAATTTCATATTTGGTCCTGAATAAAGAATGTTCAAATTCTAAATCAAACTCTATATCCTGCAAACTTACTAATTATTGGGGCAATGAAAAAGAGAAATAAAAACAGGGTCTAAAACAGTAGTACTTAAATTACTTTCAGATTTGGTCCCGAATAAAGAATGTTCAAATTCTAAATCAAACTCTATATCCTGCAAACTTACTAATTCTTGGGGTAATGAATTGACTCTTATTAATGAAACTTTAGCATCTAAATCTTCTCTCTGTTTTCTATTTTTCCCAATTATGTCTGGGTTTTCCACTATAACAACAAGTTTAAGGTCCGGATTAGGGTGAAAATGTGAAGTTGGGTTACACTTTTGTGAGAATCGAGGGCGGAAATTTTTTTTCCTCAATAGTTCGGCTGAACTTTCTCAAAATTTCAGCCGAACTATTAGAGAGTTCGGCTGAACTCGTTCTGCCATTTAGATTGACGGCATACTGACAGCATGGGCAAACAAATTTTTGGCTGGATATGGGAAAACCGACAACAAAATTTCGGCTGAACTTTTAAAATAGTTCAACCAAACTCATATTTTATAAATATATCGCCAGCGAACTATTTTCGGTTTGACATCATTTTCGCGCGGTATTGTGTTCATTTATTTTTTTGTGGTGTTGTTGCTGCTCTATTGCACTGTTGAATTGCTGCTCTATTGCTGCTCTGAGGTGCGCCGTGATGACATTAAGCAAATTTCCAGGTAAGTAATCTTCCAGTTTCTAAAGCATAGCTTTCCCTCTACAATGTTTTTAAATCATATCTTTATTTAAAGAGAATGGCAATGTGTATCTTGAATATCCAGCCTAGTTATGTAATTGGTACGATATATGTTTTTTTTTATGAGTGAAACACTACACCTATTAAAATAATGGTCACAGGTTTCATAATAGTACAAATGATATAAGGAATAGATGTGTATTAAGTTCTATTTTCCCTATACTATGGATTACTAGTTACTCTTGGCATAAAATGATTACTAGATTACGATGTGGAAATCAATCAAATAACAAATATTATAATAAAAGCAATTAGTTCGATGCTCTATTTTGAAGTCAGTCCTCATCAATGTCTTGGTCTCCTGAACACTGTTGAATACCTTCATATAATATCCATAAATGCTTTGTTTCGAAATCACTCCTCATCAATGTCTTGGTCTCCTGAACATTGTTGATGTGTATTGAGGTCTATGTTCCCTATACTACGAATTACTGGTTACTCTTGGCATAAAATGATTAGTAGATTACAGTGTGACAATCAATCAAATAAGAAATATTATGATAAAATCAATCACATCGATGCTATGTTTTGAAATCACGTATATATATCTCCTCTTCTTGTTGTGTGTATATAATCTTAAAGGTAAGTCAGGAGTACTCACCAGTGACTTAGGTAAGAATAGCGATAATCCAACAAGTCGTCTATCAAATAATGAATGGTAGTAAACACCAATTAATAGGTAGTCATTCCCATGGGCTTAGTCATATGCAGGTGTAATTAAATAGTCTTCAATAGTCTTCGCATGCAGTAAGAATATATAGTTATGTGTGTGGTCTAGCAAGAAGCACTCGGGTACAAAGTGCTCTTCTTTGTATAGGTTTTAAATAATTTTAGATTCTGTGTATCTTGAATATCTAGCCTAGTTATGTAACTGGTATGACATATGTTTTTTTATTTATAGTGAAACACTACACCATTATATATTACCAACTAAACTCTTGTATTTTTTCAGTGATATTTTCAGTCAAAAAAATCAGAGCATTTCAGTTAAGAAGAGAAAAACAAGTTTGGATCTAAGTTGGACCTGTAGCTAGTTCTATGAAATTTCAGACCTCTAGCTAGTTCTATGAAATTTCGGACCTGTAGCTAGTTCTATGAAATTTCGGGCCTACAACCAGTAATAGAACTTAGATATGCACCAGACCTCATTTTTGTGGCTTTTTTTGTGGAATCTTGTTTCTGTAACCAAGATCATATTTATTTTTTGGACCTGTTGAGGATGAATAGTTCTATGGAATTTTGGGTCTGTAACTAGTACTATACCTTGGATCTGTAGCTAGTTCTATGAAATTTTGGGCCTCCAACCAGTAACAAAACTTAGATATGCACCAAACCTCAGTTTTTTGGCTTGTTCCGTGGAATCTTGTTTCTGTAACCAGGATCATATTTCAGACCATGAGGTAGATTTTTTAGTACACTCAACTCTCCTTAATCTTTCTCTTCAACCCACTTTCTAGGCATACCTTGAAGATACATTAAGGCTCTCAAAAATATTATTTGGATGCAATTATTGGATTTTACAAGTAAACTTTGATCAGTCCCTGAAGTGTATTGAAGAGTCATTTTTGAAAGCAGGTTGGAATAATCTCATTCATTATTTTTCGGACCTGTTGAGGATGAATAGTTTTGTGTAATTTTGGGTCTGCAACTAGTACTATACCTTGGACCTATAGCTAGTTCTATGAAATTTTGGGTCTGCAACCAGTAACAGAACTTAGATATGCACTAGACCTTAGTTTTGTGGCTTGTTCTGTGGAATCTTGTTTCTGTAACCAGGATCATATTTCAGAACATGAGGCAGATTTTTTAGTACACTCAACTCTCCTTAATATTTCTCTTCAACCCACTTTCTAGGCATGCCTTGAGCATACATTAAGGCTCTCAAAAATATTATTTGGATGCAATTATTGGAGTTTACAAGTAAAATTTGATCAGTCCCTGAAGTGTATTGAAGAGTCATTTTTTAAAGCAGGCTTGGAACAATCTCATTCATTATTTCTCGAACCTATTGAGGATGAATATTTCTGTGGAATTTTGGGTCTGCAACTAGTACTATACCTTGGACCTGTAGCTAGTTCTATGAAATCTCGGGCCTGCAACCAGTAACAGAACTTAGATATGCACCAGACCTCAGTTTTGTGGCTTGTTCTATGGAATATTATTTCTGTAACCAGGATGATATTTCAAACCATGAGGTAGATTTTTTAGTACACTCAACTCTCCTTAATATTTCTCTTCAACCCACTTTCTAGGCATACCTTGAGCATACATTAAGGCTCTCAAAAATATTATTTGGATGCAATTATTGGAGTTTGCAAGTAAACTAAATGATCAATCCTTGAAGTGTATTGAAGAGTCCTTTTTGAAAGCAGGCTTGGAACAATCCTCTGAATATTTTTGAAAGGAATCGTGGAAAACAACCTTGACATGTGAAGTTGATAGACACTAAGAACAATATCCTTTGGAGTAGTTGAATTACTATTAAAGAGAATATTTTTGAGCCCTAGTACAATCATCATTGGAGAAGAAAAGTAGCATTCCTTGTGTGCACAATCATGATTAAAGATCTAGAATACATAGTTGAATACCTAATGGAACAACCTATTGAAGAAAGTTTTGTCTTGTCTTGAAACATCACCAAAGCATTATTGAAGTATCTTTGAAGTTTCCACCCTTGAATATATTCCCCCCCTCATCTTCATTCTCTTTTATAATGCCCTAAACTATACTATTGAATTGTGTAGCATATATTAAGGAATTTTTTTTAAATCAAATATTTTAGTTTGACATCTCTTATATACCTAGGTTTGCACTTCCCTAAATTTTTTAATGCAAATATAATTCTTTGTATTCATTTTTTTTTAGTTTTGCACTTCCCTGAATTTCTGAATGCAAATATAATTTTGTGTATTCATTCTTTTTAATTGTTTCTCCGCATTTTGTCCCTTTTCCCCCATAATTTCTCAATGTTCCTGTACTTCTATATTTTTTATTTCTGCAAACATAAAACATAATTCTGTTTATCCATTTTTTTATTTTTTATTTTCTATGTGCCAGGAAAGTTCATCAATTTTATAGATGTGTTATTGGAATGTTCAGATGATTTCGGTGCTATTAATATAATTTCTCTGTTTACTTCACTCTATTTCCATATTTCATATCATTGTTCTTAACCTCTTATTTTTCTTCTTTTAAAACAACAAAATACAACCCATATATTTCAATAAAATAAATGGAATGAAATCTATATTTGATTAACCTCATTTTCCATGTTTTTTCCCAAAAAAAAATAAAATTAATTTCCATTTTTTCTAAAAATTATTAGCCTAAATAGTATAAATTATTTTACCTTAAAATTTGCCAAATTTTTAAATAGAGACTATATAAAATTATTGTTTTCTAAGCTTTAAAATAAATTTCCAACCTTAAAATTTTCCTTGCTCTCATAGAATTTTGAACTTCCATAGGATTTTAGTCTGTTGGTTGAGTGTTAACTTCTACAAGTTCTAAAGGTAGAGTCTGTAAAGGGCCAGGTAGCCTCTGGATCTCATATTTTCTCAAAGGTGACATATCCAGTAAATGCCCCTATAGTTAATCTTTGTAACAGATCTAAATAGAAGTTCTTCATTTTAATAGATCCATAAAACATAACCATTTTAAGGCAAACTGTGTACATGTGTCATTTCTCCCATAAATTCTTAGGCATAGTTTTTAAAGCATGTACATGTCATGTTGGCTTTCTCCCATTAACTTTATAGCATGTTTTTTGTAAGTGCATAAAATAATTTTTCAAACCATGTAAATGTCATTTCTCTCAAGCTTTAAGGCCTAAAAGTTGAACCTAAAGTGGCTAAACTCTCATATAATTTTGAACTTCCACATTTTGAACTTCCGTAGGATTTTAGTCTGTCTGTTGAGTGTTAACTTATACAAATTCTAAAGGCAAAGTCTGTAAAGGGCCAGGTATCCTTTGGATCTCATCTTTTATCAAAGGTGACATATCTAGTAAATGTCCCTACAGTCAATCTCTGTAACAGATCTAAATAGAAGTTCTTCATTTTAATATCCATTAGCATCAATCACTTTAAGGAAAACTGTGTACACATGTGTCATTTCTCCCATAAATTCTTAGGCAAAGTTTTTAAAGCATACATGTCATGTTGGCTTTCTCCCATTAAATTTAAAGCATGTTTTTTGTAACTGCATAAAATAATTTTGCAAACCATGTGAAGCAAATATATCCATAGTGATCCACTGATATTTGTTCATTGACAACTATTCCATTTTGGACTTTTATATCTCAAAACTATGCTCATTGAATTTATGCATCTATATTTTTAAACTACTTGAAACTATTTTATTACACCATAGGATTCATTTCGATATATCTCCCATTTAAATGGCGTGTATCACATTTCGAGAAAAACACATTATCCATAAAAGTTCCCATTGAAACCAAAAGTAATTTGATACAAAACATATTTAACTCATTTTTATCGTTTCAAATATATTTAATGAAGGAAAATATTCAATGTAAAACACATGCATATTAACACATAATTGTGATACTTTCCCTTCTTCCGCTAAACTCCAAAGTTTAGTGGAAATTATTCTGAGAGTACCCTTTAGTTGAGCAAGATATAGATCCATAGTGCATGATATTTTTATTCAAACAACCTTCCATTTTGACTTTTATATTCTCAAAACCATGCCTATTGAATTTATGCGTATCTATAGTTTATTACACCATAGAATCATTGTCGATATGGTATCCCATTTTAAACAATGAAAATCACATTTCGAGAAAGTAAACACAGCTACAAGTCTAATGTTCAAGAATTGATGTTTTATAAGTTTTGTATCCTTATTAATATAGTTAATGTTTCAAATAGATTTTTAATGAAACAAAAATATTCAGTAAAAACACATGCACAATATCATATAAATGTGACTACTATCTTTTCTAACTTTTCATTTAGTGGACATCATTCTAGAAAAATCCCTTTTAGTGAAGCAGATATATATCCATAGTGGCACTGATATTTGTTCACAAACAACTCTTCCATTTTGGACTTTTATATCTCAAAACTATGCTCATTGAATTTATGTAGATCTATATTTTATTACACCATAGGAATCATTTCGATATGTCTCCAATTTTAATGGGGTGTATCACATTTCGAGAAAAACACATTAGCCATAAAATTTTCCTATTGAAACCAAAAGTAATTGGATACAAAACATAGGTTTTAACCTTAATATATAGCTAATCTTTCAAATATATTTTAATGAAATGAAAAATATTCAATGTAAAACACATGCAAATTAACATATAATTGTGATACTTTCCCTTCTTTCCAACTTAGTGGACATCATTCTAGAAAAATCCCTTTTAATGAAGTAGATATAGATCCATAGTGGCATTGATATTTGTTCACAAACAACTCTTTCATTTTGGACTTTTATATCTCAAAACTATGCTCATTGAATTTATGCAGATCCATATTTTATTACACCATAGGAATCATTTCAATATGTCTCCCATTTTAATGGGGTGTATCACATTTCCAGAAAAACACATTAGCCATAAAATTTTCCCATTGAAACCAAAAGTAATTTGATACAAAACATAGGTTTTAACATTAATATATAGCTAATGTTTCAAATAGATTTTTAATGAAATGAAAAATATTCAATGTAAAACACATGCACATTAACATATAATTGTGATACTTTCCCTTCTTTCCAACTTAGTGGACATCATTCTAGAAAAATCCCTTTTAATGAAGCAGATATAGATCCATAGTGGCATTGATATTTGTTCACAAACAACTCTTTCATTTTGGACTTTTATATCTCAAAACTATGCTCATTGAATTTATGCAGATCCATATTTTATTACACCATAGGAATCATTTTAATATGTCTCCCATTTTAATGGGGTGTATCACATTTCCAGAAAAACACATTAGCCATAAAAGTTTCCCATTGAAACCAAAAGTAATATGATAAAAAACATAGGTTTTAACCTTAATATATAGTTAATGTTTCAAATAGATTTTTTATGAAATGAAAAATATTCAATGTAAAACACATGCACATTACCATATAATTATGATAATTTACCTTCTTTCCAACTTAGTGGACATCATTCTAGAAAAATCCCTTTTAATGAAGCAGATATATATCCATAGTGGCATTGGTATTTGTTCACAAACAACTCTTCCATTTTGGACTTTTATATTTCAAAACTATGCTCATTGAATTTATACATATCTATATTTTATTACACCATAGGAATCATTTCGATATGTCTCCCATTTTAATGGGGTATATCAAATTTTGAGAAAAACACATTAGCCATAAAAGTTTCCCATTGAAACCAAAAGTAATTTGATACAAAACATACATTTTAACCTTAATATATAGTTAATGTTTCAAATAGATTTTTAATGAAATGAAAAATATTCAATGTAAAACACATGCACATTAACATATAATTGTGATACTTTCCCTTATTTCCAACTTAGTGGACATCATTCTAGAAAAATCCATTTTAATGAAGTAGATATATATCCATAGTGGCATTGATATTTGTTCACAAATAACTCTTCCATTTTGGACGTTTATATCTCAAACTATGCTCATTGAATTTATGCAGATCTATATTTATTACACCATATGAATCATTTCGATATGTCTCCATTTTTAATGGGTTGTATCACATTTCGAGAAAAACACATTAGCCATAAAAGTTTCCCATTGAAACCAAAAGTAATTTGATACAAAACATAGGTTTTAACCTTAATATATAGTTAATGTTTAAAATAGATTTTTAATGAAATGAAAAATATTCAATGTAAAACACATCCACATTAACATATAATTGTGATACTTCCCCTTCTTTCCAACTTAGTGGACATCATTCTAGAAAAATCCCTTTGAATGAAGTAGATATAGATCCATAGTGGCATTGATATTTGTTCACAAACAACTCTTCCATTTTGGACTTTTATATCTCAAAACTATGCTCATTCAATTTATGCAGATCTATATTTTATTACACCATAGGAATCATTTCGATATGTCTCCCATTTTAATGGGGTGTATCACATTTCGAGAAAAACAAATTAGCCATAAAAGTTTCCCATTGAAACCAAAATTAATTTGATACAAAACATAGGTTTTAACCTTAATATATAGTTAATGTTTCAACTAGATTTTTAATGAAATGAAAAATATTCATTGTAAAACACATGCACATTAACATATAATTGTGATACTTTCCCTTCTTTCCAACTTAGTGGA
The DNA here is from genome assembly GCA_034641835.2 of Pinus albicaulis. NCBI lineage: Eukaryota > Viridiplantae > Streptophyta > Pinopsida > Pinales > Pinaceae > Pinus > Pinus albicaulis. The sequence goes on from CM076574.1 coordinate 698,462,673, forward strand.
CATCATTCTAGAAAAATCCCTTTTAATGAAGCAGATATAGATCCATAGTGGCATTGATATTTGTTCACAAACAACTCTTCCATTTTGGACTTTTATATCTCAAAACTATGCTCATTGAATTTATGCAGATCTATATTTTATTACACCATAGGAATCATTTCGATATGTCTCCCATTTTAATGGGGTGTATCACATTTCGAGAAAAACACATTAGCCATAAAAGTTTCCCATTGAAACCAAAAGTAATTTGATACAAAACATAGGTTTTAACCTTAATATATAGTTAATGTTTCAAATAGATTTTTAATGAAATGAAAAATATTCAATGTAAAACACATGCACATTAACATATAATTGTGATACTTTCCCGTATTTCCAACTTACTGGACATCATTATAGAAAAATCCCTTTTAACGAAGAAGATATATATCCATAGTGGAATTGATATTTTTTCACAAACAACTCTTCCATTTTGAACTTTTATATCTCAAAACTATGCTCATTGAATTTATGCATCTATATTTTATTACACCATAGGAACCATTTCAATATGTCTCCCATTTTAATGGGGTGTCTCACATTTCGAGGAAAACACATTAGCCATAAAAGTTTGTCATTGAAACCAAAAGTAATTTGATACAAAACATAGGTTTTAACCTTAATATATAGATAATGTTTCAAATAGATTTTTAATGAAATGAAAAATATTCAATGTAAAACACATGCACATTAACATATAATTGTGATACTTTCCCTTCTTTCCAACTTAGTGGACATCATTCTAGAAAAATCCCTTTTAATGAAGCAAATATATATCCATAGTGGCATTGCTATTTGTTCATAAAAAACTCTTCCATTTTGGACTTTTATATCTCAAAACCATGCTCATAGAATTTATGCATCTATATTTTATTACAACATAGGAATCAATTCGATATATCTCCCATTTTAATGGGGTGTATCACATTTCGAGAAAAACACATTAGCCATAAAAGTTTCCCATTGAAACCAAAAGTGATTTGTTACAAAGCATATAGATTTTAACCTTATATAGGTAATGTTTTCAAATAGATTTTTAATTTAAAATGAAAAATATTCAATGTAAAAAAAATTGATGCAGGAGCATCAAGGGCGTTTTTTTTTATTTTGTAAATATGTTAAAAGGGGGTGTGATGATTTTTAATATTTTATTAAATTAATTTGAGTAAAATAGGAAAATGTGAGGATTTTTGTAAATATCTTTTTATTTAATAAAAGGATATGAGGGAATTTAATTAGTGGAAGGATTTTAGGGATAAAGAGCTATCCTTTAGGGATGTTGAGATATTTAGGGGTTTGTTGAGGAATTGAAGGGATTGAGCATTTAATTTAATTATTTTTTTTAAATTGTATAAATAGGAGTAAGTTTTGAGAGAAAAAGACAGGGAGATTGTGAGAGAATTGTGAGACTGAGAGTAGGCTTGAGCAGTAAGGCTGTAAGCCTTCAGCAATTGTAAAGGGCCACGGCATTGAAACATCTGGCCAGAAAAAGTTGTAAGTCATTGTTTTGTTTCAGTTTATATACATTGATTGGTTGTGCAATTATATATATTTCTGGTTAAATGGTAGAGGTATCGATTGTTAAAAATCGACCAAAGGAAGCATGCAATAAGAGAAATTGTGATATCGATTTATATGTTCAAGCTAAAAAGATCGATATTTATATAACAATTGTCCTCTGTATAATGAGCTTATCTATGTCAAGGGAGTAGTTATGTTAAATCGATCTGAATTTGATTATTAATGGAAAGAGGAGAGCGCCAGTAATTGTGAAACCCGTTCTGCATGTTTGATAAGTGTAAAAAGTGTTAAACCTCTGCGTAAGGAGGTATTTTAATACATTTTAAAATTCACAGTTTAGTGAGAAATCCAGTGCGCTAAACTCTGTTATGTTAGACTGAGTGATCGATAGCAGAAATCGCTATCTGTTGGTGCGTTGAGACCATTGTTGAACTGAAGGGAAAAAAGCATATAATACTGTGAATTGAATGTGTTGAAGGAATGCAGGAACAGGTGTCGATTCTCTTGGCAGAGGATTAGATGAACGTCAATTGGATAATGATTTGGAAAGTCGACTTTATGAAAAGTGTTAAGCTAAACAGGGTATTTTTATATGCGTTAATCCAATTGTCATGCGGTAATACAGAACAATAGCAGTTTAAATCGATCTCATCCATAGAGGATTTTGATGCGCTGTTTTATGCGGATCAGTATTTAAATTGTTAATTGCAGAAATCGATGGACTTATATTAGTTTGCAGCTTGTAAAAGTTTTTGAACAAAGCGCAGATTCAATTCAGTGGAAATTCGAAGCTTCGATTATGAGTGCTGGAGGTTGAAAGTCGATTTTATCAGAGAAAGAACCAGAACGCTGCAATAAAGCATTTGCAGAGTTGACAAAAGACCGAATTTGAGAGCGGATGTGTAATTTCAAAAGCCGATTCATGCCATGATGCGTTGAAGGCAAAGAGCGGAGTTCACACATGAGGGCATATTGAAGGCACTGAGACTTAAAGTCTTTGATTGATATTGGGGCAAGAACGCTCTTAGGAAAAGCGTTTACAGGTATGAGTAGCATAGTTTCTAATTTAAATGAATAAATTGATGAGGCTGCGTTGAATTCAGTTAATTGAAGACTGACCATAGAAGTGATGATATAAAAAGGGTGGAATAGTATAATGCAGTCGGACATTTTAGAAGTTCAACACTGTTGAAGACATATATAGCTACTGTGGATGGAAGCGTTGAACGCACAATTGAAATTGCCAGAGCAATAATGAATGATGAAGGCGCAATATGAAAATGAAGACAGAGAAAGGTGTGTTGGCAAATAACGAATTGAGCAGTTAAGGTTGCAGCGTCCAAGGAGGTAAATAGAATGGCAGATCGTTGCAGATGGTACAGCGCTGGAATGAAGTTCATTCCTGGTCAAAGATGCAGATATCCAGGTATGAAATTCAGATACAATTGTCTGAATAAGGCGCACATATAGATTTCCATTTTAAAATCCGAACAGTGTTATTAATTTGCAATGAATTGGAGTTCCATTATGAAGATGGTATTGAAAGTTGTGGCATGAAATGTTTGTAAAAACAAACCAAGGGCGCATTGGTTGATTTTGATTGTATTAAAAATCCATGTTAATTGGGAAGTGAGTTAAATGCATTCTTAAATGAGAAGCATTGGGGCTTTAAAATAAAACAATGAAACTGATGGTTTTTTAAAAAGTCTTTATAAGACTTGTATAAGGGATTTTTAATGCTATTGAACCTGTTGAAAAGAAGATGGTTGGGTTGTGGGTTTTGAACCATTTGTTGAGGATAGTTTCTGCGAATTATTTTGATTTGAGTTTGCCAAGAATTGAAAGATAAGTTTCTGCATATTAATTGAGATTGCCAGTGGGTGAAAATTTCCGTGTATTGAAGTTTGAATTGGGTAATTGTTTGAGGCGCATGTTATCATATACATGAGTGTAGAAGATCCTGGAGATTGCAAGCTCTAGGCTTGCGTCAAAAATGCATTCTTATACACCCTTATGTCTATGTAAAGTAGTGTGAGTGATTCCACGGGTCCTCTACACCCTTCATAGGGTATAATTGGGACAGGTAGTGTTAACTTCTACAGGTTCTATAGGCAAAGTATGTAAAGGACCAGGTAGCCTCTGGATATCATCTTTTATGAAAGGTGACATATCTAGTAAATGCCCCTACAATCAATCTCTGGAATAGACCTAAATAGAAGTTCTTCATTTATCTAATTGGGACAGGTAGTGTTAACTTCTACAAGTTCTATACGCAAATTCTGTAAAGGGCCAGGTAGCCTCTAGATCTCATATTTTATGAAAGGTGACATGTCTAGTAAATGCCCCTACAGTCAATCTCTAGAATATATCTAAATAGAATTTCTTCATTTATCTCATGATCTTGTTTCATTTCTCCCATGCATTTGCAATAAATCTCAATTTAATATATATTTTTATTGATTTTGTTTTTTTTCAGGGATAAGAAAACCATTAAATATGGTTGAAAAAAGGAAATTATGCATAGAAGTTTCTTGCTATCCCAATCCAGGGAAAGCAGTGATTACATATGTGCTTTCCAATATTGCGACTAGAAAAATCGTCCTAAGGAAAATGAATATACCAGGAAGAACAACAAACAACAATGCATATTATATTGGATTGATAGAAGGCTTGGGAACAGCTATGGAGTATGGATCAAATGGAATTATAGTTTTCACCAATTCTGAACTTATGTGCAACCAGATGAATGGCATGTACCAAGTTAAGAATGAGAGGCTAAAAGAATTGCATGGAATAGCAAACAATATTGTTATCCAATTTCAATTTTTTTAGTATAAGAAATTGTTCAAATGTGAATAAGATTTCCGCTGATCTAGTGCGTGGGCAATGCCAATTCAGGATTCATCTATCAAAGATGAATTAGAATTATACGGGGAAATGCCAATGCAAGATTCATTTCTCAAAGATGAATTAGTTTTGAGACGCTCTTCTTCAAAAATTCAAGATTCATCTCTCAAAGATGAATTAGTTTTGAGACGCTCTTCTTCAAAAATTCAAGATTCATCGCTCAAAGATGAATTATTGTTGAGACTCTCTCCTTCAAAATTTATTGATGGACATCGTAACATATCTTGGATATGCGTGTGTTTTGTACTTATAAATGCGTCTTTTTTAATGACCATGTGATTTTTTCAGTTATATACCAAGTGTGCTCCCACCACACCATGTAAAGTGCAACTTGGAGAACTTCACATTTGCAACAAATGGTGAACTTCACATTTTTATAAAATTAAAATGCGGGGACTTCAACAAATTTTTATTTAAATGGAGTCTCATTTCTTTTTTAATGACAATGTATTTTTTTCAATCTTATACCAAGTGCGCTTCCACCATGTAAAGCGCAATTTGGTGAACTTATCGTTTTTATAATTTTCTTTTGCTTAAATTGAGTTTCACACATCAATTAGTGATTTGAAGTTGTGTTTTACATAATTTGTGTACATAAAATTATATTAATTTTCTGAAATTTATTTTGAATTTATTTTAAATTCTAGTCATTAAAAAAAAAAATTGTAAATGTCCACCGTAGATATATGTATCATGGAGGATGAACGACGAAGATCAACAGAATCTCATATCTCTAAGACAGGGGGGGATCGGGGGTCGAGGGATGTTCATGATATTTAAATATAATCTTAAATCTCCATATATGTGTGTACATATGGAATTGATTTTTTATCGACTTTGTGAGTTAAAAATTAGTTTTTAATAAGTTTTTTTATTTTTTATGAGATAAGAGGAGAAGGGTCTCTACTCCATCCATGGAGCATGCCCATGGTTCACCCAGTCATGTTATGGTTCACACAATTTAATCAATGAATATGTACGTGTATTTATATGTATGAATGTATTTTTTAATTGATTATAAATTCGTATTTGTTTATGAAGCTTCTCTCTCGTCTCGAGAGGTTGGTGGTGGTTCAAATCCCCTTAGAGGGCTATCAATAAGTACTAGCAGGTTGCGTGAAAGTGGTGATATTTATTCCCCGGAGGCTAATCAATGGCTAGTGGTGTTGGTTCTTAGCAAGGTCATTCTGGTTCTCAATAGTTTCATGGTGGGGAAGATGCTAGCCAACCACATCAAGGTTGCCATCAATTTGAATATTTTTTTCATTCAGTTTGTACAAATTTGTTTACATGTATTTTTTCTAATAAACAAATTTTTATATATTGATGCAGAGGCTGAAAATGCTCCAAATGTTGGTTGAAATAGATGAAGGGTAGAACGCTTCATTCAAGAAGAAGGTTGTCCACCCACCACAACATATCCGGCCGACATTTCTGATATACCGTGGGAAAGAAAAATGCCCAATGCACCTTAGAAAGGTGTCAACAACTTCATGCAAAATTGCAAAGAGATATCATGTCTTTGACTCTACCTGCTGAGAATCGACAAAGCTTGGAAATAGTTACACATTCTTTAGGAAAACTAGTAGATGTGTACCAAAAGCTTGGGCCAACCATGGATACCTTTGTGGATGTCATGAGAAAAAGAAAGGAAACAGTGATGGGTCCCGATAAATGGGAGGTTTTTAAATAAAGAGTGACAACATCAATGGCAAAGTCTATGTTTAATTTTAAAGAAGGGAAAAAAAGAAATATGTTGAAGGTGCAATATTTCAAGCACCCTGATATGGCTCACTATTTGTATGATAGACATATTGCGGCTTATGGAATACTCCCATGGAACGATGAGGTTCCAATTTATTTTGCAAAATTCTTTTTGGAAATGAAACCCAATTACAATGAACTTCCCTATGAATTTTTTGGTCCTGGGAAAGGTCGATTGTGTGACCGTAGGGGCGCTAGGCGTGATGCTGATTTGCCTCATCCTGAGCCACCATTGGTTACTCGACCTATTCGTGTCGAAAATTTCCGGTCAAAGATGGAAGCCACTTCTCAAATTAGTTGAGAAGCAAGGGATGTCATCGACAATGTTCACAGTGGATTGAGTGGATTCAATGTTTTTCTGAATCGACAAAGAGCATGCGAGAATGCACGCGCCAATTTTGTGTATTATACAGATGAAGAGATTGACAACATGAATGTTGAAGATCTGAAAACATATGCAAAGAATTTTCGCAATGGTTGACATGACCTAATGGTTCATAAGGAAGAGAACATGGGAATGGTATGTGTTAATGGTTAGGATTCAATTATTTTAACACATACATACAATTTGTAATAAATACATATATGTGTGTGTGTGTGTGTGTATTTATTTGTATGTACATTAATCTAACACAAATTTGTATTATTATATGTTAACACTATTTCCAGTTGTCACGCTTGATGAATGAAGAAAATGTTAATATCATGTTTGGAGCCTCAGGTTCAAACAATCAAGATGGGGCTCACCATCAAGATATGTTGGCAAGTGTTAGTGTTTTTTAAACTTGATATTTTTAAAATAAATAATTGTGCACACATGTACATTCTGATTCCGTTCGATGTTTTTTGGGATGGCGGTACCTTCTTCTTCCTTAGGAGATGTACCTTCTACTTCCTTAGGAGATGTGCCATGTTCATAACAAGTATGGACAATTTTTCACTTTTAATGTTTTTAAGTTATATATATTCCACCTCAAAAAGTTCCATTAAAAATGAGATATATATCTATATCTTGAGTTATTTTAATTTTTTTGAATTTTAGGTTTTTGGAGATTTTATTTTGGAGCCTCTCTTAGGAGATGTGCCAAATATGCCAAATCCACCTGCAGAAGTATTCAGTTTTTAACTTTTAAATATACATGTTTTTAATTTATAATTTATAAATTGAAGTTTAAAATTTTTATTATAAACTAAGATCTTGATCTTGAGTTATTTTAAATGTACTTAAATTAAATTTTTTAATTTTAGGTTTCTATAGAGGATTTATTTTCTCCATAGACTCTAGCGATGGAGATAAGAACATCCACAACATTTCAACCATTTGAACATGTTGTCTATTTTTTTTTTAATATTATTGAAAATAAGTTTATATATATATATATATATATGCATTTTCAATTGAAATTTTTTTAATATATATATATATAATTGTACATGTATATTGTACAGTTTACTGTTGGAGATGTTCCCATGGGGGAAGTTGTAGGTGACAAGAAACAAATGGAGATGGAACCTCATGAGGTATTGCATGATTTTTTTTAATATTTTGTTTTTTACATGAAGTTCTATATATTCTCACTCATTTTTAAAACATCAAATTTTAATGTTTGTACGTGCATTGTGTACAGGTTCCCCATGCTTCGCAAGATAGCTCACAGATTGAGACTCTGCTAGGAAAGACACTACATCCATCTGTATTTGATGGATGATTTCTAGATTTGATTGAGATTTCTAGTCTTAAATTTAATTTTTTATATATTATCTAGATGCAATCATGTATATATATATATATATATATATAACTTGATACTTGATACTTGTGAGATATACAATTTTTGGACATATTTTATTGTGTTAATATAATTTGTTTTGTTTTTAAAAGTTAAGTTTTGGATGGCTGAAGTACTTTTGGCATGTGAATGTGAAGTAATGTTGTGTTATAATTTGTTTGGTTTTTAAAACTTAAGCTTTGGATAGTTGAACTACTAGTAATGTTGTGATCTATAAATTAATGTTTTGCTTTTGAACTACATTTGGCATGTGAAGTAATGTTGTGTTAAAATTTGTTTTGTTTTTAAAACTTAAGTTTTGGATGGTTGAAGTAAATTTGGCATGTGAAGTAATGTTGTGATCTATAATTTTTTGTTAAATTAAAAGTCAAGTTTTGGATGGTCAAGATCTACATTTGGCATGTGATATAATGTTAAATGTTTTTATTGGATAGTTGAAATACAATTGGCATGGCATGTGAAGTAATGTTATGATATAATCAAAAAGTTTTTAAAACTCAAGTTTTGTATGGTTGAAGTACATTTTCCATGTGAAGTAATGTTGTGATCTATAATTTTTTGTTAAATTAAAAGTTAAGTTTTGGATGGTTGATCTACATTTGGCATATGATATAATGTTAAATTTTTTTATTGGATAGTTGAACTAAAATTGGCATGACATGTGAAGTAATGTTTCGATATAATCAAAAAGTTTTTAAAACTCAAGTTTTGGATGGTTGAAGTACATTTGGCATGTGAAGTAATGTTGTGATCTATAATTTTTTGTTAAATTAAAATTTAAGTTTTGGATGGTTGATCTATATTTGGCATGTGATATAATGTTAAATGTTTTTATTGGATAGTTGAATTACAATTGGCATGACATGTGAAGTAATGTTTTGATATAATCAAAAAGTTTTTAAAACTCAAGTTTTGGATGGTTGAAGAACATTTGGCATGTGAAGTAATGTTGTGATCTATAATTTTTTGTTAAATTAAAAATTTTAAGTTTTGGATGGTTGATCTACATTTGGCATGTGATATAATGTCAAATGTTTTTATTGGATAGTTGAACTACAATTGGCATGGCATGTGAATTAATATTGTGATATAATCAAAAAGTTTTTAAAACCCAATTTTTGGATGGTTGAAGTACATTTGGCATGTTAAGTAATGTTGTGAGTTTCACACATCAATTAGTGCATAGTAGTTTCACCAATTGAATAAAATTTAAAAAGGAAAATCATATCATATTCAAAGAGATAGAAAGTTTAAATATTGCAAAAGCATTTCACTAGTTGAATAAAATTCAAAAAGGAAAAATCTGAAATAGTTCATCTTATTCACAAGATAGAAAGGTTAAATTTTTTCTCCATATAATAACTCAAGGCAATCTTCTTTTGATAAAGTCACTCATCCAAAGTGTAGATTTAGGTGATTACTAATGCCGTCAATTTACCAATTTATAAATCAACAAGGCTTCCTAGTTGAGTGCATTAATGACATTGACCCCAATTCAACAAACATATATGTACTTCTTATCTTTCCAATCAAAATTAAAGGGATTTATATGGGAAAGAGAGACAGAACATATAGCCCATCAACTACTTTTTAGAGGTCAATGAAGGTATCTAGTGAAATGGAAAAGGCCAGAGAAGGCTCAACCAATACGAGTTTTAATCATGTGGGAAAATGTTTGGAACACTTGATTGTACTCAAGTAATCTTAAGATTGCTTTTGATCTCTACATACTCTTTTTTGAGTGAAAAAATTTCAATCTAACTAGCCATATCAATTGAGCTCTATTTGAAAAAAGAGTAAAGAAAAGCTAACATAGAATAATGTCTTTCGGATTAATCACATAATAAGGATTTGGTCGACATTTCGAACCAACTAATGTGGTTCATTCTCAGGACAAGGTGAAGAAGGAGATTCATCTCATTGAATAAATAGAAGGATGCATCATTGCCCGGTGATAGTTGTTAAAACTAGTCGTTAATTTGTTAATTAGTTAGAGAATTTAAAAATTTTAATTATTAAAAATACTATATAGAAGGGTCAACAATTATTAAAATAATTTAGTAAAATTAATAAATTATAGAATTAACCTTAATAAAGGGAATAATATTAAAATAAGGGGAAGGGATAGATTAAATTATAAAAATATAATATTAATGAAATAATATTAAAATAAGGGCGAGGGGGTAAATGAAAAATATAAAAAAGTGGGGGGGATTTAAAAATGAGCGGCAAGGGGGAAAAAAATTTTATCACATCAAATATCTATATATATATAGATAAAATAAATAAATGGCATAAAAAATCTAAACAAGAGGAAATGGCATAAAAAACATAAACCAGAGAAAACGATACAAACAGAAGAGGAAAAGCAAAACAAAGGGACGAGGAAAAATTTAGAGACAAAAGAACAACACCCAGGGGCTGAATCACCTAGAGAGGGTTGGAATCCAGCTCTTACTTAATTTCCACCCATCATCTCTATTGATATTTTTAGGGTGTCTCTCAATTTCAATAGCCTCCCTCAGCTTTCTATGAATTTTGCATTGAAGATTCCAATGTCATTGCCAGGGTGGATCACTTCCATCATAGAAATTTGAGGGAGGCTATTGAAATTGAGAGACACCCTAAAAATCTCAATAGAGATGATGGGAGGAAATTAAGTAAGAGATGGATTCCAGCCCTCTCTAGGTGATTCGGCCCCTTGGGTGTTGTTCTTTTGTCTCTAAATTTTTCCTCATCCCTTTGTTTTGTTTTTCCTCTTCTATTTGTATCATTTTTCTCTAGTTTATGTTTTTTATGTCATTTCCTCTTGTTTAGATTTTTTATGCCATTTATTTATTTATTATTATTATTATTATTTTTAATATATATAGATATTTGATGTGCTAAAAAAAAAAAACTCCCCCTTTCCGCTCATTTTTTAATTTTTCCCCCGCCGCCCTCCCGCCCCCCTTTTTTTATATTTTATATTTTTATATTTTTCATTTACCCCCTCGCCCTTATTTTAATATTATTTCCTTAATATTATATTTTTATAATTTAATCTATCCCTTCCCCTTATTTTAATATTATTCCCTTTATTAAGGTTAATTCTATAATTTATTCATTTTACTAAATTATTTTAATAATTGTTGACCCTTCTAAATAATATTTTTAATAATTAAAATTTTTAAATTCTCTAAATAATTAACAAATTAACGGCTAGTTTTAACAACTATCACCAGGAAATGGTGCATCCTTCTATTTATTCAATGAGATCAATCTCCTTCTTCACCTTGTCCTGAGGATGAACCACATTAGTTGGTTCGAAACGTCGACCAAATCTTTATTATGTGATTAATCCAAAAGACATTATTGTACATTATGGATCACAAAAGTCTTAGTTCTAAAAGCTAACATGCCAACAAAACATGTCAGCAAAATAACATTTGTGGTTGTCATTTTAGAGACAAAATAACATTTGTGGTTGGACTTAAAAATGAGAACTGTGGAGATTCCGAGCTTTGATTCTAATAATTTGTGGTTGTCATTTTTTATTGGAATAGCTAAATCATATTAAGGATTCTCCATCCAAAAACAATTTCAATGAAGAGAATCCTTAATATGATTTAGCTATTCCAATAAAAAATAACAACCAAGGATGTTATTTTGTTGGCTTTTTTGTTTTTTTTTACTTTTCTTTCAAATAGAGCTCCATTGATATGGTTAGTTGGATTGAAAAGTTGTGTTCTTTCCATTGGAAATTTTTTCACTCAAACAAGAGTATGTAGAGATAAACAAACAATCTTAAGATTACTTTCAAGTAAGATTAAGTGTTCCAAACATTTTCCCACATGATGATACCTTCATTGGCCTCTAAAAATTAGTTGATGGGCTATATGCTCTGCCTCTTTCCCATATAAATCCCTTTAATTTTGATTGGAAATATAAGAAGTAGATGTATGTTTGTTGAATTGGGGTCAATGTCATTAATGCACTCAACTAGGTAGCCTTGTTGATTTATAAATTGGTAAATTGATGACATTCAGTTAATTTCATTCTAGAGCATATATATTTAGTACGTGAAACATTTTTCATCAATGCACGTGGGAAAACTACTTGAACAATTAATTGTATTATAGAATATATATATATATATATATATATATATATATATATATATCCAATACGTGCAACATTTTTCATCAATGCACATAGAAAAACTACTTTCAGTTAATTGCCTAGAACATATCTGACCATTGGAAAGACAAATTTTGTACTAGATTTTCTATCAGGAATAGAGATGTGGGTCAAATCCCACCAAAATTCGGAGAAGTGCTCCGAGTCTCTTGTCTGAAAGGAATCTTCATACAAAACTGTATTGTGGATGATTTATTTACATTCCATACTTTTTACCAAAAAATCCCATGATAAAAACTGGTCACATTCAGTCCCTGTAAATATCCAGTATGTGCAACGTTTTTCATCAATGCACCTAGAAAAAATACTTTCAGTTAATTGCATTCTAGAACATATATATTCAGTACATGAAACATTTTTCATCAATGCACATATAGTAAAACTACTTGAACAATTAATTGCATTCTAGAACATATATATATATATATATATATCCAATACATGCAAAAATTTTCATCAATGCATGTATAGAAAAGCTACTTTCAGTTGATCCTAGTGTGCATGTACCAAAACAATTTGTACATGTGCAAACACTTGCACATATAACATAACAAGGCAGCTCAATTTTTAGCTGAGTTCTGGAAGTTCTAAAACATAATCCAAAGAGAATAAATTGTTGGGCAGTTCAATAAAAAAAATCCAATGGAATGTCATCTTCAATGATCTATTCATGATCATATTTTGACATTTTCCATTTCTTATTTTTCGTTTTTTTCTTTGATTGAACCTCTATCAACTTTATGTGTGCTGCACACACCAAGTGACTATATTGACAACTTATGACATCAGGTTCATAGTCTTCAAAGTAAAAAAAATCCCCACTTTGATTAGTTTGTCTGAAAAAATATCCTTTCAATATAATAGATCCTCTTTCATATGGAAACCCGTGATCATTATAGTTTTCTAATAATTTCATTTTTCGTTCAGTGCAACGCATCAAATAATACTTCACATTTTCATCGTTGTCAGCAGGTGCAATTACAGCAAAAACATCTCATGCACAATAAAACAAACGTAACAAACTTATGTATTTAAATTTATTTCTAGATCTTTATCATTTGAAAGCAATTCAAATGTTACCTTCTCTAACAAGATCAGAAACTCGATCACCATCGGATGATATTGTAGTCTCCTCTGATTGCATTTCTTCAAACATTGCAACAGACATTTTTCCCTTTGTATTTAGCTCTGTATGTTTCCAATCTTTTACATACATTTTTTTTTCATAAACATCATTGGATTCTGTGTTGTCTATGCAAACATGACAAAAATAAGAATATTTTCTTTTATCCAATGCAAACACATTTGTGGACAACTTTGTTTCAATTGAATGCAATTTTCGAGTCCCTTTTATTGTTTCAACGTCATTTACAATTGATCTATCTACTTCTTCGATCCCAATATGCCAAAAAAACCTTTATATGGAAAATTAAAAGAATAATGTAAATATGATATCAAAATACAATCAAAGATAATCAATCATAGATAATCAAATTGTGATAAATGTACACTGTTTAAAATTATATATCCAATAAAAATTAAAATGAATGTCCCTTCGCACTTCCCTTGATCGGTTATTTTCATGGCTTAGAGTAGCGATGCACCATTGAACAAATTCTTTAGTGTCCACAAGTCGGCTTGCAAAGAGATTCATTTGATATCTTCGAAGTGCTCGTTTTATGCATGCCCCTGCACCGTCATGTTCTCCTTTTCCATGACTAGTCTCGAAGAAATTCCAACAATGTTTAATGCAGGTTTTCTTATGAAGACAACACAACCAAAATAATGATCGTGCAAATTTGAATTGAACTGCGCATCCATCTGACTATATCCAATGTTCATTGAATTTTATTCCCTAACTTTTCAAGGAATCATAAATATTTCCAAAACAGTGCTATACAAAATATGTATCATGTGTACGATCATCACTGATATAAAAGTGATATTCTTTAATAACATGTCGATTTTCACTGGTGCTTTCTATATGATCGACGTTTTGTTAAGCATGTCTATATATAATATGGACGAGCATGGAGACTTGGTCAGAATGATTTGAATTTATTTTTGTGGAACAAATGTGTAGTTTTCTGCAAAATCAAAACTGACAAAATGGTCCCTGGTGGAAAAAATTCATGGGATTTTTTTAATTTTAAGTCTTCTCATCGAGCTCTATGGGAATGCTTGGTGTATTTATAAATTTCTGCCTCAAAATTTCTCAAAAATTCTATCACAAAAATTTCTTCTTCTCGTAATTAAATTCTTTTAACACTATTTGCACCTTCAATCGATGTATGGATATATTCATATCTCTTCCATTTCACTTTCATGTTGGACAATGATTGATCATTTATATCAATATGATATTTGTTTTGAAATTTAGTCAAATTTCCACAATCATCGCATTTTTTACCACCAACACATTTCTTTTTGTAAAATAGTTCATCGCTTTCTCTTTCACATAGAATTTGAGATATGAAATCACGAATAGTGGAAGGAGGAGGTGAATCCTTCCATAATGTTCTACCGAAATCAAGGAATGTGTCATAATATAACTCAAATTCCACATGATAACGACAACAACAAGTGTCGCATACGGTGATAGGTTTTACATACCACGGTTTTTGTTGAACAAAAGCACTGATTGAAACATGAATTTGACGATTCTCTTCTTTGAAATTTTTGAATAACTCTATCTGAGTGGTTTCCAAGAAATATTTTTCATGTTCTTCATACTGATTTCATGCTATTCTTCTTCGCATCACATGCCTTGCAGTTGGCGAAACACGCGAATTGTTCTTCCAATATTCATATATTATTTTTTTAACATTTTCTCCAAGTATATCTTTGTATGGTTGCCTACAAATAGCTCTCCAACAAGCGAGTTCATCATTTACATCTATTTGCAACCGAAATTTCCGATGTTTGTGCAAAGTTTTTCGTGAGGTTCCTAATGCTCGTGCCATAGATTTTACCAAGTGATTCTCTTTAGTACTTGATGAAACCACTGCCATATGTATTGCTCTACGTACAACTGAAACATTTTTCTGTCTAGATCTTCTAATTGAATTTATAGCACTATTTATATTTTGTATCACATTTTCCTTCATTTTTTTAATCTTTGGTTGATTTTCAAATACCCAATAAAGTCGTAGCTTCTTTTAATTTCCTTAATGATAGGAGACCTTTCAACATTTGGGCTTGAACTGTCACATTTTCCTTTATGAAATACTTCTCAAAAATGTGGTTAACACGATATCATATATAATGGTCAGCTTTTTTATCTCCATATGTGTGAGTGTCAACATTTTCTAACATCTCATCATCGACATTGATTTCATCTGTACATATTCGAATGAATAGTACATAATAAGTTTACATATTCAATAAATAACTAAACTAATAAATATATGTATAATTTCAATAATACATGCATGTGTTCAACATTTATATATATATATATATATATATATATATATATATATACCTTGTGATTCAATTTCTTCACTTGAATTTCTTTCAACATTTTCACCATCTTCAATCATTGGTTCAATATCTCTTTCACTTTCTCTTTCAAAATTTTGTATCTCATCATTAATGTTTTGAGGAATATCTCTCTCTGTTTACATTGCAAAATATTTTTCAAATTAGTTCATCAAATAAAAATTAAGCTTCACATTTTACACTAGGAAAATTTTAAATATATCAAACTCATAATATTTACATTTACATACCTGCTTCAACTTCTAGTTGAGGTTGATTTTCCCCTTCAATATTTGAGAGTGCTTCTATCTTTCTTTTGCGAGATTGTCTTGTCTCTTCTCTACGTTCCTCAGGGTCTCTTTTTCGATCATATTTTCTCGTACAATTCCTTCGATTTCCCATGATAATAGAGTATGAAGTTCAAAATATTTCCTTCAAAAATTTAGACAAAAACTCAATTAAAAAAAACATCTCAAAAGATTTAATTTTAAAAAAACTAATTTTAAAAATTTAGCAAAACCTACATACTTCAAAAAATCTGGGAAAAAAATGTCTTATGAAAATGAAACTAAGCTCAAAATATTTCCTTCCATGTCCTACAAAAATATTTCATTTAAAAAGTTAGACAAAAACTCATTTTAAAAGATTTACTTCAACCCAAAACACGTACTCTAAAAAAATATCACTTCAAAAAATGCCTCCAAAAAATGTCTATTGAAAAATAATTCCAACTACTTAAAAAATGCCACTTTAAAAAGTACTTCAAAAAAGCCTCTAAAAAAATATCACTTTAAAAAATACTTCCAAAAAATGTCCAAAAAATGTCCTTTGAATATTAATCCTAAAAAGAGTCATTTTGAAATTAAACTCAAATCCATACCTTCAAAAAAAATGATGCTCAAAAAACATCCAAAAAATGTATCACATACCTCCATGAAAATTAAGCCCAAATCCATACTTTCAAAAAAAATGAAGCCCAAAAAACATCCAAAAAATGTATCACATACCTCCAAGAAATGTCCTTTGAATGTTCCTCCAAGAAAGTCCTTTGAATGTTCCTTCAAGAAAATTTCTTAAACCCAATGTTCTTTGAATGTACATCCAAGAAGAGTCCTAAAACCCAAAACAATTCTTTGCAAAATCAGACCAAGACCCAAGACCCTTGTAAAATCAGACCAAATGTGCGAAAATATGCCAAAATAATGAATGATTTCGCGGAAATTTATATTGTCACGAAATGTTTTTTTGGAGGGGCTCCAAGGTATTTTCCGACCGACGTAAAGTCAGGTAAAATTTCGACCAAACTTTTATAAAAAAATCCGGCCGAACTTTTATGTCGTTAGACTTGACAGGTCGTCGGCACAAAACGTAATGCGGCCGAACTTTTTTTAAGAGTTTTGTCGAACTAACGTGTCAGCAATTACGCAAAGCCAAGCTCTGAATACTTATCTGCAACTTTGGACTGATTAAAATCCATGAAACATTCTGAATTAATTTTTGGAACCAAGACAAGCATTTTTAGAATTGAATCTACTTTAAGGAAATATAACTTTTATGGAATTTCATAAATATTTATTAATTTTAATTAATTTTGTAATAAAACGGGTGCAAACAATTTCTAAAGGTCATCATGATTCAGTGAAATCATAATTCTGTATCTTCCAAAAGACATTGTAAAAAATATTGAAAAAATTATGGTGCATTACATTGGTCCATTGTCTCTAATGGGTAGCTTTTAGATTTTTAGTTTATAACTTATATTTTAAGAAATTTCTTATGTCGCGAAACATATTCAAAATATGCAGTTTTTTCATATTCGACCAGTTCAAAAAATTCTAGTAATTATGATATGCATCCATTGGCTTTGTAAATATGACGAACCTGAAATAGACTCTGTTTAGATCGTTGTAACACATTTTGTTTCTCAAAAACACAAATTTTAAAAGAATACAACATTGCGTATTAACATGACTTCTTATGAATCATTTGGTTGTTAAAAAACACACACTCAAAGAAACGTTGATTTGACATATCAAATGTGTATAAATAAATTCCAAAAAATAAGTAATAGAAAGCTAACAAAATTTCTGACAACTTTTATTTTTATTGCAAAATTAAATTCTAAACAGAAAAATTGTTTTAGCTTGCAGAAAGTTGAAGAACCAAAAAAAATGAAAGTTTTTTCTCAAAAAAGGGCAAAAAGTGTAACCCAACTTCACATTTTCACCCATTAGACCTAGTATAATAAACTTTCCTAGAAGCCAGAATTACAAATTTTTTTACTCACAACAAGTTAAACAATCTTAAAGGCAAAAAGATGATAAAAATGATTTCCTTTAAGGTTTATTTAACAACTAAGGATTGGTTAGATCCCTAATATGGTCGCCAGTGTGTTATCACTCCAGTAATTCTCTATTTGTGAGATTTTTGGTTTTTAGTTGAGAAAACTAGAGGTAACCATAGACCAACTTTTAAACTCTAAGATCTAGCCTTCCTAGGGTTCAGAGAGGGCTCCCTCTATAAGATTTAAATTTGTTTTGTTTTATAAAATATTAGGCTAGTTATGATTGTGCAATTGGTTTTGATTTTAATTAGTTTGGTGGGAAAAATCACTTGAAGAGATGGATAGTGGGAAATCTATTTGTCCATTGGGCTGAGGAGTCAAAAGTCAAGCAGACAGAACTAGGATCAGGGCCAAAAAGTCAAATGTTTTCACGACAAGATAGATATTAACCCTTGGAGATCTTGGAAATTTGTTTTGTGAGATGATATGATCGGGATAAAGAGCAATCAAGGGTTCTTTGATCTGGAAAAGAGAAGTAGTAGGCAGAGGTCAAACGAAAAAGGGAGCAATTAAGGGTTCCCTACTCTAGAAATCAGAAGAAAACATATAAATGACAAACAATAAATACAGAGTGCTTTGAACAAATCCTGAAGTAATACTCCTGTTCATTCATTCAAATTTGGAAAACATTATAGATTGCATGTAACAAAGAAAGATAAATAATGACAAGTAGGAAATAATTCACTCCAAATAGCTCATCACATGAATCCTGAAATATGATGCTAGTTTATCTGATCCATTCTGCTACTCAAAATTTGAAACACAAAAAGCCTTCAAGTCCACAAAAATGACTATAGAAATCTCTAGCAATTTATTCCACAATAATACTTCTAAAGATGAAGTATTTGTACATAATTGTTTACAAAATATCCTAGAATACTTCTAGGAATTATCTCAGGAAAATAAAATATCTTTACAACAATAATAGAGACAATTGCTCAACAAATCAGCAATTTGTCCTATCAATTCAAAGAAAATACAAATTGATTTTGGAAAAGATGCAGCTGGTTGCCTTGGTGTCTTCCTTGCTGGCTTTAGATACTTCAAGTTTGTTTTGAAATATGATCTGCTTTATCTTCTACTCTTTCACTAATTCTATTTAATCTCTGATACTCTTTAACCATTTGTAAAATATGTTTACTGTTGTAATAAAAATATGTTTTGACTGCAAATCAACAAACTGTTTTCACTGTTATCTTTCTGCCTTCTTACCTTTCACAGTAAATCTATTAATGACTTCCAATCACCTGGAATTTTTATTTTCTTCAGCTTCCTGAAGTTTTCATATGCTTCTGTGTACTTGGAAAAAGTTGGTTTAATGAAAAACAAGTGTCTTATCTCATGCTGCAAGTAAAATAAGTCCTCAAAACTCCTGAGTAAGACTTTTCCTATTGGAATGCCTTGGCCACCACCTGATTTTTCAAATTGCTCCTTGGAATATTCTATGATCTTTTTATTGTAATCCTCCTAAGGCATTAATTTTTCATTGATGATCAAAATATTAGGCAAAATCCTTTGCCTCAAATTCTCAAATTTGACCATAAACCTGGTTATGGTGATGTTCATATTCTCACATTTTTCCTCTAACTGCTTCATTAGGTTCTTTTTGGTGATAAATTTCCTTATCTCAAGGATAATTTCAGTTCTATCAGTAATCTCAATCTCTTCCAACTCTTGCATGTTCTTACCATTAAGAAACTTTATCAGTTCTATTGCTTGTTCTGGTTTGATATCCAGTTCCTCTTTAGTCTTCTGGATCTCTTCTAATGTTGCTTTGAGTAGATCTCTTTGTTAAAAAATCACTTGAATTGAGGGCTATACATCATTTATGGATTCTATGATTTTGTTCCAAAAATGTTTTTTCACGTAGGAAATTTGTTCCTTCAAGGTCAATTCCTTCTGTAATTTCTTCAATTCTTCATTTAGTCTGATGGCCTTTTGCTCATGAGTTTTTGCATTAATTTGAGCCAACTTCTTTTGATCTTCAAGATTTTCAACCATCTGTTTCAACCTGTTAATTTCACTTATCTTAAGAGACATTTCTTCCATGGCTTTTACCAGTTTTCTAGCCTCATATGTAGGGTGAGCTACTATTATAGATGACTCTGTAGCTGATGTTGTGGATGATGTCACTGGCACTGCAGTAGCCAGTGAAACTTTAGGTGCCAACTCTTCAGCTAGAGTTGATAGCACAGTTGTAGTAACCATAGGGATGATTGTAGGCGCTTCCTGTGTTTTTGGTGTTTCTTTTTCCTGGACAAGTTTGTCCATCTGAATCTCCATTTCTTTTATCTGTGCTGTAAGCTAAAATATTATGTTCATCATATCATATTTCTCATTTTGTCCTTCTATTATTTCCTTGGTTTGAGGATGTGAACTTGGAGGAAGTTTAAGTTGTTTCCTCAAAGCTGCAATATCCTCATTATTTTTCTTTATTAATTTTTCTGCTACCTTGACATTTGCTGGGTCAAATCCAATCTGTAAGACCAATTCTTCCAATGATTTGATTCTTAGATCCTTAGCATACAAGGATGATTTTTCCAATTTTATCTGATCTTTCATATTTGAGATGGTGTTATGGAGTTTCTGAGCACTCATGGCTTTAGATGTAATAGTAGAGTACAACATTTCTGAAGTATGTCTGCGGATTTCAATCTGATCAAGAGCATGAATTTTTTTTGTTTGGACTTCCAAATCAACCTTCTTATAATCTGCCACTGTCTTTGGAGATTTCATTGTAGGCTGCAATACTTACATGATTAGCTTTTTGTTTGAATAATCAAAGGCAGAAAAAACTCCATTTTGAACACTTGGTGTTTGTTTCAAATATTGGGAGTAGATATTGTTTTCTTCATTCTTTAACTTGATCTGTTTATACTTTTCTTTGATATCTAGATCGTTTTCCTCAGTTTTCTATGAGGATGAAGCTTCCACGCTCTGTTGTTTTTCTATCAACTGTGCACTTTCATTGTCAACTTGTTCTTCATTCTGATTTTCAGTAACTGGCTCATTGATGACGACAATGGCAACATCTGTGTTGATATCTGTGAGATCTGTTTCTTCAACATCAATGGTTACTTTCTCTTTACCCGCTGAATTTAACTTAGGCCTTTTGTTGTATCTTAACTTGAATTTAGTTTCAGTGGTAGTTTCAGCAACATAGGTACCTTCTTCTCTTACTTTCTTAGTGGCTTTCTCTGTTTTATCAGTAGTCTCTAAAGTGTGACTAGTATCACTTTTCTTCACTGCATCTATTAAAGTATTCTCTGTCCACTCAACCTAATTGGCATATTTTTCTATTTCTAGTTTTGTTTCATGAATGAAAGGTGTTAACTTACATTTAACCCTCATTTTACTTAGAATCCCTTGTGGATCATAATTCCAAGGAAAAATTTCATCAAATTTGCACTCCAATAGTTGTTTAGCTGATTTTTCCTCTACATCCTTATGATTGCAAATGAATGGTCTTACTTGATTCTTCAATTTCAATCTTCAATAGGCTTTTACAGACTTTTACTAGTTTAAAACAAGAAACAAGGGTTTCCTGAGTTTTTTAGTGAATGATTGGGTAAAAAGTCTTTTGAATTTAGACACAGAAATTTTGGCTACCTTCAAAGGATTTTTAGGTTAAATTTGGTGTTTAAAACAGGGCGTAGCATAACAGGGATTTTTTAGAAATTTTAACAGGGTTTGGCCTGTTTTTTGGACTTCTTGATAGGGTTTCTTTGGGTGATTTTTAAGCTCTGAGTGGAAATTTTTCTTAAAAAGGTTTTTTCAAATTGAAACAGGCTTGAGTTTTGGAAGAATACCTGTTATACATAGGTACTGGGCTTCGAAGACGGTTTCTAAAAGTTTTGAATGGTTTTTGTGGTGTCTTTTTAATTTCTAGAGCAATGCAAAGCTCCTTGGCAGTATTCAAATAGGTTCAGGCCAAAATTTTCAATATTTTGGCATAAAAAAGGCAGAAAAACGCTTGTTTTACAGTCGGGGTGTCTTGTACAGGGTTTACGCGTAGAAAGAGAGGAAATGAATGAATTTCCTATGTTTTTTAGGCATATTAGGTTAATTGGCACCTGCAAAAAATGGCGGTCAAGTCATAAAAATGGTCGTTTTCGGGATCAAAGGATCAAAACCACAAGTAGTTATCATGTGCCATTTCGGTGGTAAGTTGTTTTGGACGGATCAGATGCGATCCAGTAAAAGGGAAACACATGGAGGAGAGAGGAAATCGCATACCACCCATTTCGCGTGGAAACGATATGGGGAATTTTGCACAAGTTTATTTGAGATATAGGATTTCCGCTGTTAGATCTTGGGGTTCGATTGCGAATGGCCTAGATCGATTGCGAAAGGTGCATCAGGTTGGAAAGTGGGACCGAGGTATATTATATGCGGGGATGGGTTTTAAACCTTATAAATAAGCATTTAATTGAAGTTTTAAAACCTTAGGTTTTATATGATGCGGCAGGTATAAGGTTTAAATGTTAAATTAAAATATTTACCAATGTTTCAAACAATACATGGGCGCAGGTCTAATATATAGTTTTTCAAACGTTTTTGACATTTGTTTAAAACTATAGGGGGCAGGAATTAGCTCTTATAGATAGGTTTAAACCAATGGGATAGGGGCGGGGTTTATATTTAGCACATGGGGTATTTAAACATTGGTTAAAATACAAAATAGAGTGTTTTGAGGGTTATTTAGAAAAAAAGGATTTAACACTATATGGGAGGATGTAATTAGGGATTTAATAAATAAATTAGAAATTAATATGAAAAAAGGGATAATGTATGAATAAAAATGCATGTTTAACTCTAAGTAAAGTGCAAATAAGCATAACTTGTATTTGATGTATTATTTCACACTTTAACTTAGGATAAATTCATTTTGAGGGTTTATAAATGATTTTTGAAAGGGAATGAAATTAGTTATTTAGGGTTTCACTTTTACTAAGTAAAAATGGGTTTTTACTTAGGAAAAAGGGATTATGATTATTAATGAAGGATAAATGCTAATGAATGTGGGATTTATGTAGGAATTAAATATTTTTAACCAAACAGTTATCGAGCCTTGGGTCCACTCCCAATAGAAATCAGAGAAATGCTTTGATCCTTTTTAACTCATAGTTTAGAATATTGAATATTTGTAGGGGAGGGGAAATTAGTGATTTTTTCCTGGTGATGCTTTATTACATGCTTGCACAATTTCTTTCTACCTACCCATCTTTATTTCTAACATTTTTACTTCATTTTCATGGGTGTATTTAAGCTTGCAACCCTAAATCCATTTTCTTTCAAAACATAAAAACTATCTAAGTCTAACCTTATTTCATTTAAGGGCTCCGATTAATCTATTGAGCTCCTCATTTATTCTCTATCTTAACTACTGATTTGTCAAGTTTATACTATTTGACATATCTTTATTCTCTATCTAAAACATGAAATTCAGAGCATGAAAATTTAAGATTAAACTTGTTTAACTAATCATGGATTATGGCATTTATTAACAATCTGCACATAATCATTATTCTTGCAGTAAAAGTAAATAGTTGTGGCATTTTGACTTTCTCACTTTCAGGTCTTATTTTTTCTCTTTTTCTTTTGGGGTCTATCTTTTTCTAAGTCCTTTGATTTTTATTTTAGGACTTTTACCCTCTTTTATTTTTTATTATTTTTCATTTTTCAAAATATGGGAAAACAACTTACAGAAAGAAAAGTATGTACATATTTACAAGACTATCATAGTCAATTCAAAAATTATGAATCCTATTATTATAGGACCCTAACATCATGTATAGGAAAGGTTGTTCTTGTTGTTATAGGAGGTGTATGTGTATAAGTAGGCATTTTTATGAATGTAATCCTACCTGAGACTCAGACCAATAAGAACTATTTTTATCATGGCTTAGTTGCATAAGCTGAGATCCCTGTTGACCACTTGAGGCAAATATTGGGAGTAATTACTCCTCTCCTTTCAAATCAATATTCTTCACAAGATATATAGGAATTTTCTTGGATCATATCAGAGGTACCTAAGGTCTTCATCATAAGAATACCTAGATGACAGGTTCAAAGGATCAGAAAGATAGAGGGAGATTGTTGAAAAGAGGAGTATGCTAGTATATTTTGCATTGATATCAAAGGGAGAGAATTTTTTGATAAAATGAAATATGGCAGATAACCTCATACAAAGGGGAGAAGGAACTCAAGAAAAACAAAAAAAGAAACATCAGAGAAAAAAAAGATAATTACACTTTTCTTTATTATTGGTGATGTGGTTTTGTTTGATCATGGTGTTTCCATCAATGCCAAAGGGGGAGATTGTTGGAAATATGTTTTCATTAATGGAAAAGGAAAAGCATGGAAACTACAAAGAACTAATGATGTTGTTGTCATTTTTGGAAATTTTCAAAGGATGGAAAATATGTCAAAGGATGGAAAAGGATGACACAGGTGTTTAGGATTAGTTACAAGAATGATGAAGATCAACATGGATGAAGAAGATGCAGATAATTTGGAGCTATTTAATATGTAGCAGATCATCTCAACATAAATGGAACCCAAGTATATGGAAAGAGATCTGAAAGATATTTCCAGTGGTATGTGGAATTTTGAAAATGGCCTCCTGACTTGAAATTTAAATCTAGTCAAATTTGCAATACCCCCAAGTCAAAGTTTGCAGATCTAAGGAGGTTAGAGACCCTTTTGGCATGTAACCAAGTTTGGAAAAGAAACCAAACATAGTGAAAATATTATAGGAGCTGCCATAAAGAGCGTCAGGCACATGTGGATGAACAATGAGGCGGTGGGGATTGTGATCATTGGCCACAGGTAGATCCCACCTTCCACACCATCCCAGTGAAGGTAACCCATCAATAACACCCTGGTGCAACATTAAGGAACACAAAGGATTTGATCGAGCATACATGGGAGAAACAACACTATGGAGAGGTTTCTTATTGTTCTAGACAGAGCCCACATAACACATAAGCTCGTAGTTGTTAGGGCCTGGTGGAAAGAACCCAGAGAAATTATAAGGATTCATTAAAGATTTGAGCAAGACGAAATAAGTAGGGAAAACGTGGCCCTGACACAGCATAGGGGAAGGGGTTATTGTCTCAAGTATAAGTGGGAGGCCCCAACATTAGCAACTTAACTTGCGGAGACAAGCTCGAAAGGATGCAAGGAAACATGTAGAGGAGTGTCGACCCAAAGGTAGTTTCAATAGCGCAAAGGAAATGGCCGAAAGCCTTTAAAAATTTTAACAAAGGATTTGCTCTTAAAACCAAGGATCATACGACCCTTCTCTCTCCTCTCTGACAGCAGGACAAGTCGTAGCACATTAATTGATGATGATGTCAATACCAGGCCAATGGGAGTGTGACCCATGGCAGGAACATTTGGTTTTTTTGGGTACACGGCTGTCCCATTTCTAAGTGAGACGTGGACCAACCATAGCAAAGCACATGGCACAAGTGATATCATCATGAAGTCATCCTGCTGGTCAGATCCCAAAAGGTTAAAGAGAATCGTAAAAGGGAAGCGTTGAGCTGACTGGGTGTCAGGCGCAAGTGGCAGTTGTCAAAAACAACTTGACCCGATAGCACGATGATTGGAACCATGGCTATAGTGGGCAGACCCCACTTTACAACGAAGCCCGCAAGGTAAATCTCGAAGGATATTTAAGGTGCAAAAAGTGGAAGCATCGGGAAGCAGGCACTGGGGCATGTCGGACTGATTTCAATCAGTCAGCGACCAATAAGATTGAGGCAAGGCAGAACCCGCTTATAGATAAGCCCACTAAGAGGAGTCCAGAATATTTACAAGGAAAACTTAAAGTGTAGGGATAGATGGTTATTAACTAAGCACTGATACAAGGTTACAGGCAACATAAGACCAAGGGCGCGAAGGTTTATAAAGGAAAATAAGCCCTTGAAGTCCTAAAATAAGTTAAGCACCTTAAGGATCAATCCAATGGTCACAACACCTAGTTTTATAAGAGAAAAGAAGATAAAGAGCGAGCGAAGAAGGAGCTAAGGGAAAATATAGAGGAATTAGCAATATTTTTAATATAATTTAAAAGGTGATGGAGTTTATGTTTCCTGGTGATATATTAAAAATATTTTACACAAGATGTAACTTCTATTACTTGCACTAAATCTAACCTATTAAAAGAGTCCCTTGTAGGATAAGCTTGTTCCCAAAACTAACCACATATTGAACGATCCACTTTCTTCCCCATCCATTGTTTCTCCAACATAACTTCATGTCATCATTTTGTTCCAATAGCAACCACACAACATATTATGACATTGTGAACATGTGATCAATAGGTTAAGGATAATTTTACCTAGAACTACTGCCACTTATACGATTGTCCTAACAATATTCTTGGAAATATAACATGAATAAAATCCACTCTCCAAAAATTTGTTGGGTCATTACTTCCGATATTATCTCAGTGCATTGTGGTCAAGCTTTCAACTCCAGTAATATTCCCTTGGAATTTCCCAAGTGATTCTCTTAATAAGGCTTAATCATTTCAAGGGTTACTTTTAATTCATCAACGGCCCTTATTTTGGCATCAATAAAAAATTTCTCAATAATCTCCCCCTTTTTTTCATTGATGGCTGTGAAAATTCTTAAACCGAAATATTATTGCAACAACTGGAAATTATTCTCTAATTTTTAATTTTATTTAACAATTTATTTGTTTTTTTTCTATAGAAAATACTTAATAAATCACACTGAAATCTACACAAATATAATTTCGTAAGAATAAACACTGGAAGAAATGCTAGCACACACACATAAAAATAACACAATTATTTTTGGATGAAAGTCCCCGGAAAAACCCAATGTGGGAAAACTAGTGCAATAGGTGAGGGTTTTATTATTAAGAAATAGTGAAATAATATGAGTACAAATGGATGACGAAACTGGAAATCCTACAGAGAAATACTGGAAAAAAATATAGTGAGGAAATTTCCTCACTTCGCAAGCAAATTCGGGCTCTAACCTCAGCTCCAAGTGAGCCGTCCAAACTGGCCATTAGAGGAAATTTCAGCCTAAAAGTGCCCATGAATTTTTCATGTAATTTCCATGTCATATTATTTAAACCAATCAAAATCCTTTAAATTTAAAAAGAGGTGCATGTAAATATTTTGGAAGGAAAAGGAGAAAAACTACTTTTTTAAATTTTATTTTTGGATTTTCTCCTTGTAGGTTTACGCAAATTTCAATTGTAGATAGTCATTGGATGTAGAATTAAATTCCACATCCAACGAGTACCCATTATGCATAATTTTGAGAAGACCCACACTGATAAAAATTGAAGATACATTAAAAAAATGTGTTCAACACACATTTTTAATTTATCTTCAATTTTTATCAATGTGGGTATTCTCAAAAGTTTGCATAATGGGTACTCATTCGATGTGGAATTTAATTCTGCATCCAACGAGTGTCTACACTTTAAATTTAAGTAAAAATATAAGGAGATAAGCCAAAAAAACTAAAAAAATAGTTTTCTTCTTTTCCCTCCAAAATACTTAACTCTTATTTTATTATTTTAACTATTAATTTATTATTTTACCTTAGCAGGCCAATTTTAGGCTGAAATTTCCTCTATTGTATGCATAGCTACTGCATCACACCAACACAATCCCTTCAACACTCAATTTGAACCAGCTTCTCCTCAAGTCGCCTGGCCTACTGATGTCAGAGAAAATGTCTCTCGTGGCCTATGAAACCTTTGTCCAACTTCTGGCACTAAAACTCATCTTTCCCTAGTAGAATTGAAACTACCTCTAGAGGCCACTATTTTTCCTCTATGTTAGCCTCTCTATGGCTCTTCTGCCTCTCTACAAATGGGTTCACCGGATCTGGAGTTCTTCCTCTAGCCTCAATCTCTTTTCCCCTCTTCCTCACTGCTTCGTTCTCACTAGCTCTCTCTCTGGAAACTAACTGTTGCTACTCTGGAAATTGATCTGCTCATGAAATTGAACCTCTCAAGTGTCTTCTCCATCACCAAATCGAGATTCTCTTAAAATCCTTTGTTGAGACTTCGACTGCCAAGATTAAAACATAATTGATGTTTAGGATAATCTTGGAGTTTATACATGTGAGTTTCTAAATGATTCTCACCTTGACTTAATTAATTCTTATTAATTAACCATATTCCCAAATTTTAGACTTAGGAAATATTTTAAAAAATTGGCTAATAATTTAATTAAGCCACTTATACGTGGAATTTCTAGAAACGATTTATGGGTTTTGGAGATCTCATGTATTCTAGCCTCTCCACAAATTTTCATGGCTAGAACACATCTGATGCTACAAAAAATAACACTCCCTATTAGCAAGGAATGTGTTCTAGTGCTGCACCTGCTGCCAAAACACCCTACCTCTGCATCATCTCTTGTCACGTTGTTGATATCTGGCTATTGATTCCCACCAACCACTGCACAAATCTGATATGCATTGCATCTGTGTTGTTGCTTACCCTACTGAACTGCTACCAAAACCGCATCTACATTGCAACTCCCTCTCATCTATTGTTTTTGAAACTATAACATCTACAACTTAGAAGCATCTGAAACATTTAACCAACTGTGTTCAGTATGATGCATATGTCACCTAAGTCCTAAATACTACTAGCCTCTACACTGTCTACTGAATACTCTGCATTTTTTTTTACTCTGCTCTATACCAACTACATTGTTTCCGCCTCTGCACTACGCTCCCCAACATATGACTGCTACTAGTATGTAATTGTCACTCTAACATATGACTACATCAACTTCCATTGGTCCATCCTGCAGCTGAATATTGTCGGCCCTAGCCAGATATTGATCCAAGAGGTAGAATCCTAAAGGATCCTACTAGTGCTCTAGGGCTACAAAACCAAGTCACCCCACCTCACTCCTAGAGGTATGTTAGTGAAAATCACGAATTCTTCCTCCATATTGGAGGAAATCCTATCCATCTCTGCAAAAATTCCCCGTTCATCCCACTTCTCCTCCTTGTCCTTCTTCCTGAGAGGACAATGGGTATTGTAGTGGCCTATCTCACCACACCTGAAGCATTTGACCTTCTATAGGTCCTTCTTCTTCTTCCTTTGTTCCCCATATCCCTAATTGGGACCGTTAGATGAATGGGCCACATTCTCCTCCTCCTTCACCTGCTTCTATCTGTTGTTGTTGTCATTAATGGAGCTCCAGGTAGTGTGTCTCTGCCCAATATGCTTTGGATGAAGACCTGCCACTCCTCTGAGACATTATTGAGTGCCAACCACAATATCTTTGAAGATTGAGGCGTTGCCCCAATACTTGACAATTGATCTCAGACCTCTTGAATTATGGTGAGGAAAGGGTCTATTCCTTCCCCTTTATGCATCTAGATGTATCTCAACTTATCCTTAAGGAACATCTTCCACTACTCAGAAGTACTGTGATACAATGTTGCAAGAGAAACCCACATTTTCTTGGAAGTATCCTTGCCAGCTATATGCGAGACTCCATCTAGGATTAACTACTTCGCCCGTGTCATCACCTTTCTATACTCCTTCAGTTGATCTGCATCTGTGGGGACCACCACCACAATATCGATATATTCCTTCAAACCAAATTCATCTAGAAGAACGGATATCCTTACCTTCCAGATGACATAATTGGAAGAACCATCCAACCTATCTTTATCTCTTAGCCTTTCCGTGGCCATCTTTGATAAAATTTCGAAAAATCCATATTCCTCTATGCTCGGTTGTTGCTCTGTTACTCATACTCCCTCCTGGAATGTGTGGCTCTACTAGCTACTAATGTTGATCTGCAACTAGAAATTCGAACTTCCGACGCTAGAAGTTCCCTGAGAGAAAATTTCCCTCAGTGTGTGCTCTTATTCCACCCTACGCAGGTTATACTATAGCGAACTGCTTAAAAACCCTCTGTGCCTAGCTAGAGATATGTTCAATGAAAAATATTGAGTTTCTCCCTCCACCTTTGGAATCACTTGATCTGGAAAAATCAAAATTTCCTGCCTCTCAAAAATATCGATTTTCGTCAAGCAACTCGGCCCTCTAGAAGAAATGACTGCGCTGCCCTTGGAAATTTCACCCTCATACCCATAGTAAGTAGCGAAATTCCTTCGTCTTCCCTTTAAGCTCTCCAACCGAACAACTGCGCTCTGATACCATGTGAAAAATCCTAAACAAAAATCTCATTGAAGCAACTGGAAATTATTCTCCTAATTGTTAATTTTATTTATTAATTTATTTTTTTCTTTCTATGGAAAATACTGAATAAATCACACTGCAATATACACAAATATTATTTTTAAATAATAAACATTGGAAGAAATTATAGCACACACACATAAAAATAACACAATTATTTTTAGATGAAATTCCTCGGAAAAAACCCAATAAGGGAAAACCTGTGCAGTATATGAGTATTTTGTTATTAAGCAGCAATGAAATAATTTGAGTACAACTGGATGCCAAAAATTGAAATCCTACAAATAAATACTGGAAAAACATCCACTGAGGAAATTTCCTCACTCTAGAGGAAAATATGGGCTCTAACCTCAGCTCCAGGTGAGTCATCCAAACTGCCTCTGCGCAATTACTGCGTCACACTAGCATAGTCCCTTCTACACTCAATTTGAAACAAATTATCCTTAAGTTGTATGGTATGTTGTTTTCAAGGAAAATGTATCTCCTAGCCTCTAAAACCTTCTTCCAGCTTATGGCACTAAAACTCATGTTTCCCCAGCATAATCGAAACTGCCTCTAAAGGCTATTGCACTGCCTCTGCATCAACCTCTCTATGGCTCTTCTTCCTCTCTGCAAATGCACTCACTGGATCTGGAATTCTTCCTCTGGCTTCATTGTCTCTGCCCCTCTTCCTCACTACTTTGATTTCACTAGTTCTCTCTTCGACAACTAATAACTACTAATCTGGAAATCGATCTGCTCATGAAATCGAACCTCGCAAGTGTCTTCTCCATCACCACATCGACCTTCTCTTATAATCCTCTATTGAGACATGAACTACCAAGATTAAAACATAATCGATGGCTAGGATCATCTTAGAGTCTATTTGTGTGAGTTTCTAGATGATTCTCACCTTTACTTAATTAATTATGATTAATTAACCACATTCCCTAAGTTTAGACTTAGGAAATATTTTAAAAATTGGCTAATAATATAACTAAGCCACTTCTAGGAGGAACTTCCAAAAACGATTTCTGGATTTTGAAGATCTCATGTATTATAGCCTGTCCAAAAATGTTCATGGTTAGAACACATATGATGTTACAAAAAATAACAAACACAACTATCACAACTCCTCTTGTCTTCATTCTTCTTCTCTTTCTATCCCCCTTTGACATCAATGGTAAATGGGGTACTCCTCCTATCTGAATCTTTACCTATTAGCTTCTCCCTTAATCTTTGTGTCACAAATAATAGCTCTAATTTATGAAGGCACTCTAATTTCTGGTGTAATATTGACATCTCTCCACCAACATCCTCATGCCTTTCTCGCTATATTGAGTACAACAATGAATTGCCAAGAGAATTATGCATACTTACAACATGCTTATCCTTGTCCATTGGCTACAAATCATCTAACCTAGGATTAATGATGAAACATGGAAATCATGCCTCAATTAGCTTATTGCATATTCTGATTTCCATCCAACATAGGGAATTGCACCACAACCATCTTTGCATGTTTACTATAGCCATCATTATCTTATTTAATTTGGGTGTCAACGCTTTATTTTTCTCTGCTGAACATACCATTATGCAAATCATTTCCCTCCATGTCCAAATTGTTACATTTCATGAGTCTCTACTTGCATCTAATAAATGTATAAAACTATTTTGTTTTAATTTTAGGTTCTTTTCAAACTTCACTTCATCACTAACTGCTTTATTGTCTTTACTGCAATTAGAATTCTAACCATCAATGTTCATTATTTTAGCATGTTTGTCATTCAACCACCTTCTACAAGGTCATCCTATTTCTCTTGTTTATTATCATCAAAATATGGTGGCCTTTCAAAGCACATTACATATGATTTGTCTTTGTTTTATCCCAAAAACAAATTCAAATCTATGTTTTCATCAAGGTCGAGCTACATTTTTCTCTTAGTTATACAATACACTTTTCAGTGACATCAATATGATTGTCTTCATCAAATTATGGGCATAATCATTCTCTAGGAAATAGGCTCATTTTTTTGTCTTCTCGATCAAAAACCTCATCATTGGGGTCTGAAGTATCAACTAAAAAACCATGATAGTTTTCTTCCATGCTTGCTTCATCTTCATAGGATGCCATTGGATCTTCTTCTTTTATGACTATTTCATTTTCATTACATGATTTCTAATGAGACTCAGAGGGATTTTCTTGTTGTAATAGTGACACATTCCCTTTAAGATTTGAAACCTCAACCTCTAAATATTCTTCTTGATCTAAAATAACTTCAACCTTATTTTCAATGGGAGCCCAAAAATCTTGCTCCAAGGATGCCTCATTTTCATCTTCAATGATGATTTTATTTGGATTCTCTTCAAAGGTTCTAAGAAGACCATTTTTCTTCCAAGTTGCAGTGAGGGTGTCCATATACCCATGAAATCTAGGACACTCTTCTCCCTGATTGTGGAAAATTATGTCTTCAATCTCTTCAAGGAAAAGTAGGGGCTTATGTTTCAAAAAACGCATCATCATCTCAATACCTTCTATATTTCCAGTTGGTATGAAAATTATATGATCATCAAGGTGACATACTGATGTTAGGTAAAACTAGTGTGAACAAATAACATGAGTTCTTCACAAATTTATTTTGCCCCTTTTTTCATCATTGCCATTCTTTTGACAATAATGGGATCTTGGTTTTGGTTACTACATAGAGTTCATTCAAAATTTCATAGGAATAATATCAATTTATAGATATTAATGAACCTTATATTCTACCTTACGTACATAATTAGTTAGCAACTTGAACTGGTATTTGGAACATTTAGGGCAAGTTCAATTTCGGGTTCTACTTGTTTTATTCTCCAAAATTTTGTAGGTTGTCCAGATATATTGTGTTCATTGACTTTCTTAGGAGCCCATGTCATCTTACTTCTGCAGTCTCAAGCTAAATGTCCAAATTTGTGACATTGATAGCATTCTACATTGTACATGAATAGTGGAGCAACTGAATTGTAATATCCATTGGGAATCATAGCTTGTATGCTTGCAATCTTCCTTATAGGGTTTTGGTGATAACCTTTCAAATAATATTTTCAATATGATTTATGATTGTAATTAGTGCAAGAATAAAAATAACAAGTGAATGTCCTTATACACCTGGATGAGTACCATTCTCTTGATTTTTTGAATTTTCTATGCCTTGGAGAAGCCTCAAACATTTGTTGATCCTTATTGTTGCTTGCATTGTGTATGAATCCCTTGAAATTATCTACATAGCTTCTTGGTAAAGTGGTTCTTCCAAACTCATCTTGATTTCCTTTTTTTCTTTAATTGGGTTTAGGGTTTTGAAGGATATGGTTCTCAATTTTTACCTTGATTTTTATTTTAGTTGACTTATGGCTTTCATCATCTTTTCATGAAGTGTCACCTGTATAGCCAAGACTTGATTTGTCAAATGGTAACCTTTGACAACTGAGGATTTCATCTAATACATGTGTGCTCTTCAGATTCTTGTGTAACTTGTAGACTTCATTTCTCAAAGAAACAATCTCTTCTTCAAGCTTCTTGCATTATTATTTTTATTTCATCATTTGGATATTCATTACTTCTTCTACTCTTTTTTATTCTTCTAGCTGAACTTTTAATAATTTGACTTCTTCTTCATATATCCTTTCTTGTTGATGCAAATTTGGTTCAATATTGCTAAAGTTCTTAGATATTTATTCTTATTGGAGCCTTAGGAGAACAACTTCTTCCTTTGTACGGTCAATGCCTTGATTCTTCTCTTCAAGCTCATTATTTTCTTTTCTCAATCTATTTATTTATTCTAGAGAAGCCATAAGCACCGCTTCAAGGTTTACTTCAGCCTTTGCTTCAATGTCTTTTTAATATTAATTGTGATTCATGTTCCGGGTGCCTTCATTTTTTATCCTTTTATTCATGATCATGTTTTTTCTCCTGTTCCACATATTATAGTGTTGTTTCAATAGGTGTAAAGCCAAATTCTTCACGTAGTTTTCTTTGTTTTTCCCAAAGTCTTCTAGCTGAATAACATTAGCCCACCTTACTTTTTACAGAGTCTAACAGACTAATCAAGACTACTTCCATCAAAAGTGTCTTGTATTCATTTATCTCTTATGTGTTTTTAGTAGAAATTTATTCCCATAACTCATATCATAGAGCCATAAATTAGTACTCCATTTTATTTCTCCATTACACATAGTTTGTTCCATTGGATGAGGGAACGTTTCCTACCTAATTTACTTATATTGTCATGGCTAAAGAGGAGATATATTTTGAAATTTTGGATCCTTTCCTTCTTGACTTTTCCATAGGATTTACTTTCTAGTTGTTAGGTTGTGCTTGAATTTACTGAATCTGATGCCAATTGTTAGGAAATATTGATTCACCCCTCATCTTAGTATTTCCAACACACTCACCGAGGAAATCCATTTCCTTGATAGTAATGCTCCCCATAAATCAAGCACAAAAATTAAAACTACATCCATTACCATCAAAATGTCCTTATTAGTAGCTAGAGATACCCTAAGGTATTTAATAAGACCATATACGGGAATCCACCTAGAATCAAAGCTACACACATTATTATATGGCCTAGTGATTTCCAATTCCAATTGATGCATGAATTTTAATGGCATGATTGTAGAAATTATACCAATGGATTCAATCTAATCATGTTATGTACTAAAAAAAGATACTGAATCCTTCTACAATATTTTTGGAATATAAAACATTATCGCTCAATCACATGCAAGAAGAGAAAGAAGTAAATCAATTGCACAACACAAGATATTCCCGAGGAAATAAACTGCTCAAAACCCCTCTATCTATATTGTATAATAATTCAAGGAATCATGAAACAATACAATGCATTCTTGCTCACAAGAATCTGCTGCACTCTACCAATTGTCTCACACTAATCTAGGAAACATTTGACAAACACCTAGCCAATTCCTTGCCTTCCTCTAGCCTGCCTTGCTCACGCAATTCCTAGAGAGATAAATCCCTATTAAATAGGAATTCCAACCTTCCTGACTGCACAATCCATCATAGCCTTCCTCTGACTTTATAACTGCACCCGAGCAATTTGCTAATAATACAACTTATAGTTATCTTCCCTTTAACCTCTGTCTCAACTGGGTATTCATCAGAATTGACATGCATGCAGCTATTAATAGTCAATCATTCGTTATCTAATTGATCACTACTTGTGAATTAAATATAATTTAATTCACTAGACCTCTCACTAGATCATCACTTAGTTAGAACTAGTTAAATTGATTTTAACTCAATTAATTTGAGTTAACTGATTACACTCACACCACACTAGTGCATTAACTGCAACTGGACCCCCAAAATAATAGAATCACTCTACATGCCTCATCTAAGACCCTCAAATCAATAATTTTGAGCTAACTTAGTCTTCATGACTTATTTAACCGATACAAGTTGTGATGAGATGAAATTACAATTTATTTTCCAATTTATTTAAGGGAAAAATAAATTAGACGCCCACATCTTCTTGTTTAATTTCAACACTCCCTCTCAAAAAGAAAGGGATTATCAGCTACCCTGATCCTGCCTCTGTGGTATTCAAATTTGATCTTTGCCAGCGCCTTCGTCAATGTGCCTTCAGACTGATCCTCCATGGGAATGTACTGCAATAACATAATGCGCCTCTGAACATAATCTTTGATATGGTGGTACCAGATATTAATATGCTTGGCCCTGTCATGGAATATCGAATTAACAGAGAGTTTTATGCAACTCTGGTTATCACAATGTATCACCGTTGGATCCATCTGATGACCAAAAAAACCAACAATTATCTTCCTCATCCAGATGGCCTTGCATGCAGCCTGACTAGCTGCCATGTACTCTTTCTCAACTGATCTGAGTGCAATTGATCTCTGTTTCTTGTTGCACTCAGAAAATGTTGTTGATCCTATGCTAAATATGCCCCATGATGTGCTCTTCATGTCTGATGGAATTCCTACCCAATCTACATCGTTGAAGCCTTGAAGCTTCACTCCCTCTATCTGTCTGTACCATAATTTATACTTTGTATTGCCCTTGAGATATCTCAAAATGTGCTTCCCTGCCTTCCAAAAGAGATTGGTAGGCTTAACCATATATTTATTAAGCTGGTTAATTGCATAGCATATGTTTGGTTGTGTGTTCACCAAATACATAAGTGAACCCACAAGCTTCCTGTAAACACATCATCCACTTCCTCACCTGAAGTAGCATCCTCATTCCTCCAGTTTCCTGCAAGAGGAGTCTCCATGGGTTTGTTGCCTTCCATGTGGAACTTCCTCAGAATATCCTTGGCATACTTGCCTTGAGATACAAATAGCTCCCCATCTCTTTTCCATATTTCCAAGCCAAGGAAATAGTGCAAGAGCCTCATGTCCTTCATCTCAAACTCTCCTCCTTGCAAGAAGTTATAAGCTACTCATCACCTGTCAATATCAGATCATCTACATAAAGTACAATAATCAAAATCTTACCATCAACCACAATATGATATAGGTTCACATCTGCTTCACTCTTTATGAAGCCCAACCCGGTGAAATAGTTGTTGATCTTGGTGTACTAAGCATGAGGTGCTTGCTTTAGCCCATACAGTTCTCTCTTGAGTCTACACACATGCGACTCCTTGTCAAAGGTCTCAAAACCTTATGGTTTCTCAATGTACACTTCTTCCTCAATAAATCCATTGAGAAAGGTTGTCTTTACATCCATCTGATATATCTACCATCCCATCTATGTTGAGAGTGTAAGGATGGATCTAATCGATGAGTACCTTGCAACCAGTGCAAAAGTCTCCACATAGTCAATCCCCTCTACCCGTGAGAATCCTTTGGCCACAAATCTAGCCTTGTATTTCTCCACACTCCCATCTTCTACTTTTTTCACCTTATAGATCCACCTAGATCCAACCACTGACTTCCCTACTGGTCTTGGGACCACTTCCCATGCATTGTTTCTGATAATCGAGTCATACTCCTCAATCATGGCATCAACCCATACCAGGTGTTGCACTGATTCCTCAAAAAAGGATGGTTTTGTCACAATACATTCACTCATAAGAGCCATGTATCCAATATACCTATCTGGGGACCTTCTCTGCCTACACTGTGATGTAGGTGCACCTACATTCTCTGTCGCATATATCATCAATCTATCAACCTCTCTAGTGAGATTCCTACCATTTCTAGTTGATGGCTCTGCATGAGTGGTTTCTAGCACTCTCTGTTCCTTTGCTTGTGGTTTCTCCACATCCTAAGGTTCATCCTTTGGAACTAAGAGTTCCTCTTCTGCATGCAAGTCAAGCTCCCTCTCAAGGGACAATCGCATAGCTTTCTCCTCATCAAATTTCACATCTGTCCTGAAAATTTTCATCATGTGTGCTGGAAAATACACCCACTAGTTGTGGGGAGTATCTATGTACCCCACAAATATCCCAACCTCTGTTGTTGGCTCTATCTTCTTCATGGCATCTTCGGTCACATGGAAATAAACAGATGAGCCAATCATTTTAGAATATGAAACATCTGATTCCTTACCTGAAAAAGCCTCCTTTGGTGTACTCATGCCCATTATCCAATGAGGACTACGGTTCTGCAAAAATACTATGATTTTGCATGCCTTTTCCCACAAATGCAATGGTAGGCCCTGATCATGTAACATAGCTCGTGTTTCTCCCACAACTGTTCTGTTATTTCTTTTTGCAACCCCATTCTATTGTGGGTCATGAGGTGCAATCAATTCACTCTAAATTCCTTATTTGGTGTAGAATTTTTTGAATTCATTAGAGATATACTCACCACCATTGTCGCTCCTTAGAGCCTTCACCTTCTTCCCTGTATCTTTCTCGACCAGTGCTTTGAACTTACAAAACTTGGAGAACATTTGATCTTTCTTCTACATGAAGAAAATCCAACACTTTCTAGAAAATTCATCAACAAAAACCACATAATACGTGTGCTTTGTTGTGGAATCAGTTGAGAATGGTCCACACACGTCTGAGTGACCTCTCTCAAGGATTGTCGTTTATCGGTTCTCCTTCTCATGAAAGGTGGCCTTTGTATACTTCCCCATAGTACAACCCTTGCATGTGTCTCTCTGCGCAAGTGTACCCTTTAGAAGCCGTATAGAAATATGTTACATGATCCTCAAAGAACTGTGGTGTAGATGACCCAACCTCCTGTGCCATAACTCACCAGTATCCTGGCTCATCACCTCATCTGCTTTACTGCTCAATGTTGCACAACCATCTACATCAATTTTTTAGAGGTTCTTCACACAAACCCCAATATTATTTACCTTTCCTGTGGCTTGGTGACAAAGGAACATCTTTCCTTCACTGTAAACCACATCACATCCAAGATCCTCGAACATAGCAACTGAAACTAAATTCTTTTTCAAACCTGGTACATGCATGACATATTTTAATATGAAAATTTACCTGACTCTCTCTGGAAAGTAACTGTACCAATCCTGGTAGCGCTATACCTCCTGTCATCACCCATCTCGATGTGCATCTGAATATCCTTCTCCTCCAAGCTACTAAATATTTTATTTTTTCCATTCATGTGGAAATATGCTCCACTATCCAAGTACCACATAGATCCCATCATAGTTGACACCATGCATGCTATGAGAGAGAAGTCCAACTCAAACTGGCAGGCCAAAGCTTCACCCGCTGCAGCTCCCAAGGCCTTCTTGTTTTTCTTCTTATTTTGTGGAAAATTTGTGGCATAGTGTCCATGATCATGATATTTGAAACATTTCACCTTTGACATGTCTTGTTTCTTGCCTTCTTTTCCAGTGTCGTATTTGAAATGGAAATTATTCTCTTTCCCCTTCTTTGCCTTGCTAGCTAAGGCACAATTTTACTTATCATCCGTCTTGGATGAAGATCCATCCCTCGTATTCCATTGAAACTCTTCTTGTACCAAATCCGACCATAGTTTCTCCCACTTTGGTAACTGTTCCCTCCCATTCAGAGAGTCCTGGTAACTATGCCAATTCTTGGGAATGCCTAGGAGTGCTAGGCTCACCAAGTCGTCATTAGCTACAGTAATCCCAACACTTCCAAGTGTTGAAAAGTGTAACTAGGTCAGTCTTAATGTTGACTATGTAATTATGTAAATAAGATGTCAAAATAATCAAATGTACTTTTGGTGCACTTGCTTCATGGGTTTCATGAGCAAGATTTGTATTATGTCGATAGACTTCTTCTTGATGTCTACTAGGTTTGAGTCTTCTAGGCATATAATATAATTAAGCGTCATGTAGACATATATGAAGGAA
Organism: Pinus albicaulis; assembly: GCA_034641835.2. NCBI lineage: Eukaryota > Viridiplantae > Streptophyta > Pinopsida > Pinales > Pinaceae > Pinus > Pinus albicaulis. The sequence continues at coordinate 698,502,242 of CM076574.1, forward strand.
TATTTCATGCTCCAGATCTTGTCAAAACCCTTGTCTCACATCCAAGAATGTATGGAATAAATGCCTACAAACCGATCTCTCTCAAATGTTGGAAAAAGAAGTTATTACAAGTTGTTGAACTTGGCCTACAAGCCTAAAGACGGGTCAGCCTAAAAGCTGAGCAAATCATCTATATGAATACTTGTCTCTGTGGCTCATTTGTGAATAAGTTTTCAAATAACCAAGATACAGCCTTTCGGATTAAGGAAAAGGTATTATAGTGCGGTTTCTCTGGAAAAGCCTCTTTGTTAAAAAATTAAAAGGGTTGTAATACATCTGCAGTGAAGCATACATCTGCGAAGAAGTAATTTGAATCTTACCTATAATATATTTGCGATGAATTAGATTTGAGGTGAAGTAAATCTGAAGCATACATCTACGGTGAAGCGTATATCTGTGGAGGTCTGAAGAATAATGATTAGCATACACCTACGGTGAAGCGTATATCTCCGGAGGTCTGAAGCATAATGATTATCATACATCTACAGTGAAGCGTATATCTGCGGTGAAGCGTATACCTATTAACGGAGGTCTGAACCATAACGATTAGCAGGTACCTGAAATAATTTAGCAGAGATTTGTATTATATATTTGCAGATACTTTATGAAGAAGGGAATTATATCTAGGATGAAACATACCTGAGGTACAAGCACCTGAAATTGATTTGCGGATTTCTTAAGTTGATTTGTGGAAACAATTACAGGGTGTCTTTTGCAAATGTGTTACAACCTACATTTCAGATGCTAGTGAAAGTGTTTTGATTAAATTCCATAATTCAGTAAATAAGGTGACTATAAGTAGAGGACATCCTTAAAGAAGAATAAGGGTAAGGAATTGCAGAACGGTGCAGATCATTGAAGAAGAGAAGAATCTAGTTCGAAAGGGCAGTGACAAGATCTTGGAGACATTCCTAAGTCTAGGGTCTGAGTCTGGGTCATGGTACTTGTCACTTGAGGATCTATAAGAAGAATTATTTGCAGGTTTTCCTCTCCAAGAGGGAGATGTTTTTCCCTAGCTCAAGGAGCCTAGTTTGTGTGTCTTGTGTACTTTAATAATTGACTTGATGAAAGATTAACTAAGCTAAAGAAGAGAAGTCATAAGTGTTAGTATGAATCTTAATCGCAAGTGTACGAAAAAAGACCACTTTAGCTGTGCATAACAAATAGCCCTAATAGCAAAGATGGCTACCAATATCTTTAGATATACAATTAGTTGACCAACATAAATGCTGCAAAAATCTAATCTATGCATTAAAAGGCATTAAGCAGTAATTAAAAACAAGAGTTGCTCCATGCATCCAATAGACAAGACAAGAATATGTTGAATGAATTTTGTATTAATGGCACCTGGGAGGAAAACATAGAAGGATATTACCAGTTCTCCTCAATGGGATGGGTTCTTGTAAGTCCTCAACACTTCATACCTAAAATTCCTCTCTCTTGATGGTGTAGAAAACCCATACAAAAATGGAACTCAAAAGGAACTCACAAGCAAAAAGATAGAAAAATATGACAATGATGGTGGATCAAAGTCAGACCAAAAGTATAGATCCAGAGTGATCTTTAGGAAACAAAAGGTAGTGAATGAATGGAAAAACCCTTATATTTATAACAAAATATTGAGTTAGTCTAGATATTGGTGCATAATTAAAATATTATTAACCAAATCAAGATCCAACTTTTATGGAATATTTTATTATATTTGTTGGAGGGAAAAAGAATTTGACTTGGGTCAAATCCCTTTATTTGTAAATAATAAATAAATAAATGATTTACTTATTATTTTAAGGATGTGGTTGAGTAATAATCGAATAAATAATGAGTTATTTAATTATTTATGAGTGATTTAGTCAAATTTAACAAGGAATATTATTTAAATAAGGTTTAAATAATTATTCCTAGAAAATAATAAGATAAATAATAATTTATCTAATTAATTTTCCTGTTTTGGGTTAAATATGACCAAGAATATTAATTAAATTGTTGTTTAACTAATTATTCCTTAAGGAAAATCAAACAAATGTAGATTTATTTAATATTTCCTCATGGATTTTAATGTTTAGACCATAAACAACTTAATAAAGGTGGTTTACTAAGTTATTTTTCATAGTGAAAGCACTTTTACTTAGGGTAAAATTGGTCTTACATGGTGTACTTAGGTCCATCTAATAGTAACAGGTTAGATGACCAAAAAATGGTGTAACAGATTGCCCCCCAGCGTGTGAGCATTAGGAGCTAATAGTATGACCAAAGTACGTTGTAAGAACTCAATCACTAGACACCGAAGGAGAAGTCAAAGAGAGAGAAACATATAAGGTAGACCAAAGCACTAGAGGAATAGACCCTGAGGAGGCGAGACTTATAGGTGTGACAAGTATCTTTTATGAGTGAGTACCTGTGCTATAGGCGGCGGGGGAGGCATACCTATGCCCGCTGAGACAAAGTACAAAAAATAATGCATCCAGTAAGCAAAGGACTGAAAAATATGGTACATGCTGGCATAAACATGAGCCAGGTAAAAACATGATAATGAATCCCACATACATATTGTAAAACCAGCTCCAAAAAGAGAAGAAAATAGATATCAACGCCTTAGAAATAAGCCACTTTGAGGGGGAAACCTCCAATACATTACATGAATGAACAATTCTTGGATCATTCAAATTACAAAACCTCCTTTCTATATATAGGAGTCCATGGGGCCACAATGTAATCCTAGCCGACCTAACAATAATAATTTAAGGGCACAATAATAACAATATGGGGGTTACAAGGGTACAATAACAACAATAAGGGGGTTACACTAACAACAATAAGGGACTATACTAGTAATATAGGGACCTAACATGCCCCTCTCCTTCAAAAAAGTGTTGTCCTCAACGCTTGAGTAGCTCTGGGTGCTTCTGTATAAAATTCTCATCCTCCCATGTAGAATCCTCAATGGGTAAGTTCTTCCACTTGATGAGATACTCTGAAATTGATCGATTCCGTAGTTGTCGAGTTCTTGTTTCCGTGACCGCTTCCGGTTCCAATATGATTTTTCCTTCCTCATCAAGTTCTGGCAATATTGTTTGACTGGAAGATTTTCACCTATAACCTTCTTTAAGCACGAAACATGGAAAACTGGATGTACTCGCGAAGAAGCAGGAAGCTCCAATTTGTATGCCATAGTACCAATCTTTTGCAACACCTTGTAAGGATCATAGTACTTTGGCGATAATTTATTATCCTTCTTAGCTTGCTTGAGGGACATTTGTTTGTATGGTTGTAGCCGTAAAAATACCCAATCTCCTACATCAAAACTTCTCTCATTGCGATGTTGATCTGCCTGTTGTTTCATTCGATTTTGTGCCAAATTCAGGTTATCCTTTAAGAGTTGGAGAACTTCTTGTTGATGCTCGATGTGATCTTCCACTGCTTGAACCTTCAAATTTTCTCTTTAAGATGATGTGATGGATGGTGGATGATATCCATAAAGTGCCATAAATGGGGTCATTTTTGCTGCAGTATGGAAGGAAGTGTTATACCACCATTCAGCTAGAGCTAACCACTTGACCCATTGTGTTTGTTTATCAGATACAAAACAACGAAGATATCCTTCCAAACATTTATCTACTATCTCAGTTTGACCATCGGATTGAGGATGATAAGATGAGCTATGAGCTAATTGAGTACCCAAACAAGAAAATAACTCCGTCCAAAAATTTCCAGTAAAAATGGGATCTCTGTCGCTCACAATAATCCTTGGGTTTCCATGTAGCTTTTGAATTGTGTCCATAAATGTAGTAGCAACTGTACTTGCTTTAAATGGATGAGATAATGCACAAAAGTGTGCATACTTGGTAAGTCTATCAACTACCACCATGATGACAATCTTTCCTTCGGACTTAGGTAAACCTGTGATAAAATCCATTGAAATCTCCTCCCAACGTTGACTTGGAATGGATAAAGGTTGTAGAAGACCTGGGGTCTTAATTGTCTCAACTTTATTCTGCTGGAAAACCAAACATTCCGCCACAAAATTTTGAATATCAGATTTAAGGCCATCCCAAAAAAATCTTTCTTCACCCTGTGGTAAGTTTTTAAAAATCCTAAGTGTCCTCCTAAAGGAGAAGTGTGCAATTCCAAAAGAATATTTTGTTTTAGTTGGGAATTCTTACAAAGATATAAGTGATCTTTGTACCATAAGGAATCATTTTCCCAGCTAAATGTATCAGATATACTAGGATCTTGCTGCAACTTTTGAATGAGTGTCTACACGTCTTCGTCCTTCTTCCATTCATCTCTTGCTTTGGTTATCCAATCTGGTTGGATAATAGAAATGGCACAAAGCAATGCTTCCACCTCTTCATTCTTTCTTGAGAGTGCATCTCCAACAACATTTAGCTTCCCTTTTTTTTATATTATTTCAAAGTCATAACCCAACATCTTTGTGACCCATTTTTGCTACTCTTATGAAGATATTCTTTGTTCCAAAAAGTGTTTAAGACTATCATGATCAGTTTTACCTTGAAGTGTCTTCCCATTAGGTAAGTTCACCATTTCTTTAGTGCATGCAGTATTGCTAACATTTCATTCTCATAAATAGGTTTATGTAAATACTTCCCTTTGATTGGACGACTTTCAAAAGCAATGGGTCTTCCTTCTTGCATTAAAACAGCACCAATTTCATTCCCTAAGGCATCACATTCCACAATAAAGGTTTTTGTGAAGTCTGGCGTAGCTAAGACTGGTGCTAGGCACATTGCCTCTTTAAGATGTTCAAAGGCCTTAGTTGTTTCAGGAGTCCATGAAAATGCATCTTTATTCAATAATGTTGTTAGAGGTGCTGCTATTCTCCCATAATTCTTAACAAACTTGCGATAATACCCTGTTAACCCGAGAAATCCTTGCAACTGCTTTATGGTTGTGAGGACTTTCCATTCCTTAATGGCTTTAATTTTGTTAGGGTCTACTTTAACACCCTCGTGAGATACAATATGACCCAGATATTCCACCTCTTGTACTCCAAAGAAACATTTGGATGTTTTTGCATATAATTGTTTCTCCTGCAATAGTTTGAGCACCCTTTCAACATGTTGAACATGATCCTTCCAAGACCTGTTGTAGATTAATATATCATCAAAAAATACTAGCACAAATTTTCTAAGGAAGGGTTTGAAAATGGAATTCATCAACCCTTGAAATGTAGAAGGTGCATTGGTAAGGCCAAAAGGCATGACCAAAAATTCATAATGAACCTCATGAGTTCGAAATGCTGTTTTCGGAATATCTTCAGTCTTCATTCTAATTTGATGATACCCTGAACGAAGATCCAATTTGGTAAAATAAATTTCTCCATGTAATTCATCCAATAATTCATCAATCACAGGAATGGGAAATTTATCTTTAATGGTGAGCTTATTGAGCTCCCTATAATTCGAACACATGCACCATGATCCATCCTTCTTGTGTACCAATACTACAGGAGCAGAGAAAGAACTTTGACTAGGTTGAATTATACCCGCCTCTAACATTTCTGCAATCATACGTTCAATTTCGCTCTTTTGGAAGTAAGGATATCTATAAGGGCTGATGTTTGGAGGAACACTTCCTGGAATCAAATGAATAACATGATCATGATCACGAATAGGTGGGAGTCCTTTGGGAGTTTCAAACACCTTGGAATGATTGTCCAAGACTTGTTGGAGATCTGCAGAAATAGATGATTTTGATGTTGGAGCTTCTAGTGAGCATAATTGTGCAATTACGCCTCGCTGTTCTTTCTTTAGAAGCTTTGTCATGACATTAGAGCTTATTATCCTTCCTGGCTTCCCCGCAATACCCCGTAATTCGACTTCCTTTCCTTCTGAAAAAAATTTCAAGAAAAGTTCTCGAAAATTAAAAGCTACCGTCCCCAAAGATTGTAACCATTGTACTCCTAGTACAACATCAGCACCTCCCATAGGAATGGCAAGCATTGGACTAGTCAATACATATTCCCCCATGGTTAGATTGATATTATGGCATTTTCTAGAGCAATTTATAGTTCCTCCATTTGCAACCATCACTTGACATTCTGGTGCTGGGTATAGGAAACAATTCAATTCCTTGGCTACCTTACAATGAATAAAATTATGGGTACTACCTGAATCAATCAACACTATTGCCTTTTTCTTCTTGATATGTCCTTCTATCTTGAGAGTTTGAGGAGTGGTAATTCTTACCAGTGCATTACACAATATGGTCGGACTCATTTATTCCTCTTCTTGGGTTGGTTCCTGGTGTATATCCTCTTCTTGTTCATTTTCTTCTTCCTCTTCACAATCTATGTAAAATAATTTCTTCTCAGCACACTTATGACCTTTAGTGTATTTTCTATCACAATTGTAGCAAAGCCCTTTTGCTATTTTTTCATCCAATTGTTGTGGTGTCAACCTTGTAGGTTGTGGAAATCTAGGAGTAGCAACACTTCCCTCTTTATAGAAGTGAGTGGTAGGCTTCCTTGTCGCCATAATTTTACATTCAATTTTTCTTGCCAACCTGAATGCCTTCTCCAATGAATCAGGTTCCAAAACACGAACTTCATGTTGGATTTTATCCTTTAAAGTGCCTATGAAGAGATCAATCCTATGTTCCTCTAGAATATCAGTTACCCTTATATTCAATTTTTGGAAGTCCTCAATGTGCTCCCCCATTAAACCTTTTTGTTTGAGATTTATCCATTGGCTAAATAAGGTGTTGTTCATTGTATCTTCATAATGTGCTATCATTTCCTCCGTAAAAATTGACCAAGTGACAATTTTTTAACGGGAGCAAAGCCATCGATACCATACAAATGTATTTTGTTCTAAATGTAAAGTTATAATGCGTACTTTTTGTGTATTTTGAAAATTATGGAGATCAAAATATTGTTCCATCTGTAGTATCCATGTTACAGGATCATTTCCATCAAACTTTCTCATATCCATTTTTGGAATATGGTGGTTCTTCCTGCCAACATTATATTTTATGAAATCACAATTAACATTTATTTTTTTCTCATCATGAGTTTCCCCTACTGTCTTTTCACCATTAGGAAACATTTCTTGTATCAAATTTTTCAAACCTTCCATGTATGCTTTTATATCATTCTTCATGTTTTCCATTTTCTTATCGATCTTAGCTTCCATGTCATCCATCTTATATTCCATGCCATCCATCTTAGATTCCATGCCAGCTTCCATGCCATCTATCTTAGATTCCATAACATCTATCTTATATTCCATGCCATTCTTCAAACCATCCATCTTATATTTCACACCTTTCTTCAAACCATCCATATTAGTTTCCGCGCCTTTCTTCAAAACTTCCATGTCATTTTTTTTTGCTCTTTGCGAGAGCGAAATTTGTTGCACTTGCTCTTGTAATTTTGATATGTCATGTTGCCATTCTTTATCTTCATGAGTCATAGTAGAGCTTTCTAAAGGTTTAATGGGTTTTGAATTATTTTTAGGGGCCATTTTTGAATCCAATACTGATATCTATTCTACAATATTCCCTTGGAATCAATTGAACTTGATTCTTCAAACAAGACTTATGCAATTCGGAAAAACAATACACACCTTTTACTTGCTTTTAAGGAGCTTGATATTCAAATTGAATTATCTCTATAATTGTGGATCCTAAATATCTGAAATTCAGCCCTATAGTAGCCCTTTTAAGCTTCTTTCAAATGCCATAGGTCTTATCTAATTTGGATTCTTCAAGGCAAAGTTATGTCAAATCTCCCACAATGACCCAATTTTGGACTGGTTCAGTAGAGCGAAATTGTATGACTTGCCACGTGTCAATGTTTCCTCCTTTGGCTCTAAAATTGATAGATAAAAAACTACAGTCTGTGTACTTGCAACCAATTTTTACAGCATTCCAATCCGATGCTCAGATAGAGAGCTATGAATATTTTCCCACGATCACCTCTTTGAGATGAAATTTAGAAGCCTCAAAAAGCCCTAACTTCCATAGATCATATCTCCGAAAATATTATGAACCAATATCTGAAATTTTTCTACGATGTTCCTCAAGATTGCGTCTTTGCACTCTAAAAATTTCAACTTCTTAACCTTCGTAGAAAAAAAGTTATTACGCAAATACCACGATGACCTATTTAGGTTAAATTGGCCTGCAAAATGACCTAACTTGCACAGATCATATCTCCTAAAATATTGCAAACCAAGATCTGAAATTTTGCGACGATGTTCCTCAGGATTTTGGCTTCATACTCTAAAAATTTCAGATTTTGAACCTTCGTAGAAAAAACGTTATAGCAAAAATTCCACGCTGACCTGTTTGGAGAAGTGAAACCCTAGAATCTCAAAGCTCTGATACCAAATGTTGTGAAACCAGCTCCAAAAAGAGAAGAAAAGAGATATCAATGCCTTAGAAATAAGCCACTTCGAGGGGGAAACCTCCAATAGATTACATGAATGAACAATTCTTGGATCATTCAAATTACAAAACCTCCTTTCTATATATAGGAGTCCATGGGGCCACAATGTAATCCTAGTGGGGCCACAATGTAATCCTAGCCGACCTAACAATAATAATTTAAGAGCACAATAATAACAATATGGGGGTTACAAGGGTACAATAATAAAAATAATGGGGTTACACTAACAACAATAAGGAACTATACTAGTAATATAGGGACCTAACATATACAATAATATCTGAGTACATGAGATACAAATACAACCCAAATTCCCCTATAAACAGGAAAGGGCTCTGAAAATCTGACTAATACATGCAAAAAAAAGGCGCTGCAAGTGGCTAAGGCTGACATCATCAAATCTATGGAGGTGCATCAAAGGCTGTAATGAAGAGGTCATCTGAGCATGTGGGGGGCTACCTGTAGGGCCACCCCCTCATGAGGGCTGAAAACATCTCACACACACCCGGGAATCGCCAGTATCATCTGTTGTAGCACTGAACCATCAATTATATGGATCTTGATCATTATGAAAGGAGCTGTAGATGAGAAACAATGAAGTCAAAGGGCAATAAGGAGTCACTTTTTCTGATCTGAGGCACCTAACAAGAGTGGAAGTTGGAACCAAGGTACACCGCCCTCTAGACCTATCTTCTAGAATGAATGATCTGATGTCGACAGAAAGAGGTCCGCCATAGGTGAGGCAATAAGGGATCCTCAGCTAAGTCACGAGAGAAAATAGTAGAGTGACTAACAGACTGACACCAGGGATGATGATGAAATGGGGGGTACTAAGTAGTGGACGGACGACTTCCCTTGTTAGAGCATAAAGGACATGGATGACCTGGCAGCGACTGACACAATATCATGAGGGATAGGGGACAGTAGGACTGAAGGCCATAATGTGCAACACGAGAGAGGAACCAAGCAATGAAGGATGGAGGACTATAGCAGGATACAAAGGGACTTGGGATAGACTCCATGAATGCGATGATGACTCAACTTGGATCCTCTAAACAAGGGTGACTCGATGATGCTTCCACACAGAAAAGGTCCAATGGGGACCATAAAAACATGAGTACATGATGGTTACTCACGATGAAAATCAACACGAGCATGGAAAATTATGAAGGCAAAGTGGTGCCCCAAGTACAAGTGTTGCAAGTGAATAAATTTGATTTTGAGGAGTGGTGAAGTGACCCTTCTTGGATGAAATGTGTTCTAGTGAAGTATCAAATCACAAAAAACAAACAGATACCCATTTGAGGGCTCGGTGAGAGCTTTCCAACGGTATAGACGGTTTGTCAAAATTTAACTACGGTTTGGCTGCAGAAAGCGAAATAAAAATCAGGGGTTTCTCTTTTAATAAGGCATTTTCCCTCCAAATTCACTCATTTGCATGTAGATATGTGGTGAATGTAGAGAGGAGAGAAGGCTCTAAATCTTGTGGCAAGCATAGCGGACAAACCGACCATTGGAATCGATATCTGTCAGTTGTAGGTAAGAGGCCTAACCCTACTCTTTCATTTCAATGGATTGAAAGTTTAGTTTAGGTCCCCAAAGCTCATGAACAGGCCAGGTCACACTTTTTGGGGTCTGTTCTGCGACCTGGGTAGCAGGTACTAGGCAGAAAAATTCGACCTGTCCCATGAAATGACCTGAAAAGTGCGACCTATCAGAGAAAGGGGGTTTCAATGTTTTTTTTTGCTGAGATCTGGTATTTTTATGGTTGAGGGGCATGGGTGCCCCCAAGCATGTTATGGTCATGCCAAAATGTATTTAGAAAAAGGGGAATTGAAACACATTTAAATTATGTGGTGTGTCATTTGTTTGCATTATGGTGATGCAGTTTGAGAAAGGGAATGGAGGATTACCAATCTCTTTTGGTACTGCATATATGAAGAAAATGGACTAAGTTTCTGGGTTGGCATACATGGTGTCACTATCCCAAAGAGTGTATTTGGAGATAGTGAACTGGTGCTCTCCTAGAAAATCCACAGGTTGGTCAACAACAATGTCAAGGGGACTGGGTTGCTGATGTAAGATGAAGGAATGATGAGGGGTATCATCCCTAGAGTGATCTGAAGTGATATGGGACTCTAGAGGTTCTTCTAAATGGGGAAGAACAAGGGTACTAGAATTGACACGACCAGATACACTAAGAGAGTTGTGGAGAATTACTTCTCTTATTCTCTCAAATATGGGTGCCCCCTTACCCAAACATTGGGTGTCAATGTAATGGCCACAAGGTGTATGTGGTTCGAATGCATGGGTTCGATGTAAGGGGGGATAGATAAAGTCAGGGGTGGTGACTACTTCCATAATTTCATTATCGTAATAGAAGATGGGATGACTGGTGGAAGAAAGACCACCTGACACGGCGAAGCTACCTGACTCATCATCATGAGAAGAGAGGTTCACATGCGCATCGTCATAGGGGGTGACAGAATAACAAGTAGATAAGGTATCCACTAATGTTGAGCCTAGGGTGATAGCTGAAGGGAGTTCGAGCGAAACAGAAGGGGAAGTCTCAGAGGGAGCCTACACCGTGGATCTCATGAATAATGACAGGTAGTGGACAGTGGCCGAAGACTCTATCATTTCGACATCTGGAGGGGGAATGTCAATGGGAGCAGGTAAATCCTCAAGCTGGCCTGTAGCATACTGCGCAAGTACGGGAGAGGCAGATTGGTTTTTTTCAACCTCGTACTCCCGAACTACCTCCAAAGAGGCGTGATAATGCGTAAGGCGGGGAAAATAGTGGGAATAATGTCCATGGAGATCACACAAATCACAGGGTTGATTGGTGTGAATATTCTTAGGGTTATTGGTTGTATTCAAGGAATAAACAGAGGCTTCAGGGACCGTAGACTCAGGGAACACAACATTAACCATGGGCTTGATACGGGGCAGTTCAGGACAGTTATGGGTGGCATGGACGACGAAATCACACAAAGCATAAGGATTTGGAGGCAGAAGAGGAGCAGGGTTATTCAGGGTAGCCTTGTCTTTTGATGCCCGCTTGTGATCTTTTCCCTTCTTACCCGAAGCTGTCGCAACAGGAGAAGGTTCCTGTTGAGGTGGCTGAGGCACTGTAGTAGCGAGAGAAGTCATGGGGACCGGTTGAACCAGGGTCAAAGTAAGGTAAGGTTTGGGTTGACCAGGTAAGGTAGCAGCTAGGGGATCAAGGTACCAGACGGGAATCCACAGGGTCAAGTTAGGAAGAGAGAGTGTAGCCATGACAGGTACCGAATACACTCTAGGAGGGGGAGCTAGGAACCGTATCTGACCGGAGGGGTAATGGCCAGGCGAGACGGCTCCAAGATGGTTAAGGCCTAAAGGAACTATTTCAAGAGGGTAGAAAGGCTCATGGACACTAGCTGTGGGTGAAGGGACGGGAGGAGGGGGTCCAAAAGGCTGAATTGAAGGGCTAGGAGTAGGCTGCAGAGGGCGAGGCTGCTGGATAGTCGAACCGAGCCGCTTGAGGGAGGCCCGAGGCGATTTCATCATGCGAACATTCGATGAGTTGGGATCAGAGACAGGAGGAGGAAGACCAAGGAATGTACCAAGAAAAGAGGAGTCTTTGTAGACTCCGGGTGAGACACAGGTCAAAGGATCGACAATTTTCTTATTGGCCACCGAAGAGATGATGGACTCAGGGGAGGTCTGAGACTTCAATTCGTAATATGTCAACTAGTCAATTGTGACTATCTTTCCGTTATGAGAGAAGGACATCTTGCGGTGAACCACAGATGGGACAAAAAACATCACATAGGTGTAGCTATGACCCAATAAAATGTTGTAATGTAAGGGTGCATCTATGACTTCTACGTCAACGCAAACAGTCTTTCCCACAAGAGTAATAATACAATTGTGGAATAGGCCAATGGACTGGGAGGTGTGGCCATCCCATGCTCGGAGAGTGATCGTGGAAGGAGCCAACTCAAGTGATCCGAATTGTTTCCAAACTGAAGCGAACATCACACAGGTGGATGCCCCCTCATCAATGATACACCGAGAAACGTTGGCGTTCCGGATCTTGACTGGGATTTGGAAATCGACGGAAGCAGGGAGAGGAGGATGTTCTGATCGGTCAACATTGAAGATAATCAATCAATCATCTGAAGGATCTACAACACCCATGGCAGATAGTAGAGCTTTACGTTGTGAAGGGCATGACTGGAAGAGTACCAGCGTTGATATGGAAATAGGAGATTTTGCCAAATCATCTACTATGTTATACAAATGGGCAGCTTTGCCAGAAGCATCTTTTTAGTGTAATGGTCCCTTAGGGATATTGGTATGAACCTCTTCCTTAGGCTAAGGGATCTAGAAAGGAACATTAGGTGTTGAAAGAGGCTCTGTAGAACCTGAAGAAGGCGGCTCGGGGATAGACGTAGCAGGAGGCTTGTTGTACTGACGGAACCGAGTCTGAAGGTTGAGGTCTACGATTATAGGTTGGTTAGAATTCATCATGATAATCTGGTAATTGGGGGTACCAGATGGAAGGTGGTTGGGTAGCCACAAATCCTTGTGGAGGGAAAGGATTAGTAAACACAACCGGTTGACTAGGCACATCACTGGGAGGGACGGAAGGGGAGGCTTGTTGTCCTCGAAATGTTGCTTGAGATTCCCACATCTGCTTCATCTGTGGTAAAAGAGGACAGTCATGCATGTAATTACCATAAACACCACAATAAGAACAAGGTTTGTTCGTGTGAACAGGCCTATACTGCTTGGGTTGAGTGCTCTATTGTCAGTTAGCAGTGTTAGGTGCATTATTTTGAGGATTAGGTCCAGGATTACCAAGAGAAGATTGATTTTGAGTGCCTTTCCTCTTATTTTTGGAGGGGGGAGGATTAGTCGCACCCTATTGTGCATACACTTTCCCCTGAGGGGGCAGTGGCTGTTGTTGCGGGGGTTGAGAAGGCAAGGGAGGTGGAGGTGCTAATGCTGGAGCAGCTGGAGCACCAGCTACAGATAAAGATAATAAGGAGGCTAGATAACATTGTGGTAAATTGGAGGTTGGGCAAAAGGAAGAGGCATTTTGTATCCTGGATACATGCTACCAGGAGGGGGATAAGTGCAGGAGGTCCTGGCCCCCCCTTGAGGAAAACCATAGCCCATGGGAGGCTGAGCATATGGATGAGAGAGAGCTCCAACGATACCATCGACGGCATGAGATGCCCCCAGTGCATTGGCACCACCAGGTCTAGGAAGATCAGGTAGAACGGTATAAACATAACCTGACTAAGCGTAGATCAGGTCATATTTTAATGCAATTTGGAGAGCGGCTTCTTCAGTTTGAGGGAAATGCGATGCGACATCTTTGCCAATAGCAGGCAAGAGAGATCTAAGGAACCAGTCCATGTAGACACAATATTCAAAGGTAGGGGCTTGACATAGGCTCTTTCTTCTTTGCCACTCCTGGAGATGATCGGATAGGCAGGTCACAGACGATTGACAGAAAGAAGTGAAGAGTTCGGTACCAGTGTCGTAACGAAGGGGAAGATGGAAATAAGATAGAAAAGCCTGAGAAAGAGTCACAAAGGTGGTATGAGAGGATGAGGCCTGAACAACATACCACTTAGAAGCTTCACCTGTAAGCGTACGTTGGAACAACCGAAGACGGACAGAGTCATCGGTAATGGAGTTAGATGAACACCACATGTGGAAAGATCGAACATGATTTGTAGGATCTTCTCCAGCAAGGCCTTCAAACTTGGGGATGTCTGAAGGGAGCTTGGTTTGCATAGCAGGCCAAATAGCATCATGGTATATAGGGTCATTTATCAACTAGTTAAAATCGGGAAGACTGAGGCCTGCCATATAGGGGGGCAAGGGAGCAACTGGGGTAGTTCTTGTTGCGGTCCCACTAGTAGTATTCCCAACATTAGGGCTGGGGCTACCACCAGTTTTAGGTCCTGGACCAGACATGGTGAAGCTAACAGGAGGGGAACCGGGGGTGGAAGGGGAACCCAATGAACTAGAAGAGGATTCAGAGTGCGAACTCGATGGAGGAATAACTCGAATCCTACGCGGAGGAGTAAGTCTTCCTGCCGGAAACTGAGGATGAAGGCCAAGAAGTCTCTGGGATAAACACCTTGGTAGCGCAATGATGAAGGCACAAACACGGCACAAAGGGAAGAGAGACCAAAAAGGGTGGAGAGGTGCAGGATCAACTAATTACAATGTCAAAATAAGGGCAAAGAGGTGCAGGATCAATTAATTTCAATACTTACAGTCTTTTCTTGGTGGTGTTAACCAAGCTCTTCTTCACTTAGGGTGTGTGTGTAAAGTGTGTAAATTTTAATTTTTAAACCTGGATGTTTGTAGAGAAAAATAAAAAATGTGTTGTATAACTATAAATAAACCTGCAGATAACAATATATGAAACTGAAATAACAGAAAATAAACAACTAATAATGCAAGAATCTAAACCCAAGGAGGCGGGCCTCTCAACAAGTAGTCTGTAGGTGGGCAAAAAAAATATTCAAAACACACCAAAATAGCCAATAGATCTAAGGTCGGGAGGGACAAGGATCTAAAGGTTAGATCTGGTGGAATAGGTGCAGAGAAACAACAAAAAATCAGAGGAAAAATTGTTGTAAAGGAGGTGGTGAAAGGCTATAACCTAGAGGGAAGCGGAGGGGACCCTAGAGGAAAACCCAAACAAAACTAAAAGGAGGTGATTTGGATGGATAAATAGGCAATCTGAAGTGGATCTGAAGGTAAGGTATCAGATATGAAAAATGGCTGAACACTTTGAAAATTTCAGACAACCTGCAGCAGCTAAAACTCTTCCACAAATTGTGGAGGGTACTGAAGCCCAAGAGGGCTAGGTTCCCACCTAGATGAGTAAAATAGAACAGGTACAAGTCCGAAATGGGTGGAGACGGAGGTCATACAACCCTGAACAGGGGCTCAGACAAACCCATAAAACTTTCAAAAAAATTCCCACAAAAAATCCAAGTCGCAGTTTTTGACCTGATTTCTGCAGAGGTCACAGTTTTAAGCCTGTTTTCTGCGCCCTGGAGGTTCAGGTCACATTTTTTGGCCCAAAAAGTGTGACCTGCACTTCCGACACTCTCGGGAGCAGGTTTCGAAATAATGTGTCGTCTCAGCTGCGGCTGATGTCTGTCACCTGTGCAATAGGTCTGAAAACACACGGAAGTTAGAATTTTTATTGTTTTCGGGTTTTATAGGTTAAAAACAACGTCAAGAAAATCAAAATAATAATTTGAAGAGAAATCCTAGGGTTTGAAGTAGCTGGATATGCATGGATCTGAAAAACGACAGTGGTCGTAATCATAAACCCGTGTGGAGTCGCTAGTTGTTAGTATGAATCTTAATCGCAAGTGTACAAAAAAAGACCACTTTAGCTGTGCATAAAAAACATCCCTAACGGCAAAGATGGCTGCCAATATTTTTAGATATGCAATTAGTTGACCAAGATAAATGCTGCAAAAATCTAGATCTATGCATTAAAAGACATTAAGCAGTAAGTAAAAACAAGAGTTGCTCCGTGCATCCAATAGACAAGACAATAATATGTTGAATGAATTTTGTATTAATGGCACCTGGGAGGAAAACATAGAAGGATGTTACTAGTTTTCCTCAATGGGATGGGTTCTTGTAAGTCCTCAGCACTTCAGATCTAAAATTCCTCTCTATTGATGGTGTAGAAAACCCAGACAAAAATAGAACTCAAAGGGACCTCACAAGCAAAAAGATAGAAAAATATGACAAATATGGTGGATCAAAGTCAGACCAAAAGTATAGATCCAGATTGATATTTAGGCAACAAAAGGTAGTAAATGAATGGAAAAACCCTTCTATTTATAACAAAATATTGAGTTAGTCTAGATATTGGTGCATAATTAAAATATTATTAACCAAATCAAGATCCAACTTTTATGGAATATTTTATTATATTTGTTGGAGGGAAAAAGAATTTGACGTGGGTCAAATCCCTTTATTTGTAAATAATAAATAAATAAATGATTTATTTATTATTTTAAGGATGTGGTTGAGTAATAATCAAATAAATAATGATTTATTTAATTATTTATGAGTGATTTAGTCAAATTTAACCAGGAATATTATTTAAATAAGGTTTAAATAATTATTCCTAGAAAATAATAAGATAAATAATAATTTATCTAATTAATTTTCCTGTTTTGGGTTAAATATGACCAGGAATATTAATTAAACTACTTTTTAACTAATTATTCCTTGAGGAAAATCAAACAAACATAAATTTATTTAATATTTCCTCATGGGGTTTCCTGTTTAGACCATAAACAACTTAATAAAGGTGGTTTAATAAGTTATTTTTCATAGTGAACGCAATTTTACTTAAGGTAAAATTGGTCTTACATGGTGTACTTAGGTCCATCTAATAGTAACAGGTTAGATGACCAAAAAATGGTGTAACAATAAGTAAGTTCACAAGTAATTATCAAGAAGAGAATTTTTAATAACCTATAGCCCTCCAAATTCTCAACATGGTATCAGAGCTAAGGTGCTGAACATAAGGGTTGCTTGTCAAACAAAGACACTCAAAGAAGAAAAGATCAAAGTTTGGTTGGAAAGACAAATCAGTTTGCAAGGAATATTATCTAACTATTTCAAGTGAGATCTCCTACCTCATTCAAAAGATAAACTCATTCAAGAAAATAATCTTTGCCATCAAATATTTGCACTCAAGACATTGTTTGAAGAGAATCCCAACTTCTGAAGATAGTCTTTATAATCAAGGGTTCAAGTACAACGACATTGAAGAAAGGAAACCCTTGACTTCATTCAATTATCATCAAGGAAGTTACTATCAAATCCTCTCAAGTAAGTATTCATGACCCTATCTGTCAAAATGCCTTATTGTAAAGAAAGCAACAAGATGGTTGGGTCATCAAACTTTAGTGAATGGAAGAAAATAATAGACTTGAATTTAATAGGAGACAAAGTAATGGACTATATCAAAGGATCTATTGTTCAACCCCCAAAAGAAGACGCTCTAGCCCATGCCAAGTACATGAAGGGATAAATTAGAGCCCAAAAGATTCTCATATAATCCATCAAAGACTCTCTCATCCCCTATGTATCAAAACTAAAGATTGCAAAACAAATATATGAAAAATTGGTGGAGCTATTCTCTGTGAGTACTACATGAGAAGTAATCTCTCTGAGACAAGAACTATATAAAATTAAATTATCAAAGGAATCAGGAATCACTCAATACTTTATGAGGATTTCTGAAATAAGATATCAACTGCAGGAACTAGGAGAAGTGATTTTTGTCACTGAGATAACTACAGCAACGTTGAATATTGATCAGTGGTTGTCATTGATGTCAACCCAAGCAGCACCAGGGGCTACCCTGATCTTGCATGGGAATTTTGACCTAAAAATTTACTATATTCTGAGTCAAGGATATTTTTGATGGTTTATACTTGTCGATATGTTTTCATTGATATATGGCACGCCACGTAATTCTTCACAGTTTGAGAGATATTCATGTTTGACGTTAGTAACCACAATTAGTGGGCTAAAACCCCATGGGATTGTGGCATGACCTAATAATTGGTTGTGGTGATTGAACAGACAATAATTAATAATTTTAATCTCCTAAAATCCCTCCCACATTCATTTGTCGAAGTCCCTCTCAACCTAAGCATTTATATAAATTGTGATCCTCATATCCTCCTCATGTAGGGATTTTGCTACCTAAAACAGGTCATCGTTGAATTTTCGCTATAATGTTTTTTCTACAAAGGTTCAGAAGCTGGAATTTTTATGAGGTGAAGTCGAAATCCTGAGGAAGCTCCTGTACAAATTTCATATCATGGTGCACAATATTTTCAGAGATATGATCTGTGGAATTTAGGATTTTTGCAAGCTCCTGAACTTCATCTCAAAGAGAACACTGTTACCAATGAAATAGGTAACCGCACTGTTACCTACTTTTTTTTGGTAGCATAAAAAGCACCCGATTTTGAAAAGTGGTGACGCAGAATCACCTTTCTTTTTTTGAGCACATTTTTGACACTCTAATATTTTTATTTATGAAATATGAATATTTGTTTTAAAAGGTTAGTGATTTTCATGCTAATTTTGAAACGTATTGATGCTGCATCAACTTTTTTTTTTAGAGCGGTGATTTTCATGCTAATTTTGAAACGTATTGATGCAGCATCAACCTTTTTTTTTTAGAGTGGTGATTTTCATGTTAGTAATAAAACACAAAACTTAAATAATATATATATATATATATATATATATATATATATATATATATATATATATATATATATATACACAAAAAAACCAATAAAAATGTAAAATAAAACAAAATTAACTCGTAAAAATCCAAAATTTAAAGAAAAATAAATAAATAAAACAAAAAAAAAACAAAAATATTCAAAAATTATATCAAAAGAAATGAAATTTTTTTAAAAAAAACACATAATTTAAAGAAAAAAACAAAAATTAATTAAAAAAAAAAAAAAAAAAACATCAAAAACATTTTTTTCTAAGTTATTAAAAAATCCATATAATTAAAAAAAAAAATTAAATAGAAAATTTAAAAATAATTTAAATTACAAAATTAAAATTTAGATAAAAAATAAAATAAAATACAAAAAAGAAAAAATTAAATTAAAAAAATAATAATAATAGGAAAACAAAAATACAAATTTTAAAATTAACCAAAAAAACAAATTAAAAAAAAAAGACAAAATTTAAAATTGAAAAAGAAAATTAAAATAAAAGAATTATAATAAAAAAAACTATCATTAAAAAACAAAAAAAATGAAAAAAAAACCACGTGCAAATAATTAAAAAACAAATATCCATAAATTTGTTGTTTTGTTTTTAATGAAACAACTTTTAAATTTTAAAAATAAAAAACCAAATAAACTAAAAGATTTAAAAATAAATAAATTAAATTAAAATTTAATAAATTTAATGAATAAATTTAGAAGTTTAAAAAATAATTAATCTAAAATATTAAATTAAAAAAGAAAATTGAAAAAAAATAAATTTAAAATAAAAATTTTGAATTAAAAAAATAATAATTTTAAATTTTTTGAATTTAAAAATTAAAAATTAAAAATAAAAAATCAAATTAAAAAAAAAATATTAAAAATTTAAAAAAAATTAAAAATTAAAAGAAAAATTTGAATTTTTTGATCGTGGTGGCACCGCCAGTCGGCCACCTGCCCAGGTGGTGGCGAAGGCTAGCCGCTGGGTGGGCGGGGAGGCTGCATGCAGCCCCCCGCCCGCCCAGCGGCCGGCCTCCGCCGCCACCTAGGCGGGAGGCTGATTCTGGGAATCGCCCTCCCGCGGCGAGAGGCCGATTCCGCGAATCGCCCTCCCGCGATGGGAGGCCGATGCGGGAGGGCGATTCCCGGAATCGGCCTCTCGCCGTGGGAGGGCGATTCCTCCTCCTCCTCCTCCTCCTCCTCCTCCTTCTTCAATTTTATTTTATTCAATTTTTTTTCTAAATTTTGTTAACAATTTTTATTAAGAATTTGGCTTCTGTGATCCATAGAATGTGTGTAATAATTTTCGGTGAAAATCACATAATGTACATTATGTGATTTTCACCGAAAATTATTACACAAATTTTTATTAAATTTTGTATTTTTTTTTAATTGATTTTTTTTTTCTTTTTTTTTTATTATTATTAAATTTTATGTTAAGTTTTTTCATTTAATTTTTTAAAATTTAGTAAATTTTGTTTTTTTTTTTAATTTATTTGAATTTAATACTTTTTTTAAAATTCTTTATTTTTTTATTATTATTTTTTTAATTACATAAAATTTTTATATTTTTTTTATTTCAATTAAAATTGTGTATTTAAAATTAAATTTTTTTTTAAGTTAAACTTAACATTTTCAAATTAATTTGTTTTTTATTTTATTTTTTATTTAATTTATTTTTTTCAATTTTTCAATTTTAATTGTTTTTTAAAGTTTTTTAACTTTTGATTTTAACAATGTGTTTTTTTTTCTTTATATTTAAAATTTAATTTTTATTTCAAAATTTATTTGTTTATTCATTTATTTATTAAAATTTAATATTTTTTTTTAATTTAATTTGTTATTTTAATATTAACCTTTTTTTTTTAATTTAATAAAATCTAATATATATATTTTTAATTTAAGTTCATACATATATATTATTTTTTATAATTTAAATTTAATATAATTTTAAAAATCTATTTGTTTTTTTAATATATATTTTTTTAAATTTAATATTTTTATTGTATTTTTTTTTTCATTTCTTTTACTTTTAATTTCAATAATGTTTTTTTTCTTTCTTTCTTTTCTTTTCTTTTTTTTTAAATTTGATTTTTTTTTTAATTTTTTTTTTTTTTTTAATTTAATAAATATTTTCTTTTTCTTTTTTAAATTTAATTTCTATATTTTTTTTTTTAATTTCTTTCTTTTTTTTTGGACTTGTTTTTCTTTTTAATTTAATATTTTTATTTTGTTTTTATTTTTATTTTTTTATTTATATATATTTTCAAATTTTAATCTTTAATTTTTATTTTTTTTCCTTAAATTTTAGGTTTTTTTTAATGTTTGAATTAAAAATTTTATTTTGTTTTTATTTTTATTTTTTTATTCTTATATATTTTTAAATTTTAAGCTTTAAAATGTTTTTATTTTTTAAATTTTTTTTTTTCTTAAATTTTAGGTTTTTTTTAATGTTTGAATTTTAAAAATTAAAAAATGTTATTTCTATTTTTAAAAATGTCAAAAATATGACCTTTTTTTTTTTTTGTTATTCCAACGTCAACTGGTTTTGTTTTGAGGGTGTTTTTTCAATCCTTTTTTCAAGAAACAATGTTGTTTTTAGCATAATTTTATAAAATGTTGAAATTTGACCTTCCAAAAAACCAAGTGCATTCTGGAATACACTTTTTTTGTTTTTTGGGTGTTTTTTCATGTTTTTTGAGTCTTTTTGGGCTAGAGTTCCCGTTTTGAGGTCAGGTTACATATTTCATCGGTAACAGTGTTAGAGGTGACCTTGGGAAAATCATCATAACTCTCTCTCTAAGTATCGGATTGGAATTATGTAAATGTGTCGGATAGTGCACAGACTTTAATTTGTTTTCTACAAATTTCAGGGCCGAATGAGGAAACAATGACACGTGGCATGTCGTACAAGTTCGCTCTATTGAACCATTCCATAATTAGGTCATTGTGAGAGATTTGGCATAACTTTGTCTTGAAGAATCCAAATTGGGTCAGACCTATGGCATTCGAAATAAGACTCATAGGACTACTACAGGACCTAAAATCACGTATTGGGGATCTCAAATAATAGAGATACACCATATTCAATATCGAGCTCCTAGAACACAAGAAAAAGCTAGATCATGTGTTGTCAAGGGCTGCAAAGGACCAGAATTTCTAAGGCAGCAAAGAAAAGCAAGGTGAAGCAGAGATAAGCTCCAGGTAAGTATATTTTTTATATGCATTTTCATCTCTTAATTTCATTAGGTTCTTTGTATTCTAATTTATTTATTTTTGTTTAGCACTGACATATGCTCTACATGATGAGGTAAGTTTTGCTATTATCATGTCATGGGTATTTCCTTGAAGACTTTTTGTAGGTATTATATATTCATCAAGATAAGACTCAAACCATGATATAATGTTCTGAAGAGTGATAAAGGGTAGCATGACAAGAGCATCAATCAAGGTGCAGAACAGCGGCAAGAATTTTAGCACATGAAGTCTTCACGTGGGAAGCACTGCATATAGTCATTGTAAAGGTATCATTGTACTGAGTCATTGTAAAAGTGTAATTGTAAAATTTGTACAAGTGTATATCTTCTGAGAATTGAAGAGGCAGTGTCAGGAGATCTAGGATCATCATTAGGTAGTTGTGTCATATTTGGGGTTATGGTCTAGTGTGTCTTCTTCTTCTACATCATTCTATATCATTGTAAAGTGGACCATTTTCCCGTGGTATGGGAGTCCATTCTTCTGTTATTCTTCTATAGGGTGGTAGGGTGGTGCTAGGCAGGTGCATGAAGTCACTAACATGTTCAAGCCTGTGAAAATTCAGGGTGGTAGGATGGTGCTAGGGTGTGTTGTAGCTCATTGGGCGTTGGGGCATCCATTCAGTTGGCTACTAAAGAATCTCGGGTGTTGGAGCGTCCATCCAGTGGGAGATGGAGAAGAATGATTTTCTAGATTCTAGGAAGTTGGAGATTTTTTTTCAATTGGAATTGAATATTAAAGAATTATTAGAAAATCATTGAGGTGGTTTTTGTCTTGGAGGGGGTTTCCACTTAAAAAATGTGTGCATTTTTGTTCCTTTTGTTTACTGCTATCATTGTAAAAACAATGATAATAATTGAAGATTAAATAATGCTCTGAAAGATTATTAATAATATTAATTGAAAGGAATATTGATTCACCCCCCCCTAGTATTTTCAACAATTGGTATCAAAGCTTGGTTCCTTCAATAGAAGTTTAATAGCTGGAAGGAGGTCATGGAGCATACCAAGAATGGTGTACCTTTTTTCAATGAAAGTAATTATGCACTATGGAAAGGAAGAATGGAGTTCTATCTCTTGAAGCAAGGTTACGAAGTATAGGACACTCTTCAAAATGGCTTTACACCAACCGCGGATGAACAAGGTAAGAAGAATTTGGTA
The DNA here is from genome assembly GCA_034641835.2 of Pinus albicaulis. NCBI lineage: Eukaryota > Viridiplantae > Streptophyta > Pinopsida > Pinales > Pinaceae > Pinus > Pinus albicaulis. The sequence goes on from CM076574.1 coordinate 698,525,404, forward strand.
AATGATGCAAAAGCAAAGAATATTATTATCAGTGGACTTATTGAATCTACTTATCATAAGGTGTTGGGTTGTAAAACCGCCAAAAATGTATGGGACAAGCTTGAGAATATATATGCAGGTGAATCAAATGTCAAAGAAGCAAAGCATCAAATCTACAGATCAAAATTTGAGCAACTCAGAATGAAATAAGATACCAACATTGTTGCATACTTCCAACACGTTGATGAATTAACCAACACTCTGGAAGGATTGGGAGAGCCTCTTGACGAGAAGACTATTATACGAAAGATTCTTAGAACATTACCAGGAAGATTCAACCCAAAGGTATCGGTCTTGGAATACAATGCAAATTTGGCAAAACTCAGCAAAGAGGAATTACATGGAGTTCTCATAGCATACGAAATGAGACTTGATGAAGAAGAGGGTACTTCGCATCTAGAAATTGTGTTCGCTGCATCTAAGAAAACCAATAAGGAAAAAAAACCTTAAAAGGAAAATACCTGCACCTGCAAGTGTGAAGAAAAAGAATATATCTCATCATTCGATGAATACAGTGATGATGAAGAAGAAGCCAATGAGAGAGTACTATTTATGGCTAAGCACAATAAACAAGAGGTATCAAACAACGAAGACGAAGGGTTGACCATAGAAGAATTTTCTAAGGAGGCAATCAAGCTTATAAAAGAGCTCAAGTCTGAGAAGATCCGTTCCAATACTCTTGAAAAACAAGTTCAAGGTCTCAAAATTGAAGTTGAAGAACACAAATGTATTGAAGAGTCACTTCAAAAGAAGTTGGAAGAAATCAACCGAGAAAGGGAAGCATTAGAAGCCGAAGTAGTCTCGCTGCGTAAGGAAGTGAAGAAGGGAAAATTTGTCCAAAACTATGCCAACAGCTCAAGGACATTGGAAGAACTCATCAACAATCAATGATCTTACAACAACAAAACTCGCCTCGCCGTACAAATAATAATAATCAGGACCTTCTACAACAAAATATAGTGAACCTATGAGATCTAACAGGCATGTAGACTTCATTGGAAAATATTTGCAAGAACAACCTTGGAAGAAAATTTCCCGATGAAGATTTCCATCCAGGTACCAACATATTTTTCATGGCTATTGTTATTCATGTGGAAATTTTGGTCATAAAGCTGTAGAATTTCACATGTACCCTAGGAATCAATACAATTCTAGGGGATCTGTCAAATATGAACCTCCCAGGGCTCAACGAAACATCAATATATTTGAACATTTAAGAAATAATATTGAATTTTGAAAATGTCGAAAATTTGGACACATAGCTAGAGACTGCAGACTTGAAAATCCTCCAGAAGTATCTTCGAAGCCACAAAACGAACGAATATGGAAGAAGAAGACTGATAATTGTGCTCTCGCTCTCAAGGATCAAAACAACAAATATGTGTGGTATGTTTATAGCGGTTTCTCAACGCATATGACTGGAGATAGAAAGAAATTTTTCATAAAGAGAAGAAGGATGGAACCGTGTCCTTTGGAAATGATGGATCTTCAAATGTTATAGGATCAGGTACCATCACTCTCGGAAGTAAAGATGCTCTAGCAAAGAATGTTCTATTGGTTGAAAACATGAATCACAATCTGCTTAGTGTTGGAAAAATGTGTGATCAAGGACACACAATACTATTAAACTCCATAAAACGTGAAATCAAGAAAGGCAGATATGGTAAAATTGTGGCTACAGAAACTCAAGCTCCAAATGACATATATGTTCTGGATGAAGAAACTAAATCATGTCTACTAGCTAAAGAGCATGATATAATCTTTGGTAAAAATGATGATCGACTAAGTAAGAACTTTTCTACAAAGATGCAAAGAGAGTTCGAGATGTCTTTACTTGGTGAGTTGACATACTTCTTAGTGCTTCAAATATCTCATCAAGAGAAAGTAATATTATATGTCAAGCCAAGTACATCAAGGAAATGCTCAATAAATTCAAAATGGAAGATTGCAAAACCGTACTCCAATGGTAACAGGTTGCAATTTAAGCATAGGCGACTCATCTAAGGATGTGGATCAGAGGTCGTACAGATATATGATTGGTAGTATTTTATATGTAACAGCCTCCTGACCAGATGTTATGCAAGCAGTTGGACAAGTATCAAGATTCTAAGCAGCACCAAAAGAATCACAACAGAATATGGCTTGTAGTATCCCAAGGGAAAAAATATCATTATTCAAGCCTTTACAGATGCAGATTGGGCAGGAAGCGTTGATGATCATAAGAGTACTCATTAAGCATTTGAATATCTTCGCCAAAAGCTTGGGATTCTCCCAATTTTTCATTATATTTTCCTTATTCAGAGTATAAAGGGGGAGTGGAAGTGTGTACATGTCCGTAGGATGGTTGTGTGTCAGGGGGAGTTACCCTTTGCCATCAATGTCAAAGGGGGAGATAATGTTGTAGGAAGAGGTTTCATGATTGCAGGGGGAGTACTTGTGTTTCCATTAATGCCAAAGGGGGAGATTGTTGATCAGTGGTTGTCATTGATGTCAACCTAAGCAGCACCAGGGGCTACCTCGATCTTGCATGGGAATTTTGACATACCAAATTAATATATTCTGATTCAAGGATATTTTTTATGGTTTCTACTTTTCAATATGTTTCCTTTGATATATGGCACACCACATAATTCTTCACAGTTTGAGAGATATTCATGTTTGAAGTTAGTAACCCTAGTTAGTGGGCTAAAACTACATGGGGTTGTGGAATGACCTAATAATTGGTTGTGGTCATTGAACAGTCAATAATTAATAATTTTTAAGCTTCTAAAATCCCTCCCACGTTAAATTGTTGAAGTCCCTCTCAACCTAAGAATTTATATAAATTGTAATCCTCATATCCTCCTCATGTAGGGATTTTGCTACATGAAACAGGTCATTATGGAAGTTTCGCTATAAAAAAAATTCTACGAAGGTTCACACGCAGAAATTTTTATGAGGTGGAGCCAAAATCTTGAAGAAGATCTTGTAAAAATTTCAGATCATGGTGCACAATATTTTCGGAGATATGATCTGTGGAAGTTAGGTTGTTTGCAGACTCCTGAACTTCATCTCAAAGGTGACCTTGGGAAAATCATCATAACTCTCTCTGAGTATCGGATTGGAATTCTGTAAAAAGTGGAAAATAGTGCATGGAATTTAGTTTTATGTTTATCAATTTCAGAGCCGAATGAGGAAACAGTGACACATGGCACGTTGTACAAGTTTTCTCTACTGAACTAGTCCATAATTAGGTCATTATGAGAGACTGGGCATAAATTTGTCTTGAAAAATCCAAATTGGGTCAGACCTGTGGCATTGGAAATAAGACTCAGAGGATTAATACAGGACCAAAAATCACATATTGGGGATCTGAAATAACAAAGATACACCATATTCAATATTGAGCACCTAGAAGGAAAAAAAACTAGATCATGTGTTGTCAAGGGCTGGAAAGGACCAGAATTTCTAGGGAAACAAAGCAAAGCAAGGTGCAGAAGAGGTAAGCTCCAAGTAAGTATATTTTGTATATGAATGTTCATCTCTTAATTGCATTAGGTTCTTTTATTCTAATTTATTTATTTTTGTTTAGCACTGACATATGCTCTGCAGGATGAGGTAAGTTTTTCTATTATCATGTCATGGGTATTTCCTTGAAGACTTTTTGCAGGTATTATGTATTCATCAAGATAATACTCAAAGCATAATCTAATGTTCTAAAGAGTGAGAAAGGGTAGCATGACAAGAGCATCAATCAAGGTGAAGAACAACAGCAAGAAGTTCACTACATGAAGTCTTCACGTGGGCAACACTACATACAATCATTGTAAAGGTATCATTGTACTAAGTCATTGTAAAATTTGTACAAGTGTCTATCTGCCAAGAATTGAAGAGGAAGTTTCGGGAGATCTAGGATCATCATTAGGTATTTGTATCATAGTTGGGGTTATGGTATAGTGTGTCTTCTTCTTCTACATCATTCTATATCATTGTAAAGTGGACTGTTTTTCCCTGGTACGGGAGTCCATTCTTATTTTATTATTATATAGGGGTGGTAGGCTGGTGCTAGGCTGGTGCATGAAGTCACTAACAGGTTCAAGCCTATGAAAAATTCATGATGGTAGGGTGGTGCTAGGGTGAGTTGTAGCTCATTGGGTGTTGGGGCATCCATTCAGTTGACTACTAAAGAATCTCAGGTGTTAGAGCGTCCATCCAATGGGAGGTGGAGAAGAATGTTTTTCTAGATTCTAGGAATTTGGAGCTTTCTTTTCAATTGGATTTGAATATTAAAGAATTATTAGAAAAGCATTCAGGTGGTTTTTGTCCCGGAGGGGGTTTCCACCTTAAAAATTGTGTGCATTTGTGTTCCTTTTGTTTACTGCTATCATTGTACAAACACTGATAATAGTTGAAGATTAACTAAATCTCTGAAATATTAATAATAATACTAATTTAAAGTAATGCTGATTCACCCCTCCCCCCCTCTCAGAATTTGAAACATTGAATGTTGTACCAGAGGAATGGGGAAACTTCACTTCTAGTTGTAGAAATTTGCTGAATAATGATTAATTATCCACCGAGATTATCCTGATCACATATCCATTCGAATTCATATGCAACACATAATCTCTTCCACTCAGATCATCACACATGCGGAAATAAAAAAAGCGATAGCACATCAATTCATCATCCACATTAACACAGTGTGTATGGGGAAAGCTTATAGCTGAAAACCCCACAGCTATTGTGTATATTATAATGGAGAAAACATGTAACAAACTCAGTAAAATACTCCTCACAAGTACTCAGTACTTTCTCATAAAGTTACACACAAACTAGCTTGATTTTGAACAAGTCACAGGTTCAAAACACACCACTAATTGCCTTGCCTCTATTGCGCAATCATGGCCTGTCTAAATAGAGATCCAAGGTTCGAATCTCCTTGGATTGACAACGCAATCATCATGGGAAATTCCTCCAAGTGTGGTGCAAATCTCATGCACAACTGATGTCGCCACTGATAGCTAACTCCACCCTTTCATCTACCTCTTTCACTGGTCTTCACTGAACTGTCCATGCACTGTAGTGAACTGATGTGTTCTTGAGTTGAATCATGAGTTACTAATTAATGAATTAAATAATATTTAATTCACTCCACTCATTACTAGTTGATTAGATAGTTAAACTAATCTCAACCAGTTCAACTAAGTTAAACCGAACACAACTCCACCAACTGTCTCATCAACTCCACCAAACTTCTGCCACTGAAGTCCTAACTGAAGTCAACCATTCATGAGCTCACCAAACCCTAGGAATAGCGTAATTCCTCTGTCAGATGCATGAGCCACTTCCAAGGCTCGAACTGAAGTGCTCTAAGAGAGTAAACTGAAGTTTAGAGTCCAAATATTATTAAGGGTAAATAATATTTGACTTCCCTACTTTAAGGAGAGGCAGTCTAAAAAAAGACTTCGACCTATAGGTCCAAAAAATATAGGTCCATATATTTTTACCAACATGACCAAAACTCCAAGAATAACATACTGCAATCCCCGGACCATGCTCCATATGTCTAAAAATAGACATAGTCTAAAAATAGACTTTGCGCTAGAATTTGCCTGCGGGCCCACTTAGTGAAGGCGACTTCATTTCACTAAGCTCCATCATCTTGCTGCATTTTCAACACTCCCTCTCAGCAAGATATGGATTATCTGCAACCCCTATCCTGCCTCTGTGGAATTCGAACTTGCTCCTGGTGAGCGCCTTCGTCAAGATGTCGGCATTCTGATCCTCCGTGGGAACATATGAAAGCATCATGATTCTCCGCTGAACATAATCTCTGATATGATGGTATCTGATGTCGATGTGTTTGGATCTATCATGAAATACTGGATTAGCCGAGAGTTTAATGCAACTCTGGTTATCACAGTAAATCACTGTAGGCTCCAAATGAACCCGAACAATCCAACGACGATCTTCCTCATCCAAATAGCCTCGCATGCAGCCAAGCTAGCTGCCATTTACTTGGCCTCTGCTGAACTGAGTGCCACGGATCTTTGCTTCCTGCTGTACTAGGAAACTGTTGTCGACCCAATGCTGAAAACTCCTCTAGATGTGCTCTTCCGGTCCGTTGGGCTCCCTGCCCAATCTGCATCAGTGAAGCCAGAAAGCTTCGCTCCATCCTCCTGTCTGTACCATAGACCATATCCCGATGTGCCACTAAGATAACGCAATACATGCTTGCCTTCCTTCCAAAAGAGCTTGGTAGGCTGTCCCATAGCTTGCAAGTCGTTAACAAAGATAGCATATATCGGTCGTAGCTGACCAGACATAAGCGAATTCCACCAACCGGCCGATAGACAAAGGGCATCCACTACCTCCGTTGAAGTAGCATCCTCCTTCCTCCAACCACCAGGAAGAGGAGTGTCAACAGGCTTGCAGCCTTGCATGTTGAACCTCTCCAGAATCTCCCGGGCATACTTTCCCTGAGAAACAAACAGTCCTCCGCTGCGCCGCCAAATCTCCAATCCCAGGAAATAATGAAGGATGCCCAAGTCCTTCATCTCAAACTCTCATGCAAGATCCTCCTTGCATGAAAGTATCAACTGCTCATCGCCAGTCAAAATCAGATCATCTACATACAGTACGATGATCAACAGCTTTCCCTCCACCACAATCTGGTACAGGTTAGGATCCGCCTCACTCTTGGAAAATCCAAGCCCGGTGAAATAGCTGTCTATCCGTGTGTACCAAGCACGAGGTGCTTGCTTCAGCCCGTACAGTGCTCTCTTGAGTTGGCACACATGCGACTCACTGCTGAAGATCTCGAAACCTTCAGGCTGCTTTATGTACACCTCCTCCTCAATGACTCCGTTGAGGAACGCAGTCTTCACATCCATCTGATGAATGTGCCACCCCATCTGCGCTGAGAGAGCAAGGATCGTCCGTATGGAAGAGTACCTTGCGACAGGTGCAAAAGTCTCCTCATAGTCAATCCCCTCGATCCGTGAGAAGCCACGGGCGACAAATCTCGCCTTGTACTTCTCCACACTCCCGTCAGCCGCCTGCTTCACCTTGTAGATCCATCGCGAACCTACAACTGATTTCCCAACCGGTCTTGGGAAAATCTCCCATGCACTGTTCCTGATGATCGAATCATATTCTTCGATCATGGCATCAACCCATGCGGGTTCCTCCACAGCTTCCTCAAAAGAGGATGGCTCCGTCACAACACATTGACTCACAAGAGCCATGTATCTAGTGTACCGATCCGGTCACTGTCTCTGTCTGCGCTGTGCTGTAGGTGGTCCTACAACCTTCTCTGCATCCCGAGCCAGTCGCTCAGCTTCTGTAGTGCGCATGCGCCCTCTGATGGTTGGCGCCGCATGGGTGGTTTCTTCCACCTCCTGAACCTCCTCAGGCTGATCCACATCCGAAGCTCCTCCTTAGAACTAATAGCTCTCATCTCGCATGCAAGTGTAGCTCCCTTTCCTAAGCGAACATCGTATGGCTTTCCTCCTTTGGAACCATATCCTTGTCGCACAACAAATTTTTCGATCACCGACAACACACCCGATAGGTGGAGGTGGTCACAGACCTCACAAATATTGCAACCTCTCGTGCTGATCCAGCCTTCCTTCTTGCATCCTTCGTCACATGCATGTAGACAGTGAGCCAAAATTGGGATGAGAAACATCGTGAGAATTGCTGGGACAACAAGCCTCCTCCGGTGTACTCATGCCAAGAACCTCGTGAGGACAACGGTTCTGCACATACACTGCTGTATTGCATGCCTCAGCCCACAAGTGAAGGGGTAGGCCCTGATCATGCAACATCGCCCGTGCAGCACCCACGATCGTTCTGTTCTTCCGCTCAGCCACCCCGTTCTGCCGTGGGTTATGGGGTGCGATGAGCTCTCTCCGAATCCCTTCTGCGCTGCAGAACTCCTTGAATTCAGCCGAGATGAATTCACCACCGTTATCACTCCTTAGAGCAATCACCCTCTTCCCCGACTCCTTCTCGACCAGTGCTTTAAACTCACAGAACTTCGCGAATGTATCGCTCTTCTTCTGCATGAAGAAGATCCAGCACTTTCGAGAGAAATCATCAACAAAGATCACATAATACCTGTGCTTTGCTGTCGAAGCAACTGAGAAAGGACCACACACGTCTGTGTGAACTCTCTCAAGGATCGCCGTGGCGCGACTATCCTTCTCGTGAAAGGTGGCTTTCACATACTTCCCTAAAGTACACCCCTTGCACTGATCTGACTGCGCAAGAGTGCCCTTAGGAAGCCCAATATAAATCTGCTGCAGGATCTTCAAAGCTCCATGGTGAAGGTGGCCCAATCTCCTGTGCCACAGTTCGCCCTCATCATCCCGGCTCACCACTTCTCCCGCCTTGCATGCCATTGCTGCGCAGCCATCTACTTGCAACTGATAGAGGTTCTTGGTTCGAACTCCTATCTTCCGGGTCTCTCCAGTAGTCTTACTGCGCAGGAAGGCTTTTCCTTCGCTGAAGACCACATCATACCCCTTATCTTCCAACATCGCCACAGAGATCAAGTTCTTCTTCAATCCAAGTACATGCATGACATCCCTCAATACAAAGGGTTTACCAGACTCCCTCTGAAAGGATATGGTACCGATACCAGTCGCACTGTATCTACCATCATCGCCCATCTCGATGTGCACACCCAAATCTTTGTCCTCCAGATCTGAGAACAAATCCCGATCTCCCGTTATATGAAATGACGCACCGCTGTCCAAGAACCACACCGATCCCATCACACTTGAAACCAAGCATGCGATCAGTGAAAAGTCAAGCTCGAACTGCGAAGCCAAAGCTTCTCCATCTGCAGATCTTCCCGCTTGCTTGTTTTTCTTCTTCTTCGGACAGTTTGTAGCATAATGTCCATGATCATGGCAATGAAAACACTTCACTTTTGCCATATCATGCTTCTTTCCCTTTGCACCAGAATGAGAAGGTTTCTTACCCTTCCCCTTCTTTTCTTTGGCAACCAAAGCGCAATTTTCTTCATCAGCTCCCTTTGATGAAGATCCATCCCGAGTAGTCCTCCTTATCTCCTCCTGCATGAGATCCGCCCAAAGGCGCTCCCATCCCGGCAACTTCTCCCGACCATTGACACTATCTTGATATGAGTTCCAAGCCTTCGGAAGACCAAGGAGAGCCAGGTCGACCATGTCCTCTTCTTCGACAGTCACCCCCACACTTCCCAGCTCATCTCTGCATTGAGTGAACTTCGTGAGGTATTTGGCGATATTGTCACCTTTCTCCATCTTGATGTTCCTGAGCTTATCTTTGAGCACCAGCTTCCTTTGGTCGCTCTTACTCTGGAATAGATCCGTCAAAGCTTTCCACATTAAATATGGAGAAGCCTTTCCATGCAGGCTGGATACAATATGATCCTTGACGCCCTCCAACAGGATCCTTCGATATTTCGCCATCTTCTTTTGCCATGCTTCGACTTCAGCAGGATCAGTGGGCTTTTGGACATCCGTATCTACGAACTCCTTCAGACCATTATCTTCTAATACTGCCTCCATGCGATCCTTCCATGCAACATAATTCGAACTGCCTTCAAGAGCATATTTGAGTCGCAAACCGTTGAAAGACATTTTCAACACCGGCACCAAGAAAACAAAACTGCTGCAAAATTCGAATTCCACCTCAAAGCTCAACCGCTCTAGATCTGTGAGAACAAATTATTTCTAGCATAGAGATCGACTGCAAGGGGCGTTTACTGGATATATCACCTTTCAAAGAAAGGATGGATCCAGAGGCTACCTGGCCCGCATGCAGACTCTGTCTACCGAAATAAGTTTGTAATCACTGTGATGATCAATCTCTGCTTCAATAGCTCCGATACCATGTAGAAATTTGCTGAATAATGATTAATTATCCACCGAGATTATCCCGATCACATATCAATTCGAATTCATATGCAACACATAATCTCTTCCACTCAGATCATCACACATGCGGAAATAAAACAAGCGATAGCACATCAAATCATCATACACATTAACACAGTATGTATGGGAAAGCTTATAGCTGAAAACCCCGCAGCTATTGTGTATATTATAATGGAGAAATCATGTAACAAACTCAGTACAATACTCCTCACAAGTACTCAGTACTTTCTCATGAAGTTACACACAAACTAGCTCAGTATTGAACAGGTTACTGGTTCAAAACTCACCGCCAATTGCCTTGCCTCTATTGCGCAATCATGCCCTGTATATATAGAGATCCAAGGTTTGAATCTCCTTGGCTTGACAGCGCAATCATCATGGGAAATTTCTCCAAGTGTGGTGCAAATCTCATGCACAACTGATGTCGCCACTGATAGCTAACTCCACCCTTTCATCTACCTCTTTCACTGGTCTCCACTGAACTGTCCATGCACTGTAGTGAACTGATGTGTTCTTGAGTTGAATAATGAGTTACTAATTAGTGAATTAAATAATATTTAATTCACTCCACTCATTATTAGTTGATTAGCTAGTTAAACTAATCTCAACTAGTTCAACTAAGTTAAACCGAACACAACTCCACTAGCTGTCTCATTAACTCCACCAAACTTCTGCCACTGAAGTCCTAACTGAAGTCAACCATGCATGTGCTCACCAAACCCTAGAAATAGCGTAATTCCTCTGTCAGATGCATGAGCCACTTCCAAGGCTCGAACTGAAGTGCTTCAAGAGAGTAAACTGAAGTTTATAGTCCAAATATTATTAAGGGTAAATAATATTTGACTTCCCTATTTTTAGGAGAGGCAGTCTAAAAATAGACTTCGACCTCTTCGACCTATAGGTCACAAAAATAGAGTCCCATCTATTTTTACCAACATGACCAATGCTCCAAGAATCTCATACTGGAATCCCCGAACCATGCTCCATATGTCTAGAAATAGACATAGTCTAAAAATAGACTTTGCGCCAGAATTTGCCTGCGGGCCCACTTAGTGAAGGCGACTTCATTTCACTAAGCTCCATCATCTTGCTGCATTCTCAACACTCCCTCTCAGCAAGATATGGATTATCTGCAATCCCTATCCTGCCTCCGTGGAATTCGAACTTGCTCCTGGTGAGCGCCTTCGTCAGGATGTCGGCATCCTGATCCTCCGTGGGACCATATGAAAGCATCATGATTCTCCGCTGAACACAATCTCTGATATGATGGTACCTGATGTCGATGTGTTTGGACCTATCATGAAATACTGGATTAGACGAGAGTTTAATGCAACTCTGGTTATCACAGTAGATCACTGTAGGCTCCAAATGCAACCTGAACAATCCTACGAGGATCTTCCTCATCCAAATAGCCTCGCATGCAGCCAAGCTAGCTGCCATGTACTCGGCCTCTGCTGAACTGAGTGCCACGGATCTTTGCTTCCTGCTGTACCAGGAAACTGCTATCGACCCAATGCTGAAAACTCCTCCAGAAGTGCTCTTCCGTTCCGTTGGACTCCCTGCCCAATCTGCATCAGTGAAGCCAGAAAGCTTCGCTCCATCCTCCTGTCTGTACCATAGACCATATCCCGATGTGCCTCTAATATAGCGCAATACATGCTTGCCTTCCTTCCAAAAGAGCTTGGTAGGCTTAACCATAGCTTGCGAAAGCTGGTTAACTGCATAGCATATATCGGGTCGAGTATTGACCAAATACATCAACGACCCCACCAACTGTCGATAGACAGTGGCATCCACTACCTCCTCCGAAGTAGCATCTCCCTTCCTCCATCCTCCAGGAAGAGGGGTATCAACAGGCTTGCAGCCTTGCATGTTGAGCCTCTCCAGAATCTCCCGGGCATACTTGCCCTGAGAAACAAACAGTCCTCCACTGCGCTGCCAAATCTCCAATCCCAGGAAATAATGAAGGATGCCCAGGTCCTTCATCTCAAACTCTCGTGCAAGATCCTCCTTGCATGAAAGTATCAACCGCTCATCGCCAGTCAAAATCAGATCATCTACATACAGTACGATGATCAACAGCTTCCCCTCCACCACAATCTGGTACAGGTTTGGATCCGCCTCACTCTTGGAGAATCCAAGCCCTGTGAAGTAGCTGTCTATCCGAGTGTACCAAGCACGAGGTGCTTGCTTCAGCCCGTACAGTGCTCTCTTGAGTCGGCACACATGCGACTCACTGCTGAAGATCTCAAAACCTTCAGGCTGCTCTATGTACACTTCCTCCTCAATAACTCCGTTGAGGAACGCAGTCTTCACATCCATCTGATGAATGTGCCACCCCATCTGCGCTGAGAGAGCAAGGATCGTCCGTATGGAAGAGTACCTTGCGACAGGTGCAAAAGTCTCCTCATAGTCAATCCCCTCGATCTGTGAGAAGCCACGGACGACAAATCTCGCCTTGTACTTCTCCACACTCCCGTCAGCCGCCTGCTTCACCTTGTAGATCCATCGCGAACCCACCACTGATTTCCCAACCGGTCTTGGGACAATCTCCCATGCACTGTTCCTGATGATCGAATCATATTCTTCGATCATGGCATCAACCTATGCGGGTTCCTCCACAACTTCCTCAAAAGAGGATGGCTCCGTCACAACACATTGACTCACAAGAGCCATGTATCCAGTGTACCGATCCGGTGACTGCCTCTATCTGCGCTGTGTTGTAGGTGGTCCTACAACCTTCTCTGCATCTCGAGCCAGTCGCTCAGCTTCTGTAGTGTGCATGCGCCCTCTGATGGTTGGCACTGCATGGGTGGTTTCTTCCACCTCCTGAACCTCCTCTTGTGGCTGATCCACATCCGGAAGCTCCTCCTTAGGAACTAACAGCTCCTCATCAGCATGCAAGTGTAGCTCCCTCTCAAGCGAACACTGCATGGCTTTCTCCTCCTGAAATTTTATATCCCGTCGCACAACAGTCTTGCGACTGTCTGACAAATACACCCGGTAGTTGTGAGGTGTATCAGTGTACCCCACAAATATTCCAACCTTTGCGGTCGGATCCAGCTTCCTTCTCGCATCCTTCGTCACATGCATGTAGACAGGAGAACCAAAAATCCGCAAATGGGAAATATCAGGCCTCTTGCCAGAATAAGCCTCCTCCGGTGTACTCATGCCAAGAACCTTGTGAGGACAACGGTTCTGCACATACACTGTTGTATTGCATGCCTCAGCCCACAAGTGAAGGGGTAGGCCCTGATCATGCAACATCGCCCGTGCAGCACCCACGATCGTTCTGTTCTTCCGCTCAGCCACCCCGTTCTGCTGTGGGTTATGGGGTGCGATGAGCTCTCTCCGAATCCCTTCTGCGCTGCAAAACTCTTTGAATTCAGCCGAGATGAATTCACCACCGTTATCACTCCTTAGAGCAATCACCTTCTTCCCCGACTCCTTCTCGACCAGTGCTTTAAACTCACAGAACTTCGCGAATGTATCGCTCTTCTTCTGCATGAAGAAGATCGAGCACTTTCGAGAGAAATCATCAACAAAGATCACATAATACCTGTGCTTTGCTGTCGAAGCAACTGAGAAAGGACCACACACGTCTGTGTGAACTCTCTCAAGGATCGTCGTGGCGCGACTATCCTTCTTGTGAAAGGTGGCTTTCACATACTTCCTTAAAGTACACCCCTTGCACTGATCTGACTGCGCAAGAGTGCCCTTAGGAAGCCCAGTAGAAATCTGCTGCAGAATCTTCAAAGCTCCATGGTGAAGGTGGCCCAATCTCCTGTGCCACAGTTCGCCCTCATCATCCCGGCTCACCACTTCTCCCGCCTTGCATGCCATAGCTGCGCAGCCATCTACCTGCAACTGATAAAGGTTCTTGGTTCGAACCCCTATCTTCAGGGTCTCTCCAGTAGTCTTACTGCGCAGGAAGGCTTTTCCTTCGCTGAAGACCACATCATACCCCTTATCCTCCAACATCGCCACAGAGATCAAGTTCTTCTTCAATCCAGGTACATGCATGACATCCTTCAACACGAAGGGTTTACCAGACTCCCTCTGAAAGGATATGGTACCGATACTAGTCGCACTGTATCTACCATCATCGCCCATCTCAATGTGCACACCCAGATCTTTGTCCTCCAGATCTGAGAACAAATCCCGATCTCCCATCATATGAAATGACGCACCGCTGTTCAAGAACCACACCGATCCCATCACACTTGAAACCAAGCATGCGATCAGTGAAAAGTCAAGCTCGAACTGTGAAGCCAAAGCCTCTCCATCTGCAGATCTTCCCGCTTGCTTTTTTTTCTTCTTCTTTGGACAATTGGTAGCATAATGTCCGTGATCATGGCAGTGAAAACACTTCACTTTTGCCATATCCTGCTTCTTTCCCTTTGCACCAGAATGAGAGGTTTTCTTACCCTTCCCCTTCTTTGCTTTTGCAACCAAAGCGCAGTTTTCTTCATCAGCTCCCTTTGATGAAGATCCATCTCGAGTAGTCCTCCTTATCTCCTCCTGCATGAGATCCGCCCAAAGGCGCTCCCATCCCGGCAGCTTCTCCCGACCATTGACACTATCTTGATATGAGTGCCAAGCCTTCTAAAGACCAAGGAGAGCCAGGTCGACCATGTCCTCGTCTTCGACAGTCACCCCCACACTTCCCAGCTCATCTCTGCATTGAGTGAACTTCGTGAGGTATTTGGCGATACTATCGCCTTTCTCCATCTTGATGTTCCTGAGCTTATCTTTGAGCGCCAGCTTCCTTTGGTCACTCTTACTCTGGAATAGATCCGTCAAAGCTTTCCACATTAAAAATGGAGAATCCTTTCCATGCAGGCTAGATACAATATGATCCTTGACGCCCTCCAACAGGATCCTTCGACATTTCGCCATCTTCTTTTGCCAGGCTTCGACTTCAGCAGGATTAGTGGGCTTTTGGACATCCGTATCTATGAACTCCTTCAGACCATTATCTTCTAATACTGCCTCCATGCGATCCTTCCATGCAACATAATTCGAACTGCCTTCAAGAGCATATTCGAGTCGCAAATCGTTGAAAGACATTTTCAACACCGGCACCAAGAAAACAAAACTGCTGCAAAATTCGAATTCCACCTCAAAGCTCAATCGCTCTTGATCTATGAGAACAAATTATTTCTAGCACAGAGATCGAATGCAGGGGCGTTTACTAGATATATCACCTTTCAAGGAAAGGATGGATCCAGAGGCTACCTTGCCCGCATGCAGACTCTGTCTACCGAAATAAGTTTGTAATCACTGTGATGATCAATCTCTGCTTCAATAGCTCCGATACCATGTAGAAATTTGCTGAATAATGATTAATTATCCACCGAGATTATCCTGATCACATATCAATTCAAATTCATATGCAACACATAATCTCTTCCACTCAGATCATCACACATGCGGAAATAAAACAAGCGATAGCACATCAATTCATCATACACATTAACACAGTATGTATGGGGAAATATTATAGATGAAAACCCCGCAGCTATTGTGTATATTATAATGGAGAAAACATGTAACAAACTTAGTACAATACTCCTCACAAGTACTCAGTACTTTCTCATAAAGTTACACACAAACTAGCTTGATTTTGAACAAGTCACAGGTTCAAAACACACCACTAATTTCCTTGCCTCTATTGCGCAATCATGGCCTGTCTAAATAGAGATCCAAGGTTCGAATCTCCTTGGATTTACAGCGCAATCATCATGGGAAATTCCTCCAAGTGTGGTGAAAATCTCATGCACAACTGATGTCACCACTGATAGCTAACTCCACCCTTTCATCTACCTCTTTCATTGGTCTCCACTGAACTGTCCATGCACTGTAGTGAACTGATGTGTTCTTGAGTTGAATCATGAGTTACTAATTAATGAATTAAATAATGTTTAATTCACTCCACTCATTACTAGTTGATTAGCTAGTTAAACTAATCTCAACCAGTTCAACTAAGTTAAACCGAACACAACTCCACCAACTGTCTCATCAACTCCACCAAACTTCTGCCACTGAAGTCCTAACTGAAGTCAACCATGCATGAGCTTGCACCGAAACCCTAGGAATAGCGTAATTCCTCTCAAGCGATGGCATTCTTTATCGTGCTCGAACTGGTGTTTCGTAAGAGAGTAAATCAAGTTTAGAGTCCAAATACACAAGGGTAAATAATATTTGACTTCCCTATTTTAAGGGAGAGGCAAGCCTAAATCTAGACTTCGACCTATAGGTCCAAAAAATAGAGGTCCATCTATTTTTACCAACATGACCAAAACTCCAAGAATAACATACTGCAATCCCCGGACCATGCTCCATATGTCTAAAAATAGACTTTGCGCCAGAATTTTCCTGCGGGCCCACTTAGTGAAGGCGACTTCATTTCACTAAGCTCCATCATCTTGCTGCATTTTCAACACTAGTCTATATGGGAAGAAAGAAGCCACTCCATTCCATGATTTATGGTCTCTATGTAAAATAGAGGAAATAAGACTAAAGGCCAAAGCTGATACAAGACCAAGTGAATAGAATCATGCCTTTGCAGCTTCATATAGGAAGAAAGGAAGATTCAGAAAATTTGGCACTCAAAATAAAAGAAAGAATATGGAAAATGTATGATGATTTGGATGTAATGAACATGGGAATTATAAAAGAGATTGTCCTAAATATGAAAAGGAAAAGAGGAAAAAGGAAAAATCCCATGTCACTAATGAAAGAGAAGAACCTAATGCTAAAAGATCCAAGAAGGAGGAAGATAGAGATCTCTATTATGATTGAGATAATCTTTCTCTTTAAGTGATCTTTGATTGATTGCAAAATAGAAAGCGATGTACATTAAGAAGAATCTCAATAGAAGCATGAAAGGAGCTCTCGGTGAAATAGATTCTGAAAAATCTCTCTACTAAAGTAAAGTAGTCATCAGATCAAGGGTCATCATGTGACAAAATTCTGGGATGTGATGCCATATTGACGAAGCAGGCCAAAGGAATGAAGTTCTTCATTCTAGAGAAATTGGTACAGGATGACTCAGAGATATAAATATGAGGCATGCAGACATATATGTTGATATTGGATGCTATGAAGTTATGTCATATGGTTGCAGGTAATAGACTTCCATATTTAGAAGTATTATCTATTAAGGAGGGTCTCTCAGTGCACTGACAGATGAAATCAACATAATATTTCCTCATAGAATATGAGGTGGTTGTAGATAAACGAGAAATTGGAAAATTTGTAATGTCCTGGGAATGAAGAATGTGTAGAGAGGAAGAGATCATGAAATGAAAACATGACAAGAAATAGTTATCATCTGGAAGTCAAGAAGATGTGACTTAGAGATCTCCTGGGAAGATATGGTAAAGAAGAATACCCTTGGAAAAACATATCATTGGGAGATATGTCAATCTGTATGAAGGATTTCGATTCCTACAGGAAGATGTCATGGTGAAAGATCATCACTAAAGTAACTTTTTTTCTAAAAGTTCATATGTATGTTTATCTGGATGAATTTGTGCAAGGCTGCTAACCATGAGAAAGGATGTATGATCCTTGGAGATGATTCAAAGGAAAGTCGCATGGCATAGCAGTGGACTAGATAAGGAAGTCCGATGAATCACTTTCTGATAGCCGACATGACTCAGGATGGAAGTGATGGATGATATGTGCCCTATGAAGCTAAAAGTTGAAGATTCCTCAATATCTAAATCCATGACATCGAGGACAGGAATTCTTCATGAGCAGCTGGGTGTCTCACCATTGTTGCTGGAGGTCCCTGGTTAAGATGGAGCCTGATGATAAGTTTCTTACTTGGAAGAAACTTGGTAATTCCTAAGAATGAGCTTAGGTACATTCCTTGTATAGGAATGAGTACATTCCCTTGTGGAATAGGTCCTCCCTGGTTGAGAGGGAGAGATAGACACATCATTCTGGTCTTCACTTGGGAAGACAGAATGGAGGATTGAGTAATCATCTGGCATTCAATACTTTGAGAATGTATTAGGGCATTCAAGATAAGAGTAGTCGGGGACCGATATTATTTGAGAGCTAGCTACCCAAGAGAAGAATAGTCCAAGAAGGTCATACTTTGGGAACACCCAAGTGGAGTATGTACCTTGGAGATATAATGATGATTGTGTTTATAAGTCATGTGTGTCACCAGCATTGTAGCCCATTGTCTCGTTGAGAGATGGGGTTGTTATTCAATGCCTTGCAGTAGGAAAATGCTGGTGATATGATGCTATACAGATGTGATTACCAATCCGATTCTTCTTATGAGATTCTTTAGTTTGAAAGTACCTGTATGAATACCACCCTGGTTAAGAGGGAGTGTTGAAAAGTGTAACTAGGATGGCCTTCATGTTGACTATGTAATTATTTATTTATGTAAAGAAGATGTCAAAGATAATAAAATGTATTTTTGGTGCACTTTCTTCATGGGTTTCATGAGCAAGATTTTTATTATGTAGATAGACTTATTCTTGATGTCTACTAGGTTTGAGTCTCCTAGGCATAGAATATAACTAAGTGTCATGTATACATATATGAAGGAATCTGTTATGCTCCATATCTTTTCAAAAGCCTTGTCTCACATCCAATAATGTATGGAAGAAATTCCTACAAACCAATCTCTCTCAAATGCTGGAAAAATAAGTTATTACAAGTTGTTGAAGTCGGCCTACAAGCCTAAAGACAGGTTAGCCTAAAACCTTAGCAAATCATCTATATGAATACCTACCTCTGCGGCTCATTTGTGAAAAAAATTTCGAAAAACAAAAAAACAACCTTGCGGATTAAGGAAAAGGTATTATAGTGCGGTTTCTCTAGAAAAGCGTCTCGGTTAAAAGGTTAAAAGCATTGTAATACATATGTGGTGAAGTATACATTTGCGAAGAATTAATTTGAAGCTTACCTGTAATATATTTTCGATGAAGTAGATTTGTGGTGAAATAAATTTGAAGCATACATCTGCGGCGAAGCGTATATCTGTGGAGGTCTTAATCATAATGATTAGCATACATCTGTGGTGAAGCGTATATCTACGGAGGTCTAAAGCATAACGATTAGCATACATCTGCGATGAAGCGTATACATATTAACGGAGCTCTAAAGCATAACGATTAGCAAGTACCTGAAATACTTTAGCAGATATCTGTATTATATATTTTCGGATACTTTATGAATAAGGGAATCATACCTAGGATGAAAAAACCTGAAGTACAAGCACCTAAAATTGATTTTTGTATTCCTTAATTTGATTTGCGGAAACAATTACAGGGTGTCTTTTGTAGATATGTTACAACCTACATTTCAGATGCTAGTGCAAGAGTTTTGATTAAATGAAATAATTCAGTAAAGAAGGTGACTGTAAGTAGAGGATTGTTGGGTGTGGAGCCTGATTATCTTGTTTACTTTGTATCACAGCATTGGACCCCTGTACCTTAAATGGGGCGGCAACGCCGCCCATAATTAATCGCTACCATGGGGGGTCCAGGGGGGCATGACAACGACTTTATGGAGCCCCCCCTGGCGGGGGGTTTCGGGGGCAGCGCCCCCGAAGCTAAAAACAGATGTAAAATTGCCTTGTAAAAGTATAGTAATTTCTAGTCAAGTAATTTCTAGTCAATCCGGGCCATTCATTAGGTGGATGATCTGACGGTAGAAGTTATGTTTAGTTTAGGGTTTTTTGCCCTAGAAGGAAACCCCTCTCTTTGTATGAGGGTATTGTATTGCGGCTGTGTATTACATGTGTATTCTCTAAGTGAGAAATAGATAGGGAGACTGTGAGAAAGAACAAAGGATATTACAGTGGTGCTGCTGTAGGTTTTGTCTCTTCATTTTGTTGGATAATAGAAAGGATCGGGGTGGATGTAGCCCAAACTGGGTGAACCACGTATATCTGTGTCTCTCTGGTTTTATGTGTTTTGTGTGCTTGTATTTTCCGCATATTTATGTGTTGCATTGCTCTGTAATATATAATTTTCTAACAAATGGTATCAGAGACGAAGGTATATTTGGCTGATAAACTTGCAGGAAAGAAGGGTTTCTGATTCGAGTGGGAGCAATGGCAGAAGATGGTAAGTTTAGGGTTGAGAAATTTAACGGCCAAAAATTCCCGCTGTGGAAGATGCAGATGGAAGATTATCTGTATCAGAAAGATTTGTACCTACCATTGAGCAAAAAAAAAAGAAGTCGGCGGCCATGACAGACGCGGAATGGAACATTCTTGATAGAAAGGCACTCAGAACAATACGATTGTGCCTTGTGGCGTCAGTCACCTTCAATATTTCGAAGGAAACAACAACATAGGGTTTGATGCAGACGTTGGAGAAACTATATGAAAAACCCTCAGCCTCAAACAAGGTATTTCTTATGAAACGATTATTGAATATGAATATGTCGAAAGGTGGTTCTGTTGCAGACCATTTAAATGATTTTAATATAGATACCAGTCAATTAAGTTCTGTAGGGGTAAAATTTTATGATGAAGTTAGAGCTTTGTTATTCTTGTGCTCATTGCCAGAGAGATGGAATGGTTTAGTAATGGCCATTAGTAACTCTGTCTCTAGATCTAGTACTTTAAAGTGTGATGATGTTGTCGGTGCTATCCTTAGCGAGGAAATGCGACGGAAAAGCTCCGGTGAGACATCGGGTAATGCTTTGAGTGCAGAGTCTAGGGGAAGGAGAATGGAAAGAGGAAAGAGATCAGGATATTGCAGTAAATCAAGAAAAGGCAGATCCAATTCCAGATCAGGGATAGTGTGCTGGAAATGCGGAACGAAAGGACACCTAAATAAATATTGTAGATCTCGGAAGGGAAAAGAAGGAGACGCGCAACAAGAAAACAATCATGAAGCAAATGTGACAGGTGATGTGTTACAAGATGCTTTGATTCTTTCTTTCGAAAATGTTACTGATTCTTGGGTGGTAGATTCAGGGGCCTCATTCCTGCCACACCTAATAAGAAATATTTTCATGACTATGTTCAAGGAGATTTTGGACAAGTCCATTTGGGTGATGATAAACCCTATCAAATTTTTGGAATGGGTAAGGTTATTGTAAAATAGCAGAATGGAAACCAATGGCTATTAAAGGAGGTAAGGCATGTTCCAGATCTAAAGAAAAATCTGATTTCAACAAGGCAGTTAGGCGGTGAAGGTTGTGTGACAACTTTCACAGATAAAGCTTGGAAGGTCACCAAAGGAGCCCTAGTACTAGAAAAAGGCGAAAATGTTGGTACATTGTATTTATACAATGGTATTTCTAACTCTGTTAATGCTTTAACTTCCAAAGGAGCAGATGCAGCATTATGGCATCATAGGCTCGGACACATGAGTGAGAAGGGGATGAAGATTCTTCACTCAAGAAATTTGTTGCCAGGTTTGAAGAACGTTGATTCGGATTTTTGTGAAAATTGCATTTATGGAAAACAAAAGAGAGTCAGATTTCTCAAAGTGGGGAAAGAAAAGAAGAGCGAAAAATTGGAGCTTGTGCATAAAGATGTATGGGGACCTGCTCAAGTATCATCTCTCGATGGCTCTCGTTATTATGTTACGTTTATTGATGATGCAACTAGAAAAACTTGGATTTATTGTATTCAAAATAAATCTGATGTATTTGATACTTTCAAGAAATGGAAAGCTTTGGTTGAGATTGAGACAAGAAAGAAGTTGAAGTGTCTCAGATCAAAAAATGGAGGTGAATATTGCGGTAAATAGTTTGATAGGTACTGTTCAGAGCATGGAATTCATAGAGAGAAGACAGTTACAAGAACACCACAAGAAAATGGTGTGTCAGAAAGGATGAACAGAACAATCATGGAGCGTGCAAGGTGCATGAGATTGCATGCAGGATTGCCTTTACAATTTTGGGCAGATGCTATAGATGCTGTTGTTTATCTAATAAACATAGGGCCTTCAAGTTCCTTGGATGGTGGTATTCCAAAGGAAGCATGGACAGGTAAAAAGGTAAACTACTCTTTTTTAAAGCCTTTTGGTTGTGAGGCCTTTGTCCATATTAATAAAGAAAACAGAACAAAGCTTGAGGAAAAATCAAAGAAATGTACCTTTATTGGATATGGTGCTAATGATTTTGGTTATCACCTATATGATTATGAAAATCACAAAATCATTAGGAGCAGAGATGTAATATTCAATGAAAAGGTCTTGTATAAGAATCAGTTGCAGGAAAAGAAACAGGAAAAAGAAAGCAAGGAATACATGGTTCTTGATGAGATAACTGAAAAATAAAGGTGTCTGAAAATAATAATAATCAACAACCATAGTAGCAACAACCACCACAATAGCAACAGGCACCTAAAACACCTGAAAGTGGTGTTAGAAGATCTACCAGGATAAGTAGACCCCCTGAACGATACTCTCCTTCATTATATTATTCATTGTTGACTGATTCTAGTGAACCCGAATGTTATGAAGAAGCAATGCAGGTTGAAAGTAGGAAGAAGTGGGAGCTAGCCATGGAAGAAGAGATGGACTCCTTAATGCATAACCATACTTGGGACTTAGCCAGGTTTCCTGCAGGTAAAACTACATTGCAAAATAAATGGGTTTATAGGCTGAAGGAAGAAGATGGAGGAAAATAGAGGTACAAAGCTAGACTTGTGGTGAAGGGGTTTGCACAAAAGAAAGGTATTGATTTTGATGAAATATTTTCTCCTGTTGTTAAAATGAATTCAATCAGAACTATTTTAAGTCTTGTAGCAGCGGAATATTTACATCTTGAACAGTTAGATGTAAAGACAACATTTCTCCATGGAGATTTTGAGGAAGAGATATACATGCAGCAACCAGAAGGATATGAGGTAAAAGGGAAAGAAAAATTGGTGTGCAGGTTAAAGAAGAGCTTGTATGGCTTAAAACAGGCTCCAAGGCAGTGGTATCTAAAATTTGACAAGTTTATGTCCGAACAAGGTTATACTAGATGTCACTCTGATCATTGTGTTTATCTAAAAAGGCAAAATGATGGCAGCTATATTATATTGTTATTGTATGTAGATGACATGCTTGTTGTAGGGTCTAACATGCAGGAAATAAATGTGCTCAAACAAAAATTGGCAAATTCATTTGCAATGAAGGATTTGGGAGCTGCAAAACAGATCCTTGGTATGAGAATAACCAGAGATAGGAAAAATAAAAAATTAACACTATCTCAGAATGAGTACATACAAAAGGTGTTGAAAATATTTAATATGCACAATGCAAAACCAGTTAGTACACCTTTTTCTAGCCATTTCAAACTTATTAAGGAGATGTCCCCAAAGACCCAAGAAGACATGGATTATATGTCTAATGTTCCATATGCATCAACAGTTGGAGGCTTAATGTATGCAATGGTCTGCACAAGGCCTGATATTGCACATGCAGTGGGAGTTGTAAGCAGGTACATGAATAATCCAAGAAAATAAAATTGGATGGTAGTAAAATGGATTCTCAGATATTTGAGAGGTACCACAAATCAAGCATTATGCTTTGGTGGTTCAAACATTGCTCTACAGGGATATGTTGATGCAGATATGGTAGGTGACAGAGATAACAGGAGGAGCACTACAGGATATGTATTTACTGTAGGTGGAACAGTTGTAAGTTTGGTTTCAAAAATCCAAAGTGTTGTTGCACTTTCAACAACAAAAGAAAAGTATGTTGCTGCTACAGAGGCTAGTAAAGAAATAATTTGGTTACAAAGGTTTATGGATGAATTGGGTAAGAAGCATGATATGGGCACATTATACAGTGATAGCCAAAGTGCCATTCATCTTGCAAAGAACTCATCATTTCATTCCAGGACTAAACACATACATCTCAAGTACCATTTCATACGGTCAGTATTGGAAGATGGAGAGTTGAAGCTGGAAAAGATACACACTAGCCAGAATCTTGCAGATATGCTAACAAAAGTTGTAACCAGGGAGAAACTAAGAATGTGCTCAATTTCAATTGGTCTTCAAGGATGACGATGAAGATGAGAAACAACCAGGTCCAAAGAGGAGTCATTGTCCAACAAATGAAGTAGCAGTGGAGTTGCTACAATCAGTCTCCAAGTGGGAGATTGTTGCGTGTGGAGCCTGATTATCTTGTTTACTTTGTATCACAGCATTGGACCACTGTACCTTAAATGGGGCGGAAATGACTTTATGGAGCCCCCCCCTAGTGGGGGGTTTTGGGGGCAGCGCCCCCGAAGCTAAAAACAGATGTAAAATTGCCTTGTAAAATTATAGTAATTTCTAGTCAATCTGGGCCGTTCATTAGGCGGATGATCTGACGGTAGAAGTTATGTTTAGTTTAGGGTTTTTTTCCCTAGAAGGAAACCCCTCTCTTTGTATGAGGGTGTTGTATTGCAGCTGTGTATTACATGTGTATTATCTGAGCGGGAAATAGATAGGGAGACTGTGAGAGAGAACAGAGGATATTACAGCGGATATGCTGTAGGTTTTGTCTCTTCATTTTGTTGGATAATAGAAAGGAAGGATTGGCTATTCGGGGTGGACGTAGCCCAAACTGGGTGAACCACGTATATCTGTGTCTCTCTGGTTTTATGTGTTTTGTGTGCTTGTATTTTCCGCATATTTTATGTGTGCATTGCTCCGTAATATATAGTTTTCTAAAAGAGAACATCCTTAAAGAAGAATAAGGGTAAGGAAGTGTAGAAAAATGTAGATCATTGAAGAAGAGAAGAATCTAGTTTGAAAGGGCAGTGACAAGATCTTGGATACATTCCTAAGTTTAGGGTCTGAGTCTGGGTCATGGTACTTGTAATTTGAGGATCTATAAGAATAATTATTTGCGGGTTTTCCTCTCCAAGAGGGAGAGGTTTTTCCCTGGCTCTAGGAGCCTAATTTGTGTGTCTCGTGTACTTTGATAATTGACTTGATGAAAGATTAACTAAGATAAAAAAGAGAATCCATAAGTAAGTTCACAAGTAATTATCAAGAAGAGAATTTGTATTAACCTACAGCCCTCCAAATTCTCAACACCAAGCTCATCTCAACATTGAGTTAACTTGGTCAAGTATTTCTGGATTGTGTCGCCAAAATCCATTTTGATTTTCCTGAGCTTGTCCTTGAGTGCCAATTTTCTATGGTCAATATTGCTTTGAAATAGATTTATCCAGGCCTTCCACATAGCATATGAGTCACCTTTCCATGGAGACTCGAGACTATATGATCTCTAACTACCTCTAATAATATCCTCCTCGCCTTTGCAAAATTCTTCCTCCATGCTTCATGTTGTGCAACATCTGCCTGACTGGGTTCAGGAATATCAATGTCAATGAACTCCTTTATCCCATTATCCTCCAATACGGCCACCATCATGTCCTTCCATACAATATATTTTGAATTTTCCTCGAGTGCATATTCGAGTCTCAAGCCAGTGAAAGACATCTTGGTCAACTGCTAGGTCCAAGGAATGAATCTACAAATTTGAATATTTTTCAACACAAACTCAATTTACTCTCTTCTATTGTGATTCATGGCACTCTGATACCATGTATAAACTATACCAATGGATTCAATCCGATCATGTAATGTACTAAAACAAGATACTGAATCCTTCTACAATATTTTCGGAATATAAAACATGATCTCTCAATCACATGGAATTAAGAGAAAGAAGTAAATCAATCGCACAACACAAGATATTCCTAGGGAAAGAAACTACTCAAAACCCCTCTATATATACTGTATAATAATTCAAGGAATCATGAAACAATACAATGCATTCTTGCTCACAAGAATCTGTTGCACTCTACCAATTGTCTCACACTGATCTAGGAAAAATTGGACAAACACTTATCCAATTCCTTGCCTTCCTCCAGCCTGCCTAGTTCACGCAATTCCTAGAGAAATAAATCCATATTAAATAGTAATTCAAACCTTCCTTGATTTCACAATCCATCATGGCCTTCTTCTAACTTTATAACTGCACCTGGGAAATTTTCTAATAATACAACTGATAGTTATCTTCCCTTTAAGCTCTGTCTCAACTAGGTCTTCATCAAAACTGACATGCATGCAGCTATTAATAGCAAATCATCAGTTATATGATTGATCACTACTTGTGAATTAAATCTAATTTAATTCACTGGACCTCTCACTAGCTCATCACTGAGTTAGAACCTATTAAACTGATTTTAACTCAATTAATTTGAGTTAACTAATTACACTCACACCACATTAGTGCATTAACTACAACTGGACCCCCAAAATAACAGAATCACTCCAAATGCCTCATCTTAGACCCTCAACTTGAAATTCTTGAGCTAACTTAGCCTTTATGACTTATTGATCCGGATTTATGCAGGAACGCAACAGAATAAACACATAACCATAAATACAGAGATGCAGCGGAAATAACACTTCATTTCATTAATATCGAATAACAGAAAGATGCTTACAGACATAATGGAAATAAACTAGCTAGGGTGCTGGTAGCGAATCTCTGAGAAGAGATGTGGTGGCTACAGACCTCTGAACTGCTTTACAATGAGGCGCGAGGGCCTATTTACTATTGAGAAACAATGGAGAACCCTAAACATCCCAAAAACCTAACCCTAGGAGATGAAGCGCCAAAACTATGGGCCCCGTTTGGGTAAATTGGTGTTTCAACTTCCCAGGGACGTAACTTTGGCATACTATCTCTGTTTGACGCACATGATACACCATTACAAAGCTCTATCCGAGGA
This sequence comes from Pinus albicaulis, assembly GCA_034641835.2. Classification (NCBI taxonomy): domain Eukaryota; kingdom Viridiplantae; phylum Streptophyta; class Pinopsida; order Pinales; family Pinaceae; genus Pinus; species Pinus albicaulis. Next base: position 698,552,076 of record CM076574.1, read on the forward strand.
CTACAACTTTTGTGACGATTTGATGATCAAATCGCAACAAATTTCATACCCAAAAAACGTCGTTTAGGGCCTCAAAACGGCTCCGGAAGTTCAGGACCCGAAAAACTGCTAAAAATAGTAAGTTATGCCAAAACCGAAAAACTGAAAGAGACAATGGTGGGGGCCCAAGTGGAATAGGCGGGTGGCCACCAATATCCACCTGGATCATTCCTCCCCCCTTAGGAAGCAATGGTCCCCATTGCGTTAAGTTCCTTCATGAGATGAGGAAATTTCTGCTGAACTTGGTCCCTGGTGAACCACTTTCCTTGGTGCAGGAGTTGGCCAGCTTTGACAACCCGATACAGTTGGATCTGCTGTTGACGAGTGTTCTTGATTTGCATGTCCATGACACAATCTGTGGTGGCCTGTTCCATGCAGTCTGGGTTTAACTCTGTTGGTGTGAGTTGTTCTGCAATGTCCGAGGTGTCCAGTAGAGGTGGAAAGTAAGGACGAAGGCGATCCACATTGAAGACCGGGTGCAGACCAAGGAATGGTGGAATACTAAGCTCGAAGGCATTGTTACCTACAGCCTTGGTGATGGTGTACGGCCCGTATCGGAGCGGGCGAAGCTTGCGGTGAGGTCCAGTGAGGCGCTCCTTCTGCAAATGTAGCCATACTTTGTCGCCCACCTGGAAGTGGTGTGGCACCCGGTGTTGATCATGGCGCCGTTTGTACTTCGCATTGGCTCTGTCCAATATCTCATGAACCTGTTGGCGGATGTGTTGAATGCGCTCGATGAAGCTACTTGCTTTGTCAACTTCAGACTGGACATGAGCTGAATCGGCCTGAGCAGCTGCAAACGGCATGGCTATGTCAATGGGACATAGTGGCTGGAATCCCAAGCCCACCTGAAAGGGGCTATGGCCACTTGAACTGTGGAGAGCCCGGTTATAACTGTGTTGTACATAGGGGAGGCTCTCGTCCCATGTGCGTGGATGCTTTGAATTGTACATGCGCAGAATGTGTACAATCATTCTGTTGACGACCTCTGTCTGGCCATCTGTTTGGGGATGGAAAGCTGTGGACTTGGTGAGCTTTGTCCAACATTGACCAGAGGATGGACCAAAATGTGTTGAGGAACCTGCTATCCCTATCTGATATGATAGACTGTGGGATCCCAAAGTGCACCCACACTCGTTCAAAGAAGAGTTTAGCAGTGGCTTCTGCGGTGATATTCTTCTTACAGGCCGCCATGATGGCCATCTTCGAGAATCTGTCAACGACCACGAAAACACAGTCATTTCCATTCTTAGTAGAAGGCATGCCCGACATGTAATCCATGGAGATGGATTCCCACGGTCGACTAGGGGTAGGTAGTGGAGTATATAGGCCTTGCTTCTTGATGGTCGGTTTGGCAATGGCACAAGCAGTGCAGGATCTGATGTGCTTCTCGACATCCTTTCGAAGGTTCGGCCAATAGAAATACTTCTGTAGTATTGCTACTGTTTTCTCGACCTCGAAATGCCCAACGACTCGACTGTAGTGTGCTTCCCATATCATCTTGGCACGCTCGCTTGAAGGAACACAAAGGTGTCCCAGGTGACATAAAAGTGCATCTTGGAGGTGAAAATTTGGAACTTGTGTGCCCCCCAAGAGTGCCTTGTAAGTGTGGCTGAATTCTGGGTCACTCTCATAGAGAAGCGGCCAATCAGAAGTCTCGTGCCCACAAGAGTTGAGCACTGTGGTGAGCGCCACGATCGGTGGTCGGCTGAGGCAGTCTGCAACATTATTGGTGCTACCCTTCTTGTACTTGATGTTCAAATGAAACTGTTGCAGATATGTGGACCACTTCTGATGGCGATCATTCTGCAACTTCCCTTGTGTCCGTATGAACTGCAGGGGCCGGTGGTCTGTGTGGATGATTGTTTCCTTCCCCAAAATGTAATGCTTCCATTGTCGACAGGCTTGCACAATGGAATACATTTCTTTGTCATAGGTGGGATACTTGCGAACTGTCTCAGACAATGTCTCACCGTGATATGCCACTGGATGTCCCTGTTGAGTAAGAACTGCCCCAATAGCATAGTCAGAGGCATCTGTCTCGATCTCAAACGGCTGCTGCAAGTCTGGTAAGGTGAGCACTGGGGCAGAACAGAGGCGATTTTTCAATTCTTTGAACGTCTTCTATTGAGGTTCTGACCAAAAGAATTTTGCTCTCGCTCCTCCTTTGGTGACTTGACTCAAGGGCCAAGTGATATGAGAGAATCCCAACACGAATCTACGGTAGAAATTAGCAAGACCCAGAAAGCTGCGAAGCTCTGTTATAGTAGTCGGGGCCGGCCAATCCCGAATGACTTGGATCTTGGCTGGATCCACATGCACCCCCTTTTCATCAATAATGTATCCCAGATATTGAACCTGGGTCATGCCAAACGTGCACTTCTTCAAATTGGCACACAACTTGTGTTGCCGCAGTGTTTGGAGGACTTGTCGGATGTGATGAAGGTGCTCTTCCCAAGTCTTGCTGAAGATCAGAATGTCATCCAAGTACACCACTACGAATGAGTTGGTGAATGGCCGCAAGATGTCGTCCATCATCCTCATGAAGGTTGCGGAAGCATTCGTCAACCCGAAAGGCATGACCAGCCATTCAAAAAGGCCTTCCTTAGCTTTGAAGGCAGTCTTCCACACATCAGAGGGTTCAATTGGTACCTGGTGATACCCAGACTTCAGGTCGATCTTACCGAAATATTTTGCACCTTGGAGTTGGTCCAGAAGGTCATCAATCCGTGGGATTGGGTACCTATTCCGGACAGTGATCTTGTTCAGCGCCCGATAGTCAATACAGAGTCTCCACGTCCCATCCTTTTTCTGTACCAACACGATCGGGCTCCCACATGGTGATGAACTTGGTCTGATGTGAACTTTCTGCAACAGCTCCTGAATCTGCCTCTTGATTTCATCATTTTCCAGAACAGAGCGTCGATAGATCGGTCCATTGGGTAGTGGCGCACCTGGGGTCAGATCAATCGGGTGCTTGACCTGGCAGTGCAGAGGAACCCCCGTGGGTGAGGTGAAGATGTCCTCGTACTCCTCCACGACCTTATCCATTTGTTGTTGTCGTGCAGAGGGGCCCTGTCTGGAGGTCGTGGCCACAGTCTTCTTCTTGCCCTGGGGGCGGATCATCAAGAAAACGAATTTCCTGGTTTGGGAAATGAGCTTACTGCATTGTTTTGCAGTAACCAAAGAGATAGCGGCAGGAGGTGGTACCTCTGGTATCCTGTACAACTTATTTCCCAAAGTAACAATAACAGCACGAGGCCGAGACTCATACACAGCATGACGCTTCCACAAGTATGGTTGTCCTAATAATACATCAGAAACATCAATAGGAGCAACGTCACACAATACCTCATCCGTGAAGGGCTTGATGCTATAGGGAAGGTGACACTGCCGGCTGACGCGGAGATCTCGTCCTTGGTGAAGCCACCCGATGGTGTATGGATGTGGGTGAGCTGTGGTCGGCAAGCCCAACCGCTTCACGGCGTCTGCCGAAATGAGGTTCTTTTGGCTCCCATTGTCGACAATGAACTGTACAGGGGAGCCCTTTACCCACATCTGGGAGTGGAAGAGACGTTCCTCCTCCTCTCGATCTTCCGGTTCCTCCTTCTGGACCTTTGTAGTGGCAACAGTGGCGTTGGGCTCCGCATCAATAATCTGTTTCCCTTTTTCATTCCCCTTTTCAGGTTCTGATTCGGAGTCAGAGCATGCATCTGACTCAGAAGTCCTCATCTCGGCCACTAGCGACTGCTTGGCCCGACACTCACTTGTGTTGTGAGTGGAGCTCTTATGGAACTCACACCACTTTCCCGTGTCCTTCTTTGGTTTTACGGTGTTGTTCTTTTCTTGTGGCTTTGACGGGTTGTCTTTAGCCGCCATGCCTTGGCTCTGTCCTTTGTTCTGCGGTTTGGAAGCACCTTTTCCTTGCTTTTGATTCGCAGATCCAAAGTCTCGCTTCTTCTGTTTGAATTTCTGCTCAATCTTGGCAGCATACCGGTATGCCGTATCAAGCGAGGAGATGTCGAGGAACTCCATTTCCTCCTGAATGTATCTGTGCAGACAGCTGCGATACTTTAGCACCAAATGTTTCTCTGAATCTTTGATACCCAACTTTGTGCGCAGGGTATGGAACAGATTCGTCAGCTCGTGGACATCTTGATCCCTTTGTTGTCGCAGCGTGGTCCATTGTATGTACTTGTCCTCATAGCTCCCCACGGGATAGTACTGTTCCTTGACGGCGTCTCGGGAAGAATTCCAAGTTGGTACGGCCGAGAACAGAGAGGGTTCTATCTGGTCCTTGTTCTCACAGTAGGTTTCCCACCAGTCCTTAACATGGGGGGTAGCTTTGAGGAGTGCAAAAATAATCTTCTCCCGGTCTGAAAAGTCATGAACAGAGAAATATCCTTCTAATAGATTCAACCATCTATCTACGGCATCCGCGTCTATTTGACCCTCAAATATGGGAATGTCAAAATTTACTTGTACCTTAAAGGGAGTCGCAACTCCAGAGTGGCTACTGGATGCAGATGCGCCGCCGGTGGGCAGCCGTTGAAGGATCTGAGCAAAGATATCCATCATCGCGTTCCTTTGTTTTTCGAGGGCCTCCTCGAGCAATATTTTGATAGGATCTCCTGCTCCCTCATCTTTCTTTTCGTCCCCCATGGGCGTCCGTCGAGGTTTGCGAGGCTGCTCTTGCAAAGGTTCCACCAGATCAAGCCCTAGCTCCTTATACCCCGACCTCGTTGGGGACATGCAAAGAAGGATCGAGAAAAAGCAGACCGCTCTGATACCACTGATCCGGATTTATGCAGGAACGCAACAGAATAAACACATAACCATAAATACAGAGATGCAGCGGAAATAACACTTCATTTCATTAATATCAAATAACAGAAAGATGCTTACAGACATAATGGAAATAAAATAGCTAGGGTGCTGGTAGCAAATCTCTGAGAAGAGATGTGGTGGCTACAGACCTCTGAACTGAGTTACAATGAGGCTCGAGGGCCTATTTATTATTGAGAAACAATGGAGAGCCCTCAACATCCCAAAACCTAACCCTAGGAGATGAAGCGCCAAAACTATGGGCCCCGTTTGGGTAAATTGGTGTTTCAACTTCCCAGGGACGTAACTTTGGCATACTATCTCCGTTTGACGCACATGATACATCATTAGAAATCTCTATCCGAGGACTACAACTTTTGTGACGATTTTGATGATCAAAATCGCAACAAATTTCATACCCAAAAAACGTCGTTTAGGGCCTCAAAACGGCTCCGGAAGTTCAGGACCCGAAAAACTGCTAAAAATAGTAAGTTATGCCAAAACTGAAAAACTGAAAGAGACAATGGTGGGGGCCCAAGTGGAATAGGCGGGTGGCCACCAATATCCACCTGGATCACTTATTTAACTGATACAAGTTGTTATGAGATGAAATTACAATTTATTGTCCAGAAAAATAAATTAGACGCTGACATTTTCTTGTTGAATTTCAACAATGACATTAGCAGAAGCTCTTGAGTCAAGCATACAATTTTTAAGTCTATTGATCACTAGGGACAATATGAAAGGTTCGTGACCTTTGTTTCCTTTGTCAAATTTCATGTTTTGTAATATAATGGGGGGGTAATTAGGCTCATCATTGAGATCTAAATACTTTTTTATTTTCCTCCTATGAGAAGCGAGTTTATCCATCTTATTTATGGGGACCTGCATAGTAATTTTAGCTACACACTACCCACATCCACATCCAAATCGATTTCATTATTCCTAGGCCTGGGCTTTGACTTACTTTGATATGACTCTTGGGATGTGTTCTTCCCTTGAGATAAATTTACAAAATTAGATCATCCTTGGGCTTGGTCATTTCTTTTCTTAGAGTATTGCAAACCTTTAAACCTTCCACTACTTTGCATAGCTAGAACATGATCAATATGATTAGCATTGAAATTATATTGGCTAGGTTGTTGGTGAAGATTCCAGTCTCCAATTAGGATATTAAAGGGATGAGTTTCCCCACTGATATTCAAATGCTTAGGATCTCCTCCTCTTCTTCATGCTCTGAATGACTATCCTCTTGAGGATCCTTATAAGGTTGCTCCCAAGGTGACCCTCCTTTCCCTATCAAGTTGGTTAGAGCAAAAGTGTTGGGAACGTTCTGCTTCACATTATGGTTTCCTTCAGTTCCCTTCTTAGGAAAGGATTTTTCCTTATTGAATTGATTTATAGGAGGATACTTTGACCTAGAATCTTGTTTCTTTTCTAAAACATTCATTCTATTCATGATATTCTTTTGGCCTTTAGTTACTTCATTGGCGAATTTTTCTATATTTTCAGCAAAGGCTTCTATGAGCTCCTCAGGACAAGATTTTGATTTTGGCTTAGACTCGAGTTTTACCCTATGATAATTGAACATGTCAATTTGTTCAACATTTAAATTTGGTTGAATGGACATCACTATACTCTTGGCCTCAGTCAAGGAGTTAGGTTCCTTATCTCTAAGCACTTAAGTCAAGTGCCCTCGATAGATTTTTATGAATCTATCAAGGACAATGATGTCAAAAGGTATAAGCATCTCAGGAATATCCCTAAGGTGGTTTTCAAACATTTGAATGTTTTCTTTAACACTCTCTTTTTCAGTCTTATCCATAGCTAGGAATCTATCAATAGCCATACTCCCATCCAACTCAAATGTCCATCTCTTTTTGAAAGCATCATGAAATTGATCCCAAATAGTGATGCTCCCTTGTGGAAGGCTAAAATACAAATCCTTAGTGGCACCATATAATGATAGAGAAAAGAGTATGATGATAACATCCTCATGTTCAATACTCTTGGGACCCACCACCCAATAGAATTCATGAACATGTCTTTTTGTGAACGTGATCTCATTGCCACTAAATTTATGTATCCATTCATGGTATTTGTTAGGCAGAGGATCAGGGGCATCAAGGAACCTACTAATGTCTAAGGGCCTGAATGATGCAACCTCCCAAGGCCTATTCATGGTTGGAGGAGGAGGATTATTAGGGAAGGGTTGTCTAGTTGTGGGGGTAGGTTGTCTAATAATAGAAGTGATAAACTCACCTCTACTAGTAGCAGCTCTTGTTCTTAGAGTTATGGTTCTTTCATGACTATTTTATGGAATTTCAGAACCAGTTGATTCAAGATTCTCCAAATTTAAGAGGATCTATCCTTTCAATGAAGAATTTACTTCTTCAAATAAGTTATATGCTTATGGATAGGTAGACTTGTTTCCTTCCCAACAACGTCACCAAAAATGTTTCTATAAAATCTAGCAGGCCTTGGAGTGGGGCACCCTACAAGGCTAACACTATACCAAGTAATAACAATGGGGATATGGCCCACTGTCACCATTGCCAAAACCACCTACTCTTTATGGATTTCCACCGATGGGATGAGTCCTGATATGTCAGAAGGTCACCAAATTTATATTCTAAGGCTAGGGTACTAGGTGACACAATGAGGCTTTCTTAAAGAAAGTCACATCTTAGGTTAAATTCTCTAATATGAGGCAATTCACTTTCTTGATAGAGGCCTATTTGATGAGGCACAAGACCTAGGTTTTGATTAATAAGTTGAGTGTTGCAACAACCAAAGGTCAAGGCCAAGAGAAACATTTTCCAATAATATGTATTAGCAATTCTAAGGCTCATGAAACCTTCAAAGAAGCTCCTAAGTTGAAGCAAGACTAATCTAGGTTTCCCCCTTAGGAAAATAACTAGGGAAAAAAAATTATGGACAAGATTGAAGTGGATTCCCACCACAAGGATATATTATGTGGAAGATGCAATCCCCTTGATTTTTAGGCTCTCTAATACCACAAACCCACCTTGCCTAAGGATTCACACCAATCCATACTTAGCAAGCTTAGACTTGAAGGGGTTTAATTAGAGAGGAAAATTATGGATAAAAGATAAGTATGATCACCAACAAAATGGAACAGTCACTTGTCCCTTGGGAGTATGGAGAGTCCAAAAATTTAATTCCCTAACAACAAACCTCAAGCATTTACCTATTCAATGGATAATGAATTTTTCATGGGAGAGCTATAAAGAGTTCAATAATAGGAAGTGCATTCACAGGTTAAGTATGAGTAATTCATGAAATAGATAATCTAGATAGCTTTCAATATATCATCAACAAATTAGGGCACAATTAGCATAACCTAGAATCAACATTTTTCCATACCTTAGACATGAAAAAAAAAAAATTCAACAATTAGGTATTCTTCACATGCAAATATTCCATCCATATATCCAAAGAATAGCTCCAAATATCAAAATGAATTTATAGATCCCAAATCCTCCACAAGAAAGAAGGTTGAATTTAGCTAGAGAGGCTAAAAATTCCAAGTGTGTGATGATGAATCTTACAAATGACTCCTAAATTTATATGAATAGGTTGAATCCTAATTTTAACCTAGTTGCTCCTAAAATGACAAAATAATTTTCTACATCATGTCCAGGCCATAAGCCAACCTACTAGCTAATGAAATAACTTCAGTATAACCCACATGTGTGAGCCAAAATAGAGAATATGTTGACGTCATCCATGTGTAGGCTTGCTTAGGGAAACCGTTGAGGGCCTAGGGTGCCATGATGTGATTAGAGGCCATATCGAATTATATCTTAGGGGTTGTCCCTTAGATCTCTTCCAATCTCCCTCAGTGGACCCCAATTTTGGTTTTGGGGCACAAAAGTGGTCACATGGGTCTCCAGGTAGTCAAATCCCTACCTTTTCTCCGATGTTTAGGGTTATCAAGATGGTGTTAGCCCTCCCATGTCTCAAAGTGTGATACCATCCTCCTCTGCGCCCTAGATTCAGCTATCAACCCTCATGAAGTGTTAAGTCAGCTAGGGGCATGCCTCATCTAGGTGCATCATCTCATAAATGTCATCAATGTAGGGAAAAATTCTATAATTTTGTGGGTGCTAAAGGTTCCCATGACAATGTGTGATGTTATGTTGCAACTTGGAAACCCATGGCTCTTAATTCCTTACACATGGATGTCAATATGTTACTTTGAAGGACTTGAGCCCCAATTAAGTTTCCCAAGCCATGGTGTGAGGAAACCTGATAATTACACACAATATCTAGTGCTACCATCTACATCATCAAGAAAATTTAATAATTTTTTCATCTAACTGAACCAAGCTTGCAAGTAATGGGAAATTTGAAACTTCAAATAAGGCTTTCCTTCCAAAATCAAGGCTCTAAACTCAAAATAGTGTTACCTCCCTAGGTAGGAGTGGCTAATAAACCACCATATTAGGTGTTTCTAACCCCTAAGGGGAAACGACATGTCCTTGGTCCACCCTTCAATTGATAGCTATCATGTGAACAATGATGGAACAAAGGGGAAAATACTTCATGGCCAAGTGCCATGGTCAAAGGGACAAACTATGATGGGGTCCTCATCCTAAGCTTATAAATACAAGGAGGGAGCAATCATGGATACATGAGTTACCAACTTGGCCTTTGATTTTACACCCCTCTTGTGTTGCTTTTATTTTTTTCTTGATTTTTCATTGTATTACTACTTGTAGATCAAGAGTTAGAGCTTTCTTTGTATAATGTGTAGCAACTATTATGCCCTTAAGGGTGAGGCAATTCATTTCCCACCAGGGGTTGGGAGATGCAAGGATTCCTTCTCATCATATGACAAGAAACATGTGCTCAAGAGCTGGGCGATGGCCATAATGAGTGAGGTAGAGCTCATGCTGGGATTTTTCCCACATGCTAATGTGTATGTCCCGACCATCTTTTGAATTTTGATCCTTTTTTATTTCTTGTGGCCCATAAAATTTTTCTTGTTCTTTTAGCTACATCAACCTCCCAAGGCAAAGTTTTAGGCCTTACCCAAGTATGAGGATATATGGTGCCAATCCCATTGAAGCAATGATCAGTTGAACCCAAAGATGGGAGGTCGAATATGGGGCTCGTAATGTAAGATGGAAAGTGGTAAGTATGAATAGGGAGAGATGGGACTACATCATCTCAATTAGGGTTTCCCAAGTAGTACCCATCCTATATCCATTGGGTCATTAAGGGAGGTCCCACTAGACTAAGATGAAATATTAACCTCCCACTTAAAGTGAGGGAAAAAAATGATGGTCAAAACCCCTCTTCCTTCCAGGTTACCCCATGATCCATGCCAAATGCCAAAGACAAAGGCAAGTATAAGTACCCGATTCAAAAATGAAAAAGTACCTTTTGATTGGAAGCCCACCTTCCAACATGTTATCTTGCCAAATGGGCAAGGAAACATATGACTGATGTAGGCGGTAGAGATATGAATGATAAATCATCATTGGCTACTAATGGATATAAGGGGCTGCTAGAAACCAATTGGAAGAGATGGTATTTTCTCCTATGGGGTCACCTATTTGGTGGATCATTAGGGGAATTTTGAGGTCTAAAATGGGCCTCCTAAGGAAATTATAAAATAATAGTGGAAATAATAAAATAATATTATATTACATCATCAAATTTTAGAGGGAAAAAAAAAAAAAAAAAAACTAATTTTTCAACACATATTTTCAATTTATCTCCCTATGGGTTTACTCAAATTTCAATTGGTAGCACTCATTGGATTAAAAAATTGATTCCTTATCCAAGGACTACCCATGTTGCATACTTTCGATGGACCTTGCTACACGAAAAATGAAAAATACATGAAAAATGTGATTGCAATCACATTTTTTCTTGTATTTCTCATTTTTCGTGTAGCAGGGTCCATCGAAAGTATGAAACATGGGTACTCCTTGGATGAGGAATTAAATTTTGCATCCAACGAGTACTCCCGCTTGAAATTTGAGTAAAACCTTAGGGAGATAAGTTGAAAAAATAGTTTTATAATTTTATAATCTTTTTATCTTTTTACACAAAAAATGGTGAATCATCCCCCATGGTTGACATCATCATCTTGAATCCTATTGGTTCTTATAAATTTTATTTTGGTTTTACATTTTGCTTAGGATGCCCATTTTAGACCTCAAAATTTCTCTAATGAACATGCCTCTAGCAACTTCTCGAACTGATGTTTCTACTCCTTAGTACACCCCTCCAAGGATGCCTTCACTCTTACCAATTCGCCATCAAATTGATTCTCTTAAGAAAAGTAAAACTTATTTCCTACTGGAACTAATCAAGTTCTTGGCTTGGTTGGCACTTTCAAAAGAGATCTTTGACTTTCCTTTATGAGCGTTGATGAATTAGGACTTCCCATCCTTGATTAGGTGGCATTGGTTGGATTTTTTCATATATATTGCATCCCTCATTTACATGTAGGAGCTTCCAAACACTACTCCACATACATCAAGGGGTACTATGTCCAATTCCACTTCATCAAGAAAAGAAGAACTTATAACAAATTTAATCTACATTATTTTGAAACCTTGATTTCTACATGTGTTCACCCACCCTAATGGATGTGGGTTTGGATGATCCTAAACCTCCAAATGAAGTTGGTTTACTAGGTTAATTACTATGATATTGACCTACAAACCACAATCAGATATGGTGTCCACCTTGATCTTCTTGACCTAGATCTTGACATGGAAAATTTTTATCACCTTCTCTTCTTTTTGATGAAGGATACTCAAATTCGCATCCTTCTACATTGAAGTGCAGGAAATATTATCATCCACAGTTGAGTTTCTTTCTACTTTATTTCTTGAATATGTGGCTACAAGGTTTCTCTTCTTGGAATCCTTCTTTTGGATCTTCATGTTCATCTCTAGATATAGTTCCCAACACTTAACATGACCATCAATGTTGCAATGGTTGTGATGGTTTCTCAGATCCTCGCACTGATGTTTATGTTTTGGGTAGCATTGTGACTATTCTCATGTGTGGGAAAATTGATCTATGTCATGGGGCTTTTCACCCATATACCCACTGTGTTGTGATGACCCATGGTATTATGATCACCCTTGTTATTCACATAACCTATGGTATTTCACCCTTTGGAAAAGTATAAGTACAAGAGTGAGTGATTCATTCTTGTTGTTGGAAAGAGAGTATATTGGGGAGGATAAGGTCGAGTAGGCCTCAGACCTATGGAGGGTCGAGAGGGAATGTGGAAGGTGGAAAAAAGAACAAGATATGCGTCTTGTGGAGTAGGCTGGGTAGGCTTTAAATCTAAAGCAACAAGGGGAGTTGTGTATGAAGGTTGAGCAAGGTTATTTTGAGGAGGCTAAGTATGCCTTAGGCGTGCCAATGAAGGCTATTTATTATGTTGTAGTTGTGACAACAAAAGGGAGAGACAAAGTAGGTTAAAACAAGGTTGAGATGGTCAGAAAGGAGGGGGAATAGCCCATGTGGAGGACTACAACAGAGAAGATAAGGCTGCCTCCCTAAAGGATTGGTTATAGACCTGAGTATAGGTAGAAACACACAAAAAGGAGTCTGTAGACTTGAAAGAAAGGTCACAGGCCTACGAAGAGGGGGCGAAAATGCAAGGACAAGCCACAGGCTTGTAGAAGACTTTTTTTTCCCTTGTTTGGAAAACAGATAAGGGCTAAGTTTTCTCCTCTTTGGACAATGGATAAGGGATAAATTTTCCCCTATTTCGATAGTAAAGAAGGGATGAGTTTTCCCTTGTTTGGACAATAGAGAAGGGTTGAATTTTCCATTAAATTATAGTGATTAGAAAGCTACATTAGAAACCAATAATGAGAAAAATGTGGCAAGTATAGTGAGTAGATTGTGGCAAGTACTTTAAAAAAATTGTGGCATGGAGGCCAAGGATAGTTTCAACAGTAAACACAAGGGTTTTTTCTATGTAAATTTTCCCTTGTGATTTGGAATTTTATTGAGCATTGTAAAAAGGTCATTTTCCCTTGTACGGGAGCCCTAGATTCTTATTGAAGGACGAATAAGAATTTTGTTTTTGGGGCTAAAATTTTGTGTTATTATGCATGATCTAACTACTAGTTTTAAGTATTCCCTTGTGTAAAATTTAGCCACATTATTGTGTTTTAGCTTATTAGTTAAGTAAAGTTAAGTGGAAGTTGCTACCAAATCTAGTGTGTGTGTGTGTGCACTGAGTCTTGTGCCCAAAATTTTAACATGGTATTAGAGCATGGTCTCTGAGAAGGGAAATTGGATCTGAGATTTGCACAAGTGACAACTTTGAGAGGGAGTTGTAGGAACTATTGTAGGTAGCAGCAGTGTTTCCAAAAACTATGCCAAGATAGTTAGTTGTGTATGGAAAACCACTTGTATGGACCATGAAGTTCAGGATCAACAAGCCTAGTGAGATAATGATTAGATTGTTGACATGAAGAGTTGTGGACAATTGAAGTATGGTGCATAGACAAAGAGAAATGTATGATAGATCCAGCCATCAGATGTGCTAGGATCTTTAGAGAATATCAACACAAGAGAATGAGAGATTCATTATGATCCAAGTGTGAAGGTATTGTGAAGAGATCTGAGCTTGAAGGGGCCAATTAAGGGCCATATTTTTTCCTGTGATAAGAGAGGGGTCGAGAAGGCAAGACTAAGATGGTTAGAGGGTTGAGATAACCATTAGATATCCAAGTGAAAAACTTGTAGTGAATGTCAGGAAAAGACCTTGAGGGTCGAGTAGGCTTATGATCTGGAGTCAAATGAATTCATTCTTTAGAGGGACCTTCCATTTCAAGAATTCATAGTATGAGATAACCATCCAGGTGGGAGAGAGTAGTCTTCCAAGATTCATGATACGAGATGGCTATGCAAATGGGAGAGAGTAGTCTTCCAACACTATTTCATGGTACAAGATGGCCATGTAGGATTCTCGGGAGAAAGAGGCTTCTAGGAGAATTATGTCTTAGAATAAGGGCCCCTGTCATATAACAAAAATTTCTTATGTGTCATATGGAGTAGTTTTGGTAGTAGATCAAGGGTGGAAATGTGTTATAGGTTCAAAGGCAAAGCTATTTCCAGGTGGTTTTGTGAGAATAAATCCCTTGCTAAGAGGGAGTGTTGATGTTTTGGGTACCATTGGGAGTATTTTCATGTGTGGGGCAAGTTGGCTAAGTGATGGGGATTTGTAACCATAGACCCATGGTATCCTGATTGTTGAATTTTATACCAGATGAACAAAAAAAACCAAATATTTTGATCTAATTATTACTACCTAATGTTTTTTTAACAATTTATCTTAATCCCACTCATATTATTGAGAAACTATACACAGATAATATGAACTATGACATAGAAAAAACAATAAGATCATGAAGAGACAATGATGAACAATAAAGACAACAATTTTTTCCCTAGGAAACCTAAACTTGGGATAAACCAAGAAACTCTTCTTCTAGGAGAAATTTTCTTTAGCAAGGTTGACAGATCCAAATTTTTCTAGTAATATATGCCAAAATCCAACTCTAAACACCAGTCAAACCAGTTCAAACTACCATCCACTCAACATTTTTCAAATCACCCAAAATATTCCATTTTTTTCAACTTGCATCTTGGTGAACTTATATCCTATAATCAACTTCAGACATGTGGTTGACTATTGTGGTCAACTCGGACCTATGGTCAACCCCTGAGTTCAAGCCCATAGTATAACTTGTGATCAAACAGTTCACTTTTGTGGTCAAACTCGACCTGTTTCTGTAGTCAAAGTTAGCCTCTTCTGTAGTCAAACTGGGCCAAGTAATTCAGTCAAAATTGATCAAATTATAAATTTGTCAACTTGGTCAAATATTGGCCAATTTGTCCTCCTTTCTGCTCCTTTCTATGGTCGCTTGAGAATATGTGTTGTTTTGAGTGGTCGAAATGAGGAACTCTCTTAGAATTTTTTTATTTTTTTCATAATGTTCCTAGGCTGACTTAGGAGGCCTCTTGGCATGTGGGAATACCTCTCGTGCTACAAAAAAATCAAAATTCCCTTGTAGCGAGGAAGGAATCCTCCTTGGGAGCAACAAATTTCCCATTCGTTGAAATTTTTCCTCCATAAGAGAAATTCATGAGGTTTCTATGTTGATGTATGTCTATAGGTAACTCCACCTTAGAGTGGTAAATTTAGTATCCAAGGCCTTTTACCTATGGAAAAAATACTATATGACTCCTTAGGAAAATGTATCAATCTCCCCTAGTCAAAGTCCTTTATGACCCAGCCAAGTCTCTCTAGCAGCCAAGTCCTTCTAGCTTCTCAGGAGAGTATCTGCCCTTGGAACATTCACCCTCATTCAAAATCCTTTATGGGTTCTCAGGTGAATTTCATGTATCTCCACTGGTCAAAGTCCTTTATGACCTAGCCAAGTCCTTCTCGCTTCTCAGGAGAAGATCTATATAATCCTGTAATTTTCCCTTTAATTTCCTTGGGCTATTCACGTTTCTAGTCAAAGTCCTTTATGACCTGACCAAGTCCTTCTAGCTTCTCAAGTAAATGTATCTTATGAGTTAGACAAATTCCTTTATGGCTTCAAGAGATGGTCTTCCCTAATCCTACAAAGACATCAACCCACCCTCTCAACAAGGGAGACATTTTTCATCACACCAAGCTTTTCTTTGAAGTATACAAACTTCACTCTAGATAGAGGCTTGGTGAGAATGTTTGCAATATTCTCATTTCTGTATGTGTACTGAAGCTCCATTGCTCCTTTCTCATCGTGTCTTGAATGAAGTGACCTGATCAAATAGTCCTGCAAGAAGCTTCCAAAGTCATACTACTTCAAAACTTGTGACATAGGTTGCGATATACTCCATATTTGTTGTATTGAGTGCGACAAAAGTCAACTTCCTATTGAAAAAATATGTCATAGCCGATCTCAAGCTAAAGCAACACCCTGTTGTGGTCTTTATATCCTATGCAATCACATGCCAATCTAAATTTGTATATCCCTACAGCTTCACTTCAGCCCCTGAGACATATCTCAAACCATATCTATTGTATCACATAGGTACCTCAACCATGCTTTGCTACAACCAAATTTATTTTCCTAGGCTTGACCATATATTTTCTCAGGGTGTTCATTGCAAAGTAAATATTAGGCTTATACCTCAAGGATCCAATAAAATACCTGTGAGATCCACCAAATTTGAATCTCCAATCCAAGAAATAGTGTATCTAGACATAATCCTTCATTTCAATATCCAAGGCCAACTCCCTCTAACACTGAAGCAAGTCTTCCAGTGGTAGTTCTAGATGCTCCCTCTCTCACGAAAGTAAATCCTCTTACCATTATCGCTCCCTTTGTCACACAAGAAATTCCTTCTGTTATTGTTTCTCCCTCTATCATGAAAGCAAGTCCTTTTTATATTGTTTCTCCCTCTGTCATGTAAGCATGTCCTTGTGTTATTTAACATGACCTCCTCAAAGAAGGCATACTACTCCTAGAGACCTTCTATCTCTAGGAATCTTGAAAAATTCAACCCATGACATCCTCTTGGAAATTTTCCCCTTCCAATCTACCTGGTTGTCTACTCCCTTGAAACTAGATATTCTAGTCATCTGGCATGGTCCTAGATGTCCTAGTAGTCTGTACAATTCTTCCTCTCAAACATGAATCACTCCTATTGAGTCTATGCTTGAGCTCTTAGGCCATACATGAGCCTGACCATTTGAGACTAGAGAAAAAAAATATCCTTATAATCCTTCTTACTGGGACAACCCTCATGCCACAAAATTTTCTTCATTCTTCTCTATGATACCATATGTTTCTAGAAGCACTTCCTTGGAAACCTTCACAATGTACCTCTTGATTGAGGAAGTAATAGCTAAGTGTTGTAGGGAATTGTCAACTCCCTCCTTATCCTTTCTTCCTTAATGAATTCCATATGCCTTCTCATCAAGCTTAGATTTATTTGTTTCTTCATCATGTAGATTAGGCTTATCAAGCATAGGACTTTATAGCTCTTGTACTATGTTGTCCTTTGACTCCAATGCTCACCTGGCAGACTTCCTTGATCAACTTCTTAGGTTTGGGCTTATCCCTTCAACCCACACACTATTTGTTGTCTACAAAAGGCTCCCCAATCAACCCTTTGTCCTATTGTTCTATCCCTTATTTCAATCTTGGCCAGTAGTTATAACTGATGCTAACTTATATCTACCTTTAGTATTATCTACTAGATCTCACCTAGCCCTTACTTCTAGCCCTTATACTCTCGACCTCTCTGTCAAAGCTAGTCAACCCTGTGTTAGAGAAATTAAGGAGTTGGAAGTTAATCAATTTCTCTTATTATGACATTATCTTGTGATGGTTTTTTATTATCATTTGTTCTTTCAATTTATATTTTCTTATCATCAAGATTAATGTCAATGAAAAATAGAATAAGACACAAGATGTGGGCACAACGAGAGGGAAAAACCCCACTCTTTTGCGGAAAACCCAGCCAAAATTCTTCTTTAAATAGATTCAAGATGAGATGACCAAGACCCTTAGACTCTAGACTTCCTCCATCAAGTCATCCCTTCACTGTGTTAGCATCGAGATATCCTTTGCTTGCACCGAAAATTCACCTTCATTACCTTGACCGAGTTCTGTAACATTGAGTTCATTGCACTAAGTGTCAAAACTTAGATAGCATTATAGCACCAAACATCATAACTGAGATAGAATTATAGCACCTAGCATCATAACTAGGATAGCATTATAGCACCGAGCATCATAACTGAGATAACACTGAGTTTCATGACTAAGGTAGCACCAAATTTCATGAATGAAGTAGCATTGAATTTCATGACTGAAGAAGCATCGAGTTTCATGACTTAAGTAGCACTAAGTTTCATGACTAAAGTAGCACTGAATTTCATGAATGAAGTAGCATTTAATTTCATGACTGAAGTAGCACCGAGTTTCATGACTTAAGTAGCACTGAGTTTCATGACTGAGCATAGCATCATATCTGAACTATAATAATATTGTCTCCGTGAGGATATCCGAACTTAATCCGAGCCCTTTCTACAATATGATCTGAGATCTGAAATTTCAGAGTGATTTGAAATATCTATCATAATTTGAAATGTTAGCTAGGTATATATAGTAGTTCCTCCATAAATGAACCAACAAATCTGTGTGAATAGTTGTGACATTATTTCAGGCCAACTTGAGTATGCTTATTGAGACCGACATGTGTCTTTTAGAGAGGCTGACTTGAAGAATTTCTTTGAAGGATATTTTGCTGAAGAGACTGAGGATGATGACCTTGAATAAGATGACTTGATGGAGGAGCCTTTTGACCAAATAATTAAACAACCTATATTACATGATTCAAAAGCCCAAAATGGGTCAATATAAATTTGTAATGACTAACCAAGAAGTCCACAATGGGACCTTAATCTAAATATGAACCAAGCATGAAACCCATGCTTTAATAAGTCATTTAATAATAAAAAAATATTTTTGACAAATATATTAATAATGAAGATCGAATCTAGTTACATTATTCAACACTACCTCTTAACTAGGGAGGTATTCATATATAAAAGAAGTACCTGGAAGATCTCACTTTATCTATGAAGAATTTTAGGCACTACAATGCCATGGACTAGATTCCTGACCAGGGAAATCTATCTATTTGTTCTTTCAACTATTTAGGCACTGTAATGCCACTGACTAGATTCTTGACCAAGGCAATCTATCCGAGTGGGACTAAGATGGACTAAAGCTTTCAACCTCTATAGGTACCATCAGGCTTACATTAGGATAATTTTGAGGTCTAAAATGGGCCTCCTAATGAAATTATAAAATAATAGTGGAAATAATAAAATAATATTTGATTACATCATCAAAATTTAGAGGGAAAAAGGAAAAACTATTTTTTCAACTCATATTTTCAACTTATCTCCCTATGGGTTTACTCAATTTTAGAGCGGAAACACTCATTGGATGCAGAATTTGATTTCCCATCCAAGAAGTACCCATATTTCATACTTTTGATGGACACTGCTACATGAAAAATGATAAATACTTGAAAAATGTGACTGTAAACACGTTTTTTCATGTATTTCTCATTTTTCATGTAGAGGGTCCATCAAAAGTATGAAACATGGGTACTCCTTAGATGAGGAATTAAATTTTGCATCCAGTGAGTACTCCCGCTCAAAATTTGAGTAAAACATTAGAGAGTTAAGTTGAAAATACGAGTTAAAAAGTAATTTTATTATTTTATTATTATTTTATTATTTTTACTTTTTTACTCCAAAAATGGAGAATAATCCCCTATGGTTGACATCATCATCTTTAATCCTATTAGTTCTTATAAATTTTATTTTTGTTGTACATTTTTCTTATGAGGCCCATTTTAGATCTCAAAATTCCCCTAATGCTTACTAACCATCAACCCAAGGAACTAGGTGCACATCCACCTGTTGCCACCCTCCCTACCAGACATCAAAACAAAGTATCGTCCCAATGTATTTCCAGGAAATGCTTCACTCACAAAGCCTCAACATTCCTTGATCCAACAGATCAAGTATAACCAATCTCTCCCAATCAAACTGATTGTTCACCAACATGCTAAAACCTTCAAGAGTTTCACATGTACAAGCACAACCCCAATCTGTAATACACACTCAAATATATAATCAAAACAAACCTTTGAGGCTTTGATGTTGGCCTTCAACTAATCTCATTAGGGCTATCAGTTGAATATTTGAGAGAAGATTCCTCTTCCTACTTAACATGTAGCAACATATCTTCCAGAATGTATTCTCCAATCCAAAACTATGTTATTCCCTCCCTCTTAACCAGGGAGAGTGTTACCCAGATTAATCCCTCTTGCAGACAGAGCAATCTCCCTAATACTTCAACAAGTAACTAGAAACAAAGATCCATTGAAAATCTCTTTCTCTAGATTATTTGTATTTTAGATTATTACAACCTTGAAATAATGCGGTTATGCAGGCCTTTCAACCTAGACGTTCAATGTAGCCTTTTACCTTTCACTCCAAAGAAAATCTTCAATGTTGAGAAGAACCTGCAATCACAAATAATACAAAAGATCAAAGCACCTGCAGTATATAATAATCATAAATACTAATCCAACTTAGTGATCAAGGAGTCTAAGTATTGACATGATTTCCATGCATTCAGAAACAAGAAAATGATAAGAATAGATCCATATATATTATTAGAAACTAAAAAGAGAAATCTTAAAATCTGTGCCTTAATGTTGTACATATTTCTCCCATGTGCCTGAGCGATTGTTTCCTTCAGTATGATAAGCCTTCTTCTCTAGAATGACCAGCGTGAAGTCATATGCATAAACGTGTAATCTTCAATGCGCCAACAACAACTTACTAGCTCAGAAAATATGAACTCTATGAACTCTCTCCAGCTTAGAATCTATACAAATTAGTGTCTACCCTTCAACCTGAAACTTCAGCTCAATTTATAGATAGATTGAAGTAGTTTCAGATCCATTAAGGGAGGGATGGGTTCCTCCCATGAAGGGATTTGAGTTCCTTTGACCAATGGATAGGCTCCGTGATTAGAGGGATAAAGCTCGAAGTGGTGCGACTCTAGAGGCTTCCAGTTGGGATAATATTTGACCAACTAGGCTTCTAGAAGTTACTTTTTGTATTTACTTGCCTTTTACAGGGCTGTGCAGGTTTTAGTGGCCAATAGAGCGGCGATTTCCACGGATAATGGAAGAAGCATCAGCGCATTCCCGAGAAAAGGCTATAAAAAGCACGCATGCAATATTTTAAAGGTTTTAAAGAGATTTTCTCCAATTTCCAAAACTTGATTAAGGAATATTAGTGTTTTTGACCTCTAATGGAACATGATATGGATGGTGATAGACCCATATTAATAGTAAAATGTCATGGTGACAAAATGACGAGTAACAGATTGCCCCCTAAATTACGAAGTCTGAGAAATATTTTCTAAAGAGTGAAGCGCTTTATCATTCCAAGGATTGGATTGGAGACACCGATCGAAAACCTGTAAAAACATTCAATGCAAATATATATCATCACTGAGGTAGGCATTCCCATACTCAAAGAAAGAATAACTAAATGTTCTGGTACAGATATGATTTTAGCATTACATCAAAAAATAGACACAGTATGGGCACAACTATCTGTCATAAGAATTCTATTATATCATGAATACATAACTCCTCATAGCCTGAATGGTGGAAAATAGATACAGGGTCTTGATTTCTGCTTCTTGAACTAGTACGAATCTATCCATGTGATTTATTGTGTCGAAGTCGAAAATGGTAGAAACCTCTTGATTACCAGTCAATGATGAGAACCGTTAACAAGCGTGAGAGAAACCACAAATAATGAAAATGGCTCTCAAAGTACTTCAACACAATCTATGAAGCGTGAATGAATGATTTGCAGTTGAGCACTCATAGAATCATTCAATCAAATGTCAATGATGAGAACCTATCAACGAAGGCGAGAAACCTACCATTAGGGCAAGCAGATTCCAAGATACTGATAGGATTCTAAATCAACTTTATAGATAATGAGATGATGTTGATAGAAAGTGATCCGTCGCAAGAAAGCCTATGACACGAAACCATTAGATCAATTTTTGAAGAAATTCTTTGCAAGGACTGACTGAGGGATGGTCAACGTGAATGGAGACAAATGTTTGCAATGATTGTTAAATTGAACTTTCCCTTGAACACATAACGACACTATAAATGGCTTGGCAGCATTTGACTCAAAGATAATACCCAGAAACTGGTTGAAGACTTTCAATGTGGTTTTATTAACTGTAAGACAAGGGATTTCCCAACCCAGGTACAAGTGCGACAAAGTGTTGTGTTCAAAAGCGACGCTGCTTTCTAAAACAAAGACAATGAATGGATTTTTTTTCTCACTTTCCCCCCCACCATTACTAGCAAGTACCTCTTTATTTTTTTCAAGCTTGAGGAGGATAACATTTTCTTGTCATGTAAGCTCATCCTTCGGATGAGTCCATATTAGTATTTGAAAACGAACCCTAAGAAGGAGTGGTTCAGTCTTGTTGTGATTGACAGGTCCTGTACTGTTTAATTTTAACGAGTCCAGCATAGGATTAACTCGGTGTTTTTTAGTTTTAGGGATTCAGAAGAAAAACATAAGTAAACTCCATAGTGTCTTTTCGTAAATTTAGTCCCTCAAGCCCAAAAAAGGATAAAATAATGCAGGAGAGAACTCTATTGACCATGCTTAGTCAACGTATTCATTTTTTGTAAATAGTCCAATTCAATCCGGAAAATGGATAAATTCATACTAAATAGATGATTGTTCATTCACTTTAATGATTTCGAATAGTCAAGTACTCGACGATCTTTTCATGTTTAGAGAGTCCGAATAGGTCTTGAAAGAGGACTCCAGGGTTTCAATTTTTCATATTTTTATAGAGCTCGAAAAAGTGATAAAATTCTGCTCAATGTCAAAATGATTCTTTCCAAAAACAATATGTTTCCTGCACAAAAACTCAAAAAATTACAAATATCTGCTCTCAAAATATGAAAAAAAAATTATATTTTGACTTCTAAAGTAAAATTAAACAAAATAATATTATTTTATTCATTTAAAACAGCAAAAAGAAGTTAAAACAAATCATTTTCACCTTTTAGTTTTTAGAGCAGAGTAAAAAGATTTTTTGCCCTAAGTCTTCTGGACCTAATATCAGGAGAACTGACCAACCATTTCAATAATCGTCTATGCTAGGTATTCCACATCATCATGATCTTTCTTTTCATCTGTTTAGTTTTTTATTTTAAGTTTTTAGGTCATTTTTTAGGGGGAAACAAAGTTTTAAAATCTGGCCTTGGGGGTGCGCAGTTTTTCATGGAAAAATCAACGCACCTCGATGATTTTTTAATAGAAAAAACCATCGGGCTACCGTGGGTTTTATGTGTAGCTCGTGCGCAAAAATGCATTGTGTACACATAAGACCTGTGCAAGTGCCATGGGGTTTTGAAAAACATGTTTCTATCCAAAAAAATGGCTCAAAATTCTCCCAACTGATTTCTAATGATTTAAATTGATGGTTTGTAGGTTATTAATCATGTCGAAATGGCAAGAAAGAGACCATGAGCTTGCAGATAACGCAACCATGGATGATCCGTCAACAAATCACACATTGAAAAACTGTGGCTTGTGTAAGTTCTGGATGATTCAATGTATAAAAGCACAGGTTGAGCTAATGACCTGGCTATTGAATGCTTGGGATGTTTGAGATCAATGTTTCATCATTGGAGACCATAGGCTTGTGATCGAGCCAGAGAATATCTATTTCCTCACTAGATTACCCCACAGAGGGAGGGACATTTCCTTGTTTGGGATAAGACTAGCTAGTCCTCCCACTGCATCTTATATGGCTCAATATTGTAGTCAAGATTCAAAGTTGAAGGATGGTAGCATTGATATCAAAACTATTGTGCGACTAGACCTAAATATCGTTGCATTCACAATTACAAGGTTGTGTGGGAGTGCAGCTCTACATGTGGCTACCAAAGCACAAATGCAAATGCAGTTGAATGTTCTGGGGGAATATTTTTCAACTGGAGTGAAGGAGTGTTGGCTAACGTGAAGGGCCAACTTACGAGAGCTAAGAATGGGAAGTTGAAATTTTTTTGCTATGGATCCATTCTTGTGTCTTTCGCTTTGGAGAGGATCCCACTCCTCTCACCTCAGTTGATGACCTGGCTAGTGAATGCTTGGGATGTTTGAGATCAATGTTTCATCATTGGAGACCATAGGCTTGTGATCGAGCTAGAGAATATCTATTTCCTCACTGGATTACCCCGCAGAGGGAGGGACATTTCCTTGTTTGGGATAAGACCAACTAGTCCTCCCACTGCGTCTTATATGGCTCAATATTGTCGCCAAGTTTTAGAGTTGAAGGATGGTAGCATTGATATCAAAAATATTGTGCGACTAGAACTAAAGATCATTGCATTCACAATTACAAGGTTGTGTGGGAGTGCAGTTGTACATGTGGCTACAAAAGCACAAATGCAAACTGCAGTTGAATGTTCTGGGGGAATATTTTTCAACTAGAGTGAAGGAGTGTTGGCTAACATGAAGGGCCAACTTACGAGAGCTAAGAATGGGAAGTTGAAAAAATTTGGCTATGGAGCCATTCTTGTGTCTTTAGCTTTGGAGAGGATCCCACTCCTCGCACCTCAGCAGTATCTAGTGGATCCCATAAGACCTAGGGAACCACGTATGTTGTGATGGGTAGCATTGATGGCTCGCCATGGTGGCGATGGTGGTGCAGTGGTTTGCTATACTTCTCAGTTCTTTATATGGCTTAGGAGATAGATATTAATTATTGAATATTTTCGTTACGCAGGGATTGATTTCAGAGGTGATCCTGACACATCTCTTCCACCAGGGGCACAGTGGTATGCATCAGGTAAAGAAAATAATTTTGAAGTTTTTTTTGTTATCTAATTTTTTATTTGGTTTTCTATCATCCAATACTGATAAAAATTATAAATGCAGATGTCAGCCCATCACGACCAACAGCGCTTCGTCGCTTTGATAGGTGAGATGCGCAACCTATAGCATGCCCATCACAGACTGATGTGGCAAAGATCCTTATAGAGTTGGAGCACAACCTAGAGAGTTTGACTATTGATGTTCTAGAGACAGGGACAAATTATATACTTCTCAGGCTCCAGGACACATGACTGGTGTTCCAATCCCATTAAGGATATATCTGCGCAGGGTGGCACGTGCCATATTTTTCTATCATGATCATCATCATGGATAGCTGATGGTTGATCTAGATTGAAATTTTGTTTTTGTATTAGTATCTTTTAGATCATAAGGTGTTTGAAACCTATGATCACATAAAATGTAATATTTTTTTGACACACAACTATTTTTAACCTAATGATATTACTACTTCCGATCTTTGAGTATATTGTTCAATATGGATTAAATATTGTTTTGTTTTACTTTTAATGTTGCAGATGTCTATTTAAAACTAGATTAGATAATGCATCATCCAATGTGTTTAACTTTCTTGAAATGTGTTGATATTCAATGTAATCAAACTGTCTCTCCAAGAGACAAATCCTCAAAAACATTCTTAACAAAGTTAGATTTCTGATAGTGTAAACACCATTTAAATGTAATACAATGAGTTGTGAATCTAACCTAAAAATCAAGCGTCAAATAAAAAATGAAATGACATCAGATAATAGCTCAATGACTGTGCTATATTCTACAATATTGTTCATTTTTTGACCAAGGTATATCCCATGAATAGAGACTAACTCATCGGTGGGTGAATAGATAACCCATGTCACGGAAGAGATGTTCTATGTACTACGATAGGCGTCGTCAAAAAAACCAATGTAAGTTTGAACGAATGTCGACATATGCAGTATCAAGAGTAATCAAGATAAGCAGCGAAAGTAGCGAAAATTTGTCAAGAAAAAAATAACTAATCCTAGGCACACTTTTCTAATCTAAGGCACATTGTTCTAAATTTGTAACTAATGTAAAAATATGATCTTCAAATGAAGAATCATGCATAATATCTCTTGAGATAAAGAAAATCTCTGATTTTATCTAAAGATACACCGTCGTAATCAATTAATTCATAGGCTCCTTTTGCAAGCATGCGCTTAACAATATAAGGACCATGCCACATTGGTTCGAATTTACCAGCGCCTAGTTTGTCATGAGCTTGATCATATACTGGAACTAGGTCACCATCTGAATATATGCGAGGATTAACACTTTGATCATATTGAGCTTTAACATGTTTTTATGAGCCTCGGCGGCTAATGCAACGGTGCGATGAGTTTCATCTAACTATGCTAGGTATAGGAAGTGTTTTCGTTCTTCAGAGGTAGCTGGTAATAATTCAATGGCTAATTTGAATGATAGGATTTCACATTCAATGGGTAACGCAACTTCCAAACCATAAACAAGTTGAAAATGAGTGAACCCTATAGTTGTTTTTGCAGAGGTACATTATGCCCATAATGCCGAAAAAAACACGGTATGCCAATTGGTTTTATGAGTTCTGACAATCCGTTTAATCATGTTGGTTAAAACCTTGTTGACGGCCTCAACTTGACCATTAGCTTATGGGTAATATGGTGTAGAATTATCGTGGCGTAGACCAAGTTGATCAGAAAGTTCGGTCATCATAACGTTTCGAAAATGGCTCCCATGGTTCTTAATGATAGCTTGAGGGACACTGAACCGAGCAATCACATGATTGAATATGAAAATTGTTGCAGTTTTTCCATTAGCCGTGAATGTAGGCATCACCTCGGCCCATTTGGTAAAATCATCTATGGAAAGAATAATATATCGATGCCCCCAAGCTGAGTGAGGGTTACATGTGATGAAATCGATGCCCATTTGGCGAAAGGACCGACAATAATGATTGGGTGAAGAGGAGCTGGAGGTGCACGCATATTTCAATAAAAAATCTGGCGATTGTGTCATTTTCTAACCGCAATAATACAATCTTTGAATAAAGACAACCAAGAATAGCCAGCGCGCAATATCTTTTGGGTTGTGGAAAATCCAGACATATGACCACCACACGCTCCAGAATGGTAATCATTCAAAACATTTTCGGCTTCTTCATGAGTTATACAACGTCGAAAAATAGGATCAACACCACGACAGTAAAGAGTGTCATGAACAATATTATATTGTTGAGATTGGTATCGAATTCTCTGTCGATTTGATCGTGAAAGCTCTGGTCGAAAGGATTGGGTCTGAAGATATATAATTATATCCCCAAACCAGGGATATAATGTACTGATTAGAAATAGAGATTCATCAGCGAGATGGTTTTTTTCCATCGTTTCAGATTCAGTATTGGAAAAATCACACATAAGTTCAGCAAATACTAGTGATTTCTTAGACTTGGATTTCTCGAACTCCAAATAAAACTCTTGCAGGATAATGATCCATTTAGAGTATTCACCCCCGAGCAATTGCTTCGCCAAAATATACATCATTGGGTTTAAATTAGATATCACTGTGGTTTTGCGTAACGATATGTAATGACGGAAACTTTGGACAACTTGAACAACTGCCAAGGCCAATTTCTCCACATGTGAATACTTGATTTCTGTCGGGTTGAGATTCTGACTTAGGTAATAAATCACATTTTCATTGTTAGAATCATCCTCTTGAACTAGAACCATTCCAATCATGGAATCAGACGCAACCAAATACAAAAATTAATCCTGGTGATAATTGAGCAGATGCAATAACGGTGCATGGGTCAACACATGTTTAAGTGCATCAAAAGCTTTATTGGCAAGCTCATCCCAAATTAATGGAACATCATGTTTTAACAACCGGGTAAAACCTTTCGTTAACTCTGCATAGTTTGGGATAAAACGATGCATAAATTTTGTTTTCCCTTGCAAACTTTGGAGTTGGCGAAGAGTGGAAGGAGGAGGTAGATTAACAATAGCCTCAACCTTCTATGGATCGACACAAATGCCTTCTTTTGAAACAACGAACCCAAGTAAACATACCGATTTTACACAAAATATACATTTTTGCAGATTCAAACGAATGTTGTAATGCCTACATCTCATAAAGATAGCACATAAATGTGTAGGATGATCTTGTCTGGGTAACGAATGAGCAGGTAAGTCATCTAGCTAGGGTTGTACAATATGTTTGATATCATGAAATGCATAAGACATAGCTCACTGCAAAGCGGCACCAGCATTTTTTAGTCCAAAAGGTAATTTACAGTATGAAAACGTGCCTCATGGACATATAAATGTTGTTTTAGGCTGATCAAAAGGGAGTATGTTGATTTGATTGTAACTAGAAAAACCATCCATAAACGAGAATATTTCGTTTTCGGCACAATAATAAATAATTTGGTCAATATAAGGGGTAGGATAATTGTCTTTAGGACAAGCCTTGTTAATATCCTGATAATCAACACCTACTCTGATAATCCCTTGTTTCTTGGTTACGGGAACTATATTATATACCCAATCTCTCAAAGGAATCGGATAAATAAATCCTGCATTTAGTAATTTTTCAACTTCAGCTTTGATTGTAGCAGATTTCCGCAGATGTATCGGACGTAATCTCTGTCTAATAGGCTTAGCATCCGGGTATGTCTTAATTTCATGAATAACAATCTTAGGATCAATACCTAGCATTTCTTCATAAGACCAGGCAAAAATGCCTTGGAATTCTTGAAATAGGGCTTTGTAGATTTTTATCTCTTCAATCGAGAAAGAAGCACCTATATGAATGTTCTCAATTATTTTGGGTTTAATTGATATGTCAATAGGAATTGTGGTGGAAATATTTCCCAAATTTTTCTCAGAGTATGAATGAATAATTGACGTAGGATTTTGAGGTTCCTTGACATAATCAATTGAAAAGATGGATGAAAAATCATTCTCAATTTTATCAAGGTCAGGTAGAAAATAAGATCGATGATGGTGATCGTCCCATGGTAATTCGTCCGATGACAATATTTCTCGGATATTTTCATCAATTGAAAATACTTGTTGAAAAGGATCCGGAAATGATGTCAAAGTTGAGCTTGATAAAGAAGATGGCTCTTCACTCACCACATTCATTTTATCATTATAAGTTGATGGAGTGTCAGAACGTGATTATACTGCCACATATGTCGATTGAAAAGGACTTAAAGGCATCTCGCCACCATAGGAATCCAATTCTTATTCTAAAGGCACATTCCATGTGTCATAAAATGGCATTATGCTTGATGTAATCATATTGATATTGGAAATAGTTCGCAGTACGTTGGGAGAAGGTATATCGAAATTTCCCATGAGAGTGGAATCCTTAACTAGTCCTACCCCAACATCTTCGAAAGGGATAACCGTTTTTCCGACATGTTGGATACAATCTGTAGAAGTGGGGTCTGAAGCGAAGTAATACAAATGATCGATTTTAACAATATTTCCTTTATGAGGAAACATTATCATCCGAAATACTGATGAAACAACATCACTCATAGCATAAGACCAACTTCGACCCAGAAGAATGTTGTAATCAAGAGGGGCATCAACAACTTTCATCTCAAGTGTTACGGTTTTTCCTTCTACTTCTATAGGCATATCCTGGAGTATTCTGAATGGGTAGATACCTCTTCCATCAAAGGCTTTATGGATGGGCGGTGACTGGTTGATTGTCAAAGAACCAAGAGTTTTCCAACAAGCTAAGGACATAGCACATGTAGATTCTCCCTCATTAATTATTGTGCGAAAAACTCACCTTGATTTGACTAATACTAGAATTTGAAAAGCCATTTGATGTGGGAGTCTAGGTACAAAATTTTTGAGATCAAAGACAATTATGTTCGCGTCTTGAGGATCAATCGCTCCTATAGCTGATAATAGTAATTTCCTTTGAGCTGGACAAGATTGCAGCACTTCGAGGGCTGACATTGCTGAAGGGGATATGGCCAAATCTTTAACAATATTATAATTCTGAGCGGATCTCATATGTGGATTGAAAGCTAATTTTCGAAGTACACCTTTGGAAGGCGGTTTAATCACTAAATCAAGATTAGGTTTCTCGATTTGAAATGGTTCAAAAACCGAAGGAGTTGATTGTTGGTGGTTGACTAGATGATTCAGTTTCTTTACCAGTTACAAGACTCTTAGATCCATAGTCTTGAGATCGTGTCACAACCATGACCTGGGACATCATCAGGATATTCTCCAATGAATAGGAAGAAGATCCGATCATTTTGCTATCTTGAGATGGAAAAGGATCTTTCAAGAAAGCACATGTGGGTGAACCTTTGACAAATTTGGATACCTCGGCCCGATGTGGACACTCTTTGGTGTAGTGATCCTCATAAAAAATGAGACAAGGATAACGAGGTTTCTATTTTTTGTCTAACGGTTCGGTTTTTTCAGCTTTCTCTTTGGGAGAAGTGTTTTGTTTATTTTTCCCTTCCATTTCTTCTTATGGCCAGATGATTTAGCATTGGTTGTAGATGATTCTATGACGTGAATCTCGGCATAAGTTTCTAGGGAAGGGTCTCCCTTTGGTGAATCTGGTAGAGTTATGATTGGAGAAGTAGTTAGATGATTTCTTATCACTCTTTGTAGTATTAACTGTACCAATTACACTGTCTATAGAATGAGAACCAGAAGGAGTGTCAGTAAGTTGACCCGAGCATGGTAAATCAAGAATTTTTTCATACAGAGTACCAGACTATGTGTAAACGAGGTCCATGTATTGTGCTTGAGCTATGACATGTTCTTATGTTACAACGCCTCCTTTAGCTACATCTTCAGTAATCTTTCGAAGAAATGATTTAAAGAACCACTCTGCCAGAATTTGATCTGGAATGAAAAATTTCACTAAACATCGTCTACGTCGCCATTCGTGTATGTGATCTGAAATGTATTTAGACGCACTATGTTTTAATGAACTTAAAAGTTTTGTACCATTGTCTTAACGGACTGGCAATTAAAAATGAGTTTGGAAGGTTGTTGCTAAAGCATTGAAATTATTGAAAGAGCCACGTGGTAACTCAATGTACCACTTTGCAGCTAAGCCAATCAATGT
The DNA here is from genome assembly GCA_034641835.2 of Pinus albicaulis. NCBI lineage: Eukaryota > Viridiplantae > Streptophyta > Pinopsida > Pinales > Pinaceae > Pinus > Pinus albicaulis. Next base: position 698,582,608 of record CM076574.1, read on the forward strand.
TCTCTAAAAAAATCTCAAACGGATGGAATCATCGATTAAGGAGTTGGATGCACACCACAAATGATAAGTCAGCACATGGTTTGGGGATTCTTCTCCTGATTTTCCTTCAAATTTTGGAATATCACTGGGCAACTTAGTGGGCATTGTCGGCCAAAACGGAAGATAATAAATCAGATCATTCGTTAGTCGAGACAAGTCTGGTAAGTCTAAAGTTGTAATGAATGGTAACCGTTGGTTAGGGTATTGTTGTGAAAAATGATAACCTTAAGGAACAATACCAGTACCCAGAGGAGGATATCCAAGAAAACCCAGGATATCTTGAGCAGATGGGATTGGAATACCTCCAGGGTATCCAGGGTTAGCCATACGAAACTGAGGTTGAGCTAGTATTTGATATGTATAACCAGGGTATGGTTGATTCTGGTAAACTGGATTTTGTCCCATTTGTCAATATTGAAATTTCCCTTGAAATGGTTGACTCTGAACAAACTAACCTTAAAATTTTTGACCCGTAAAAGGTAGACTTGTTTGAACCGTAGTGCACCAGGTTTTCCTATAGAGGTTTGAGGGATAGATTGAACTGTAGGTCCAGTTTGATGAGTAGTAATCTGAGGGATTGCATGTGTAACAGTTGGTGTTTTCATTTTTGTTAGAAAATTATATTATGGAGCAATGAAACACATAAAATATGCGGAAAATACAAGCACATAAAACACACAAAACCAGAGAGACACATATATACGTGGTTCACCCAGTTTGGGCTACGTCCACCCTGAACAGCCAGTCCTTCCTTTCTATTATCCAGCAAAATGAAGAGACAAAACCTACAGCAGATTCGCCGTAATATCCTCTATTCTCTCTCACAGTCTCCCTCTCTTTTCTCGCTCTGAGAATAGACATACAAGACACAGCCGCAATACAATACCCTCATAAAAGCGAGGGGTTGCCTTCTAGGGAAAAAAACCCTAAACTAAACATAACTTCTACCGTCAGATCATTTACCTAATGAACGGCCCAGATTGACTAGAAATTACTATACTTTTACAAGGCAATTTTACCATTTTTTAGCGGGCGCCCGTCTCGAAACCCCCGCTGAAGGGGGGACTCCATAAAGTCGATGCCACTCCCCCCGAAATTCCAATGTGCTGATTATATTACTAAAGCAGGTTGCTACCTTTGCTACTGCATTTAAGGCAAGGTACAGGGTCCAATGTCGTGATACAAGATAATCAGCTCACACTCACAAATTTCCCACTTGGAGATCGGGACAGCAACTCCACCGCCCATTTTCTGACAATGTGAATTCTCTTTGGACCTGGTTACTTTCATCTTCATCATCATCCTTGAAGAACAACTTACCCGACACATTCTCGCTTCTCTCAATCTCGTGGTTACAACTTTTGTTAGCATATCTGCAGGATTCTGGCTAGTGTGTATCTTTTCTAGCTTCAACTCTCCATCTTCCAATACTGACCGTATGAAATGGTACTTGAGATTTATGTGTTTAGTCCTGGAATGAAATGCTGAGTTCTTTGCAAGATGAATAGCACTTTGGCTATCACTGTATAGTGTGCCCATATCATGCTTCTTACCCAATTCATCCATAAACCTTTGTAACCAAATCATTTCTTTACTAGCCTCTGTAGCAACAACATACTCGGCTTCTGTTGTTGAAAGTGCAACAAAACTTTGGATTTTTGAAACCCAACTGATAGTTGTTCCACCTAAATTAAATACATATCTTGTAGTGCTCCTCCTGTTATCTCTGTCACCTGCCATATCTGCATCAACATATCCCTGTAGAGCAATGTTTGAACCACCAAAGCATAATGCTTGATTTGTGGTACCTCTCAAATATCTGAGAATCCATTTTACCGCCATCCAATGTTATTTTCCTGGATTATTCATGTACCTGCTTACAACTCCCACTGCATGTGCAATATCAGGCCTTGTGCAGACCATTGCATACATTAAGCTTCCAACTGCTGATGTATATGGAACTTTAGACATATAATCCATGTCTTCTTGGGTCTTTGGGCACATCTCCTTACTAAGTTTGAAATGGATAGCAAAAGGTGTACTAACTGGTTTTGCATTTTGCATATTAAATCTTTTCAACACCTTTTATATGTACTCATTCTGAGACAGTGTTAATTTGCGATTTTTCCTGTCTCTAGTTATCCTCATACCAAGGATTTGTTTTGCAGCTCCCAAATCCTTCATTGCAAATGAATTTGCCAATTTTCTTTTGAGCACATTTATTTCCTGCATGTTAGACCCCGCAACAAGCATGTCATCTACATACAATAACAATATAATATAGCTGCCATCATTTTTCCTTTTTAGATAAACACAATGATCAGAGTGACATCTAGTATAACCTTGTTCAGACATAAAATTGTCAAATTTTAGATACCACTGCCTTGGAGCTCGTTTTAAGCCATTCAAGCTCTTCTTTAACTTGCACACTAATTTTTCTTTCCCTTTGACCTCATATCCTTCTGGTTGCTCCATATAGATCTCTTCCTTCAAATCTCCATGGAGAAATGTTGTCTTTACATCTTACTGTTCAAGATGTAAATCTTATGTTGCTACAAGACTTAAAATAGTTCTGATTGAAGTCATCTTAACAACAGGAGAAAATATTTCATCAAAATCAATAACTTTCTTCTGTGCAAACCCCTTCACCAGAAGTCTAGCTTTGTACCTCTATTTTCCTCCATCTTCTTCCTTCAACCTGTAAACCCATTTATTCTGCAATGTAGTTTTACCTGCAAGCAACCTAACTAAGTCCCAAGTCTGGTTATGCATTAAGGATTCCATCTCTTCTTCCATGGCTATCTCCCACTTCTTCCTGCTTTCAACCTGCATTGCTTCTTCATAACATTCGAGTTCACCAGAATCAGTCAACAATAAATAATATAATGAAGGAGAGTATCGTTCAGGGGGTCTACTTATCCTGGTAGATCTTCTAACACCACTTTCAGGTGTTTGAGGTGCCTGTTGTTGTTGTGGTGGTTGTTGTTGTCGTGGTTGTTGATTATTATTATTTTTAGGCACCTTTACTTTTTCAGTTATCTCATCAAGAACTGTGTATTCCTTGCTTTCTTTTTCCTGTTTCTTTTCCTACAACTGATTCTTTTTTCTTTTTTACAATAACGAATATTTTTATTTAGAGCGGCAAACTAGCTGCCGCATGCTCTTACATTACAGCGATGACAGAGATAGATTCTCGTGAATAGCTGTTTGGAGTTGCTGTCAAAGAAACCAGAAGACAGATAATCGAGAAAGTTTCGCCTCACTTTAGGGTTATTACCAGTCAGACAGGTGATCGAGTTCAATGGATTATTCGTTTCGCCTACTTTGACAGTAGAATGTCCCTCAAAGCTAAGTGAGGTGCTGTAGGTCAATCGGCGAAGCATCGCACAAGGGCCAGAAGACTTCCCTGGGCCTTTCATGATTGTGGCGACCTCCTTCGTGCAGTACATAAAAGCAACGATGCAATTGAATGGTGGAAAGAAGTGATTATCCGCTGTTACATTGGAGATGCCGCGGAGGAGTTCCACCGCAGGGCCCGGATTTTGCATCGCACAGATAAACAAGTCGAGATTGCAGCGTTTCGGAGATGTGAAACTTTGATAATGATGAATATGGGCTTCGGAATTGAGGGCAGAGTAAAAGTCAATTCTTGAACTGAGATGGCATCTTGAAGGTCCTTTGTGCACGCTAGAAACAGAGGGCGTCGACAGGAAACAGAAGCCATTGAAAGGAAGGCTAACAGGAGTTGAGAACAGGCCTAAAACCACAGTTTTAAATAGTTTGATCATACAATGAGGTGAGATCCCGAAGAGCAGGGTACTGAGGGGTATATTGATAGCCATAGGATCAATTAGGAAAGGAAGACCGATAGCAGGAACATTAAGGAATGGAACAGGAAGATTCAATCGAATTAACCACCAGAGTTCTCCGATTACAGAGGGAGCCCAGATTGGCCTCCATATCAGCTTGAGAGTTGAGATTCCTTAATATGTGGAAGAAGGAGATTTTACTGAACTTGGGCAATAGAAGCCGGATTTTTTTGATAATAATGGCTAAGTGAACCTGATGGGGAGTCTTATGAGAGGTCAATGCCTGGATGATAAGTCTGGAATCTCCAAAGACAGAGAGAGAGAGGATATTTCTGTTAATCGCCAGGTTCAGCCCCTGCCACAGAGCGAGAGCCTCCGCTCTATTATTGGATTCAATACCCAGACCCCAATGGAACCGCAATTCCGATGAACCTCCAGGACGCAGAAGAACTCCACCACTGCCAGCAACCCCAGGGTTACCTTTAGAGGCCCCATCGAAGAATAAACAGTGGTCATCCAAGGCCGATCTCCATTTGATAAATTCCAGTTCCTCCAGCCTAATATCCCAGTTGGCATGGGCAAATGCAGTAGGAATGGACCTTTCCTTCAGATTCGGAACCAGTTCTTTAAGCCATTGCTCCTCCTCTTTGACCAGACTCATTTCATTTCTTGAGGAAGGATTGGCTTCCAAAGCCTCGCCCAGCAAAGCTTTGATTTTAGCAATAACTCTGGTAGAAGTGCATCTTTCTCCTCTGAGAATTCTATTATTTCTCTCCAACCACATCTTCCAGCAGATGAATTTAGGGATCCACATCCAGCTTGTTTTAAGAAGACTTTTTTTTGTAAGGAAAAAGGGAGATAAACTGGCCCAAGATCGGAGCAGAGAAGGAATGTTGCCTGGGAGGTCAAGTTTAGCTGGACCTAACATCAGAACTCCCCTCCAGACTACCAGAGCAAAGGGGCAAAGCAATAGCAGGTGGTTGGCAGTTTCTTCATCAGACAAGCAAAGGGGACACCTGGAAGGCCCTTCCATCCCTCGTCTACGCAAATTATCTCTGGTAAGAATGCTTTGATGCGCAACAGTCCAACAGAAGAAGTCAATTTTGGGGAGTGAGGGGAAATCCCAAATAAATTTCCATTGGGCTGGGTCAGGAGGAGCATATGGAACAACCATCAATCTTTTATAACCTTCGGAAGCAGTGTAAGAGCCTGAAAGGGAGCCCCAGCCTCTTTTGTCCTTAGAAGTGGCCTTTGAGGGAGATTTTCCTTGAAGCAGATCTAACAGTAATGAAGCTTCCCCCTGCAACATAAGGGGAACCTCCCCCAGATTCCAACAATCCCAGAGTTTACCTGGATCATCCTTCCAGTTAGATATATCCCATAGAGTGTGCCAATTGCAGGACTGAAGCCATTCTTTGATATTTGCTAGACCTTCCACTTGAGTCAAAGGTTGATCACCCAGAATCGAGTCTTCCCAGATTTTGATTTTTCTCCCATTACCAGGGATCCAGTAGAGATAATGGCTGAATTGCTCCATAGCAGAACTGCAAAGATTGAAGATCGGAGATCCTTTTAAAGATCTAGGGGGCTTATCTAGGCATCTCAAGCGTTGCCCTTGGAAATATTTCTTCCAAATGACTCTTTTACTCCAGCTAGGGTTTCCAGAGACTAAATTCCACAGAATCTTGGATCCCAACGCAAGGTTTTGAGCAGCCAAGTTACGCAGTTGGAGGCCTCCTTCCAGAAGAGGTCTCTTGAGAGTCTCCCAATTCACTAAGTGGAGTCTTCTATCATTGTTGTTTCCACCTTCCCACAGAAATATTCTCAACAGATTGTCCATTTTACTGAGAAAGGTTTTGGGGGCAAGGAGAATGGAGTATTGATATAGAGGCATACTTATAAGGACCGATTTCATAAGGATGACTTTCCCTGCATTATTCAGCCAAGAGGCTCCCCAAGCTTGGATTCTGACCTTGAGCTTGTCGAGCAGTGGCAGCCAATGAGCAACTTTAGGCTTGGATTTGAAAATTGGGATCCCGAGATATTTAAATGACTCCCAATTTTGAATTCCATCCATTTCTAAGAGCCTTGCAATATCTGACAGCTCCTTGATCGAGCAGTTCCAGCCGTAGATAGAGCATTTTCGATAGTTAATCTTGCTGCCCGAGACCAACCTGTAGATGTCCAGCTCCTTCTTGAAGGATCTGGCAGAGTTTATGCTAGCTCCTCCAAGCAGCAAGGTATCATTGGCGAACTGGGCATGATTAATGTCTTTCACCTTGTGAGTCGTTCTGAGGCCAGGCAGGGTTTGAATCTGCTGGCTATGATCTAGTTGGAAATTGAGTACCGAGGCCTGAACAGCATAGAGGAGTGGAGACAGAGGACAGCCTTGTCTAAGGCCCCTAGAGGCTTGGAAGAAGTCAGTAGAACGACCATTGACCAGTGGTGTGATCCATGGCGAGGCAATACAGGCATTCACCCAATTTATGAAGACTGTTGAGAAGCCTAACTTCTTCATCACAATGAACAAAAATTCATGTCTCACCCTATCAAATGCGTTAGCCAGATCGAGCTTAATCACCATACCTTTCTCATTTCTTTGGCAGCTAGAGTGGACTGCTTCTTGCACCAGCACAATGTTGTCCAATATCTTTCTTCCTTTTATGAAGCTGCCTTGATTTTCAGGGATGATGGCTGGCAATATATTCTTAAGCCTGTTGGCAATTATTTTGGAGACCAGCTTGTAACTGGAATTGCACAAGGAAATGGGCCTAAATCTGCTGAAGTCGGAGGCACCTTTCTCTTTTGGGATCAAGGCTAGAAAGGCCGAATTGATGCCTCTGCCCAGCTTTGCACAATTCTGGGACTTTCTGACCATTCTCAATAGATCTTTTTTGATTGTTTACCAGCAGGTCAAGAGAAACCTGACAGAGAACCCATCAGGGCCTGGGGCTTTATCAGGCTCCATGCACTCCAGAACTTTCTTAAGCTCGTCCATACTGATCGGAGCAGTCAACACAGCATTATCCGATTCCTGAACGCACTTGGGAATTAAATCAATTGGGTAGGCATGAGGATCAATAGGGGGTTCTTCAGGAGCCGAATAAAGATCTTTGAAGAAGGAGTAAGCAGCTCTCTTAATGCCATCGAAATCCTTAATCACAGTGTTTTGGTAATGTATCTCAGAAACTGATTTGAAATGCTTCCGAGCTTCGGCTTGCTTATGAAAGAAGCTGGTGTTTTTATCTCCGGACTTTAACCATAGATTCCTAGACTTCTGTCTCCAGAATTCTTCCTCCTCCCTGCTAGATCTGTGAACCTCTTTTTGCAGATCGACTTCTTTTTGGAGAAGACTTTGTGTTACAGGACTGTGCTCCATAGCTAATTGATGAGCAGCAAGACTATTAAGAGATTCTTTTCTTTTGGCAGAAGGGGTTTTCAATCTTTTAGCCCACTCCTTAAGACTTCTTTTCAGGCCCCTGATTTTCTCTTCCCACACAAAGAATGGAGAACCATGGACAGGCCTATTCCAGGCTTCAGAAACCACCTCTTGGAATCCTTCTTGCTGAATCCACAGAGGATTGAAACGAAAAGGGATGGGGCCCAGATTACCATCCAGGGAAAGCTCGAGGAGGATGGGCTTATGATCAGAAGTGAGATTTGGAAGAATTTTAGAAGTGGCCATAAGACCGCATGTCAGGAAAGATGAGTGGACAAGGAATCTGTCCAAACGGGCAACAATGTGATTGGGGGCTAATATTTTGTTGGACCAGGTGTATTTCCCTGAAGAAGGTTTAATATCCTCCAGATCCCAGCCCAGCATAATATCTTCAACCCATTCTCTGGCAGGGTCCCTGACAATGGAGCCTCCCTTTTTCTCATCAACAGCAAGGGTGACATTCAGGTCACCTGCAATGATGATATTTCCTAGGTTTTGCTCTGAAAGAAAGGATTGAAGCGAGTTCCAACAAAAAATTTTCTCGCCTGGCATTACCGGAGCATAAAGATTAAACATACTTACTTGTTGACCAGAATCTTTGTGGAGGAGCTGAGTGAAAAGCCAATGGGGGCTACTTTTTTCTTGAATAAGATCATATATGGTGCTGTTCCAAAAGGTGGCTATTCCACCAGAAGCGCCTCTAGCACTAACCGCTCTTCCATGACCTTTTTGCCAAAAAACTTTACTAGATTGGAGGAGAAGAAGATCCTCCAGCTTTGTCTCCTGGATGAGGAGGATTTCAGGCAAATATATTCTCACTATGTCTTTCAAGGCTTCCTCTTTCAACCTGCTACCTAAACCTCTGCAATTCCAGGAGACGTATTTCATTATTTACTGACTTGGGGGATTGAGGCTCCTTTTGGAGCCCTGTTACTCTTGCGCCCAGATCTGGTATTCATCATTCCTTTTAGGGTTTTTTGGGAACCTTGGAGGACATCTAGATAAGTTTTTTCCTCTCTCTGTTTCTTCTTGGATTTCCGACCCCTAGTCGTCTTGATAGGAGTGACTTGCGAATTGTCAGTTTCGGAATCTCTCTCTTCTGTTTCTCCCTCAGAATCGGAGGCGAGACTGATGTGCTCTTCGATGCCTTCGTTTCCCCTCTGGCCATCATCAACTGGTGGAACAGTTGATTCAACTTCAGTTTCTTTCACTTGCTTCAACTTGTTTTCTGTATCCTCTTGGGTCTCCATGACATCCACCTTTTCTCCTGAGGAGGAGCCAACTTTAGAAGAAGCAATGGCCTTTGTATTAGTTTGTGGCTTCCCCAGTGGCACAGAATTCTTCTGCCCCGGGGGCTTTGGAACAGCCTTTCCCTTTTTAATTTCTTTCCATCCTTCTTCTTCAACCTTGTTCCCTGTTGGAGCTTTTGGGCAGTTTCGCTGGAAGTGTCCATGTTCATGACAGGTTCGGCATTTGAAAGGCAACTGCTCGTAGTCCAGCTTCTGGTAATGCTGCCATTCTCCAACTGTAATTTTGACCGCTTCTGGCAGGCCGGCTTCCAGATCGACTTCCACGCAGATTCTAGCACAGGTATATTGGCCCTTGTGGTCAGCTTTGTCAATGAAACGACCCAGCCCATTACCGATCTTCTGCAGGGATTGATAGCTCCAGCAGTGAATCGGGAGGTTAGGGAGGCGAACCCAGACTGGCACCTCCTTAGGGACATCAACAGAGGGATCGAAATCGGGGCTCCACTTGTTAAGATACAGTCCCTGATTTCCATAAAATACGGCCCATTTCTGAACACCAGATCACGATCTTCTTTGGATGTAAATTCAAAAATGAAATAGCCTCTTCCCACAGCATAACAAATCACATTATTTTTCAGCTGAGGTCTCCAGTTTCGCTGAATCCAATCGTCCGTGGCTTTTGTGGAGGGCCAGCCGCCCATAAACTGCCCTACCAAGCCTCTGTCAGCCAGAGCAAGAGCGATTTTAATCGATTGTTCCTCTGGAAGTGCAATCTCTGGTATTTCTTCGAGCTTTTTAATGAATTTCGGCACTTCAGAGGTCTGGCTTTTCTTCCCTTTCTGCGTTAATAGGCAACGGAATGTGTCAACAGAAGATGATGGAGGGGTGGGAGAGGACTCCCCACCCCCAGGACCACTCATGACAGCGGCAAAGCACGATGGCGGTTACAGACCTAATCACAGCGCCGCAGAGCAGGCAGAGCGCGTGCGTTTTAATCGGCTCCTACCTCGAGTTGTTATTAAGGGTAGCATGTTCCCTACAACTGATTCTTATACAAGACCTTTTCATTGAATATTACATCTATGCTCCTAATGATTTTGTGATTTTCATAATCATATAAGCGATAACCAAAATCATTAACACCATATCCAATAAAGGTACATTTCTTTGATTTTGCCTCAAGCTTTGTTCTATTTTCTTTATTAATATGGACAAAGGCCTCACAACCAAAAGGCTTTAAAAAAGAGTAATTTACCTTTTTACCTGTCCATGCTTCCTCTGGAATACCACCATCCAAGGAACTTGAAGGCCCTCTGTTTATTAGATAAACAGCAGTATCTACAGCATCTGCCCAAAATTGTAAAGGCAATCCTGCATGCAATCTCATGCACCTTGTACGCTCCATGATTGTTCTGTTCATCTTTTCTGACACACCATTTTCTTGTGGTGTTCTTAGAACTGTCTTCTCTTTGCAAATTCCATGCGCTGAATAGTACCTATCAAACTCTTTGCCGCAATATTTATCTCCATTTTCTGATCTGAAACACTTCAACTTCTTTCATGTCTCAATCTCAACCAAAGCTTTCCATTTCTTGAAAGTATCAAATACATCAGATTTATTCTGAATATAATAAATCCAAGTTTTTCTAGTTGCATCATCAATAAAAGTAACATAATAACGAGAGCCACCGAGAGATGATACCTGAGCAGGTCCCCATACATCTGTATGCACAAGCTCTAATTTTTCGCTCTTCTTTTCTTTCCCAACTCTGAGAAATCTGACTCTCTTTTGTTTTCCATAAATGCAATTCTTACAGAAATCCAAATCAACATTCTTCAAACCTGGCAACAAATTTCTTGAGTGAAGAATCTTCATTCCCTTCTCACTCATGTGTCCGAGCCTATGATGCCATAATGTTGCATCTGCTCCTTTGGAAGTTAAAGCATTAACAGAGTTAGAAATATCATTGCATAAATACAATGTACCAACCTTTTCACCTTTTGCTATTACCAGCGCTCCTTTGGTGACCTTCCAAGTTTTATCTGTGAAAGTTGTCACACAACCTTCACTGCCTAACTGCCCTATTGAAATCAGATTTTTCTTTAGATCTAGAACATGCCTTACCTCCTTTAGTAGCCATTGGTTTCCATTCTATTGTTTTACAAGAACTTTACCCATTCCAACAATTTTACAGGGTTTATCATCACCCAAACGAACTTGTCCAAAATCTCCTTGAACATAGTCATGAAAATATTTCTTATCAGGTGTGGCATGGAATGAAGCCCCTGAATCTACAACCCAAGAATCATTAACATTTTTGAAAGAAAGAATCAAAGCATCTTGTAACACATCACCTGTCACATTTGCTTCATGATTGTTTTCTTGCTGTGTGTCTCCTTCTTTTCTCTTCCAAGATCTACAGTATTTCTTTAGGTGTCCTTTATTTCCGCATTTCCAGCACACTATCCCCGATCTAGACTTGGATCTGCCTTTTCTTGATTTACTGCGATATCCTGAGCTCTTTCCTCTTTCCATTCTCCTTCCCGTAGACTCTGCACTCAAAGCATTACCCGATGTCTCACCGGAGCTTTTCTGTCGCATTTCTTCGCTAAGGATAGCACTGACAACATCATCAAACTTTAAAGTACTAGATCTAGAGACAGAGTTACTAATGGCCATTACTAAACCATTCCAACTCTCTGGCAATGAGCACAAGAATAACAGAGCTTTAACTTCATCATAAAATTTTACCCCTACAGAACTTAATTGACTGGTAACTGTATTAAAATCATTGAAATGGTCTGCAATAGATCCACCTTCTGACATCTTCATATTAAATAGTCGTTTCATAAGAAATACCTTGTTTGAGGCCGAGGGTTTTTCATATAGTTTCACCAACGTCTGCATCAAACCCTCTGTTGTTGTTTCCTTCAAAATATTGAAGGCAACTGACGTCACAAGGCACAACCGTATTGTTCCGAGTGCCTTTCTATTGACTATGTTCCATTCCGTGTCTGTCATGGCCGCCGGCTTCTTTGTTTTTCTGCTCAATGGTAGGTACATATCTTTCTGATACAGATAATCTTCCATCTGCATCTTCCACAGCAGAAAGTTTTGGCCGTTAAATTTCTCGACCCTAAACTTACCATCTTCCGCCATTTCTCCCACTCAAACCAGGAACCCTTCTTTCCTGCGAGTTTATCAGCCAAATATACCTTCGGCTCTGATAGCAGTTGTTAGAAAATTATATATTATGGAGCAATGCAACACATAAAATATGCGGAAAATACAAACACATAAAACACACAAAACCAGAGAGACATAGATATACGTGGTTCACCCAGTTTGGGCTACGTCCACCCCGAATAGCCAGTCCTTCCTTTCTATTATCCAGCAAAATGAAGAGATAAAACCTACAGCAGATTCGTTGTAATATCCTCTGTTCTCTCTCACAGTCTCCCTCTCTGTTTCTCGCTCCGAGAATACACATACAATACACAGCCGCAATACAATACTCTCATAAAAGCGAGGGGTTGCCTTCTAGGGCAAAAAACCCTAAACCAAACATAACTTCTACCGTCAGATCATTTGCCTAATGAACGACCCAGATTGACTAGAAATTACTATACTTTTACAAGGCAATTTTACATCTATTTTTAGCTTCAAGGGCGCTGACCCCGAAACCCCCCGCCAGGGGGGGCTCCATAAAGTCGCTGCCCCCCCCCTGGACCCCCCACGGCAGTGACTAATTTACGGTCCACTGCTATGATACAAGATAATCAGGCTCCACACCCAACAGTTTGAAGGGTTGTAACAGTAGGGATTTGATAAACTCCAGGGATAGGTGTACTCGGTTGTTGAACATAAATTTGCGCAGCAGATTGGATAGGAGTACTTGGAGTACTCGGACCATCTTTCTGACTACTCGGCACAAATACATGTGGGGTAATTTGAAGTGCACTCTGAACAAGTTGTTGGACTTGGGTAAAACCACATTGTCCAGCTGACTGAGCAGGTTGATTATAAGGTACTTTTAAAGTAGGATGCAAATATTGTTGATTCAACAAAGGATTCCAAACAGTATTAAGCCCTGGATAAGAAGTTCCCATCAAAGGTTGCAATGCATAAGGTTTACCATAACCAGTGTGAGGCATTAGAACATAAATTTGATAATTACCATGAATATTTGATCCTACAGCCGAGGGATAAGTTCCAGTAAAAGGTTGTCCTCCTTCAAAGGATAGCTTCTCTTGATAAAATTGTTGCCCTTGGAAAGGTAGCTTCCCTTGAAGAGATTGCTGCCCTTGGAAAGGTAGTTTCCCTTGAAGAGGTTGCTACCCTTGGAGAGGTTGCTGCCCTTGGAAGGATTTTTGCCCTTAGAAAGGTTGTTTCCCTTGGAGAGGCTGCTGCTTGAAGAGGTTGCTGCCCCCCAAGTGCTATATAGCCACCTTGAGAGCTAGCTTGAGGAATATTTCCGGAAAACATATAGACATGTTCTATTTTCAAAGATTTGGTGGTAATTCATAGAGACCAGTTGATTTTGTAAAAGTTTTAGAAGATGGAGATGATCCTGAGAAAGTGGAAGAAAATGACTGGTACCCAGCTGGAACCGATGGACTGCCATACAAAAATGTTTCTGGTGATGAAGAAAACATAGATGACTCAGTAGACATGTTTAGTGAAGCCATGTAACTACCTCTGGGTATAGAGTAAAAAGTTATGCGGCATGGTGAATGATTATAACCAAAGTTATGCATAAAGTCAGTAATTTGATGATACCAAGGATCCGGTCTAAAAGGAACGTAAGGGTAAATTTGTTCACTAAACCTTAGATCTAAATATTCTTGACACGAAGGAATTGTGATCTCTTCTTCCGTGTCAGAAATATCTTCAATACTAATTAGGCCAGGAGGAAGATTCTTAGTAATAAGAAGTTTCACTCGATGTGAATGAGGGCAGCCAGGAGTCGAGGCTATGAAATCCGAAGGTGACTCAGACGAAGTAGATTCAGATTCAGACTCAGATATTTCAGGTCCAGTGAATTAAGTATCTAAAAATTCACTAGTAACAGATTCAACTGTAATTACTTCGGAAATTTCTGTTTGTTCTTGATCTTTTTCAATTACTCGAGGTTGATTAACTTCGACATTAGGATGTATTACAATGGATGTTTCTCCTTGTTCAATATATCCGGTTCCTAATTGTTGAACTCTTCCAGTTTTTATTTTTTCCAATTGACTGGGTGTATACTCTGGGGGTTTCCCCTACATTCTACGTGAATGTCTCGATAATTTAGCCACAGTTAATCTTTTAACACACAAAATCAAAAAATTTCAAAAGAATACACCTAAGGTCGCTAAAAAAAAATCAAGAAAATGAACACGCGCCTACAAAATCTAAGAGACAAACCACACACAAACAGTATGCTTCCACAATAAAAGCACTAGTTGGCGATGAAATACAATGTCGCAGAAATTAATGTGGAAAACTGGCGGTTGGAACAATTACCCTGACAACTTGCTTAATGAAACAGTCTGGTGCAAGTAACTCCACTATGCCATCTCGAAGTGAAGAGTACGCTCCGGAAAGTCCAAGTGAGTCTAGTCAACGTCTGCTCCAGGTACAGTGGGACCTTACCTCCACCGTCACCTTTGGAAAAATCCTAAATATTGTGGCCACTAAGATCACCAACTGCGACAATTTCACCTAGGGGAACAATCTACGATCCGATATACATGCAAGGGCATAGTATCAAGCTCAATCCCCTTGAAAGTTCCTCGACATGGTAAATCTGATGTTTGATAACAAGTGACCTCAGGCTCCTCGACAATGGTTAATCTGAGGTTTACCATTTCTATTACGTGGACGTCTTCTATCTTCACCAATGAAGTAGGTACGATTACCTCACTGGGTCCGATATGACCTCGTGCTTGACTCTTTTAAGAAGAGCTTCCCAGAGTACAAATGTAACAATTGGATTTCCCTACCGCAAGATGCTACTTTTTTGTATTAACTGCTTTGGAACGTTTATTACAACCTATTCCAAAGCACTAGTCTAAGATAAATTGGTGGAATGAGCCCTAGAAAATGTAAAAAATATCTAGATTGATTTTATTAAGCATTTTATTGATTTGGCTTTTATTAACGCAAAGGGGTATGGAGATGAAACTTGATGATATTTTGACCTGACTCAAAAATACTCTAAATGCATCGATATGAAAAATGAAACTCTTTTATTTTAATGAATTCTATTTAGGAGAAAGTTGAAGGATTTTTGAACTCAAAAGTACAAGTTTCCTAAAACTTCAAATAAAATTCCTTTTCGAAAAGAACACAATTTCCAAGCATGATCAATGTCTCTTTTGCGAAGAAAATTATGTTGATTACAAAGTCAAAAACTACAATTTTGATAAACAAACAAATCTCAAAAGAAGGTAACTTCTAAAAAACCCTAAAAAGTATAAAAACTTCAAAGAAAATCAAAGTTCTAATTATCAATCCTAACTAGGATACTTATGAGTGCCTTTCTAATGATTTCTCTTAGTTGTAGTCACACTAAAAATGTTTCCACTTGACCTAGCATAAATGAAATCATGAAAGACTAGCTTGTCATAAATCAGAATTCAGTGATCTAGAAGCTTTTCCATTTTGCAATCGAATAAGAAACAAATATTCAAAAAAAGGGAAGGTTGGAAATTATCCTGGTGGCTCAAGGAGACGATAACATAAAATCAGTGATCTTAGGAAAATGAATGTATCTTCCAAAAGGAGCAACAACAAACCAGGGAAAACCCTAATTGTATAATGCAAAAAATATGATTTATCAAACAAGACTCTAAGGTGTTAAAGAGGAGTTTATACACATATTCTTACAACTAGAGTAAAACCTCAAGAATTTGGTTATCTAACTCTGGAAGAGAGAATTTCAATTTTTTCAAAATTTCACAATGGGTGCATAGCTTCTCAGTTCACACCAGTGTGCATGCACATTGAACTATACTGACAAGTCGCGCAGGTTGACGCTATGTTTTCAACAGAAAACCGCGCAGGGAAGAAAAAATTAGAAAAAATAATTTTTAGGTTTTCTATCTCATATAATTTAAAATGTCATGTACCCAACCACACAGAGAAGTCAAAATAAGAAAGCTAGAATGTCAAATTGAACATAACCAAAGAAATCTAAACTTGTCTTCCCTAGTATGTTCGCCAATTGGTTACCCAGATTAATCCCTCCTGCGGACAAGAGCGATCTCCCTAGTACTTCAAAAAGTAACTAGAAACAAAGATCCATTGAATATCTCTTTCTCTAGATTATTTGTATTTTAGATTATTACAACCTTGAAATAAGGAGGTTATGCTCCTACCTTTCAATCGAGATGTTCGATGTAGCCTTTTTTCCTTTCGCTCCAAAGAAATTCTTCAATGCTGAGAAGAACCTGCAATCACAAACAATACAAAATATCAAAGCATGTGCAGTATATAATAATCATAAATACTAATCTAACTTAGTGATCAAGGAGTCTAAGTATTGACATTATTTCCATGAATTCAGAAACAAGACAATGAGAAAAAGAGATCCATATGTATTATCAAAAATTAAAAGGAGCGATCTTACAACGTATGCCTTGATGTTGTACAGAATTCTCTCATGTGTCTGAGAAATCATTTCACAAAGGTGTCATATGCTTTCCTCTCTAGAACAACGAGCATGAAGTCATATGCACAAAGGTGTAATCTTCAATGTGCCAACAACAACTTAATAGCTCAGAAACTATGAACTCTATGAATTCTCTCCAACTTAGAATCTATACAATCAATATCTACCCTTCAACCTGAAACTTCAGCTCAATTTATAGAGAGATTGAAGTAGTTTCATATCCATTAAGAGAGGGATGGTTTCCTTCCATGAAAATATTTGAGTTCCTTTGACCAAGGGATAAGCTCCATGAGTAGAGATATAAAGCTCGAATTGGTGCGACTCTAGAGGCTTCCAGTTGGGAGATTATTCGACCAACTAGGCTTCTAAAATTTACCTTTTATATTTACTTGCTTTTTACGGGGGTGCGCAGGTTTTAGTGGCGAACAGAGCTGCGATTGCCGCAGCTAATGGAAGAAGCATCAATGCATGTGCAGGAAAAGGTTATAAAAAGCGCGCAGGCAATCTTTTAAAGGTTTTAAAGATATTTTCTCCAATTTCCAAGACTTGGTTAAGGAATATTAGTGCTTTTGACCTCTAAGGGAACATGATATGGATGGTGATACACCCATATTGACAGTCAAAAGTCATGGTGACAAAATGAAGTGTAACAAAGAGTTATTCTCTCCAGGCTCCCTCTTAATGTAGGGCGACTTAACTTCTTCCTTCGATGTTTGGAGAATCTTTCAGGGCTTCCATCATTTTCATCATATTAACTTCTCTTCGAATTCTTCACCAATATGATGTACCTGAACAACTTAGATAGCAAGTACAACTAAATCTTATAGAAGTATGAAGTTATTCATAATGAAATTCTACAGTAGTGGAAGCATTTAGACTTTACATAATCAACAAGAGAATATACTTTAATACTTCAACTTCTAGCCTGGGTTTGATACAAACCCTAAATCACATCAACAATTCAATCAAGATGACAGAAGATTAGTTCTGTCATATAGTGATCTCTATAAATAAGTCAAAATAAAAATAAAGGCAAATAATAACTTTCAAAAGCCATATGATAGTCTATCCACTAGGGTTTTATGTAAACCCTAGATTTTACTCAATCAAAGCAAACATAGCATGAATAAATTCTACTAGGGTTTGATGTAAACCCTAGATTTTCCAACTATAAATTCTCAGCAAACATTATATAGATTCAAATGAATACACATACTAGAGAATTTTAATCATTTCTAGGGCTTAGATGTAAAACCCTAGAATCTTCAATCATCATCCTAGAACTTCAAACTTTAACTAGGGCTTGTTTCCAAACCCTAGGACTTATGACCATTAGTAATTTGGTCAAGACATATATGTAGGAGATCACCATCATGCATAAGCATATCATATGTTAGACAATATAAATACATTAGACATATATCGGGATTTCAACCAAGTGAACATGTACCTAGGGTTTCATTCCTAGGACTTCTCATAACAAGTATTTTGCTTGTAGACCTAACCAAAACCTAGGGTTTTGGTTCATGTCAAAGCAAACCCTTATTACATCAAAACTTCAAAGGTTTGATATTTCGAATGACATCATTTCAACCCTAATAGGTTAGAGCTTCCATGATCATATCAAAACCCCAAACACAACATTATCAATATATTAGCAATTTCTTCATTAATATCCCTAAGTAGGTTTAGGGTTTCACACAATAGTAACATACCCTTAGGTTAGGGTTTTCCAAAGAACCTTTTTAGGGTTATTTTATACAAACAATCATAGATATAAGGTGGGTGGATTCATCAGATGATGAATCACCTCAAACAATAATATTTTAAGATTCAGGAGAGTTAGTCACAACAAATGTTAGTAATGTAGAATGGATTTTCCAAAGAGAAATAACAAAGCTTTATAATTTAAGATACACCCTTGTTCTTCGACAAGCCTTCTTTTGATGCCTTCCTCTATATTCTTTTAGCAACTAATTTCCTAGAAGTGTGAATCATGGTCCTGCAATACATACTTTCAAGAAAAATCGTGATACCAAGAGCATAATTTAATTTTCTCAACTTAGATCTTTTATGAAACTATGGGGGGTGGAATTTGACAACAAGACATTTATTTTATAAATAGATTACTTTGTAGATCCTAGAGGACAAATATTAAGATTCTAACATGTATGCTATCTAAGGATCACAAAATAGACTAGCTATAGGAAAGAATTACTAGATATAATACAAATTCATTAATATATGTACCTTGTAGTTACATACCTTTGATTTGATAGCTCCAATACTTACTTGGTTCCTTGCACTTCATATCTTTAGGGAGCCCTTTCTTCTTAGATGGTTCCTTGGACTGTCAACTTTATTTAGACAAACTTCAGATTCCTTTCAAACTCAATATAGGCAGTTATTCTGAGATCCTTGAATGTACTATTTCACTATATATACATATTACTGCGTTGACCTTATTATTGTGTGCTTCAACTATAACTACTTCATTGTACATGTCTCTGAATTCTATTGACCATGTCATTGTGGAAACATTGAATTGTGAGACCCTTGTAGTTATATAAAAATGGTGACGGTATTGAGGTATCATTGAGATTTTATTATTTGTAGGAGCATCATGAATGAGGTAATATGAGTTGTAATATACACCGTGAGACCTTATCTTTGTACTAAGGTCAATTTGATACCACCAAACTGAAATGGCACCCTTCTCACCGAATTATGATGGCACCGAACTAGTGAGACCCTTCTCACTGTGGTAGCACCGAACTGTGATAAATCCTTCACCATGATAATTCTGAATTGTAATGGCATCCTTTTTATGTGATTGCACCACACCCTTATCACTGTAATTTCACCAAAATCATGATTGCACTGACACTGTAGTTGACCTGTGATTATACCATTGAAGATCTTCATTTTAATAGGGATTGCACTGAGATCTTATTGTCACACCGAGCCTTATCATTGTAGTTATATCCTTAACTTGGACCAACTTATCATTACTGTAAATACACCTTGATCACATACTCTCCTCACTGCTATGGTACCAAAATAATGTTATAAGAGATAATATATGTTTCATTTTCTAAGATATCTGAACTTCCTTTAGAGATATAACGAGCCTTTTTGTTGATACACATGGAACCCTTTTTAAGTTATTCCATCAAGATGCCTTTGAATCCTTCTGCCTTGATCTCACTGATCTTCAAACTACCTTTGATCATGACCATAGCTCTGGTACCATGTTAGAGAAATTAAGGAGTTGGCAGTTAATCAATTTCTATTATTATGACATTATCTTGTGATGCTTTGATATTATCATTTGTTCTTTCAATTTATATTTTCTTATCATCAAGAGTAATGCCAATGAACAAATAGAAGAAGACACAAGATGTAGGCACACTGCCAGGGAAAAACCCCACTCTTTGGGGAAAACCTAGTCAAAATTCTTCCTTCAATAGATTCAAAATGAGACGATCAAGACCCTTATACAATAGAATTCCTCCATCAAGTCATCCCTTCACTATGTTAGCATTGAGATCTCTCCTTACACTGAGATTTCCTTTTCTTGCACCAAAACTTCATCCTCATTACCTAGACCGTGTTCTGTAGCACTGAGTTCATAGCACCAAGTATCATAATTGAGATAGCATCATAACACCGAACATCATAAATAAGATAGCATTATAGCACCGAACATCATAACTGAGAGAGAATTATAGCACTGAGCATCATAACTAGGATATAATTATAACAACGAGCATCATAATTTAGATAACATTGAGTTTCATGACTGAGGTAGCACCAAATTTCATGACTGAAGTAGCACTGAATTTCATGACTAAAGTAGTATCGAGTTTCATGACTGAAGTAGCACTGAGTTTCATGACTAAGCATAGCATCATCTCTAAATTGTAATAATAATGTCTCCTTGAGGATATCCGAAATTAATCCGAGCCCTTTTTGCAATCTGAACTAAGATCCGAAATTTTAGAGTGATCCAAAAATCTCTATCATAATTTGAAACCTTAGTTGGCTATATATAGTAGTTCCTCCATAAATGAGCCGACATGTCTTTGTGAATAGATGTGACATTATTTCAGACCGGCTTGAGTATGCTTATTGAGTCCGACATGTGTCTTTGAGAGAGGCCGACTTGAAGGCTTTCTTTGAAGGATATTTTGGTGAAGAGACCAAGGATAATGACCTTGAAGAAGATGATTTGATGGAGGATCCTTTTGACCAAATAATTAAACAACCTATATTACATTATTCAAAAGCCCGTAATGGGTCAATATAAATCTGTAATGACTAATATAGAAGTCCACAATGGGGACCTTAATCTAAATATGACCCAAGCATGAAACCCTTGCTTTAATAAGGCATTTAATAATAATAAATTATTTTTGACAAATATACTAATAATGAAGACCGAACCTAGTTACATTCTTCTACACCTTGTACCTTCAGCCTTGAGGCTTTCAACCTATTTATTAGACCTTAGATATCCTAACAAACCCTTAATCTAGGTCTCAACCAACCTTGGTCAACATGTGCTAGGCATGTTCCACATCCTCGACCCTTCATGTCCAAGCATAAGCAGATCTTCAACCTCTTCCTATAGGTTGAGCATGCCCAACAACCTCGTTGAATAGACAACGACCAACCCTCTCTCTAGTGCTCAGACTCCTTTTTTTAGTTTCATTTGGTTTCTCTAACAACGACACCTCCAAGTAAACAAATATAGACCTTGCAAATGGCCTTACCATCCTTCTATCCAACCTCGACCCCTTCTCAAACAACCCTGAACCTTGTTGCACCCAAACTTTAGTGGCTCGGTCCTCTTAGAATGATCTTATCAAGCCTGTGGTCTCTCCTTCCACAACTGTAGATCCTTTCCAGCACCATAGACAAACCCTTCTCGAGCTTCAACATACATGTAAGTAACTTGGCTTGCTTCTCTTGGATGTGGCTCTCTCTAGGGCTATCTCTTGCACACAAGATGAGTCCTTCACAAATGTCCTCCATCATAATTGTCTTTAGTGGCTACTCTCTCGACAAAGCTTTGATACCATGTCGAATTTTCTACAAGATGAACAATGGAAAACAATTTTTTTGATCAAATAATTACTACCTAATGATCTTTAATAATTTATCTTAATCCCACTGATATCATTGAGCAATAATACACAGAAAATATCAATAGTAATGCAGTGAAAATAGTAAGATCATAAAGAGACATCCATGCATAATAAAGACAACAAATTTTTCCTTAGGAAACCCAAACTTGGGAGAAAATCCAACAACTCTTCTTCTAGGAGAAATTTTCTTCAACAAGGTTTACAAATCCAAATTTGTCTAAAAATTTGTACCAACATCCAAGTCTAAACACCAATCAAACTTGGCCAAACTACCAACCAATTAACACTGGTCAAACGACCCAAAATAGTCAATTTCGGTCAATTTTCAGGTTGGTCAACTTATATCCTATGGCCAATCTCGTGGTCAAACCTCTCGATTCTACACAAAAATCTAACATTGATGACCCATGGTATTTTGATAACCCATGGTATAGAACCATAATATGCACCCTTTGGAAAAGAATAATTACAATGGTGAGTGATTCATTCTTGTTGTTGACAAAAGAACATTTTGTGGAAGAGAGGAGAAGGCCAAGTAGGCCTCAACCTTGTGGAGGGTCGAGAGGGCCTGTGGAAGGTGGAAAATAGAACAAGAGAGGCATCTTGTGGACCAGGTCGAGTAGGCCTCAAATCTGGAGCAACAAGGGGATTTGGGTATGAATGTTGAGCAAGGTTGTTTGGAGGAGGTTGAGCAAGCCTTAAGCAACCCAAGGTTGTTGAGTATGTTGTAATTGTGACAACAAAAGGAGAGGTTGAGTAGGCTAAAACGAAGCTAAGAGGGCTAGAAAGGAGGGGTTGTAGCCTTTGTGGAGGACTACAACTGAAAAAGGTCAGACAGTTCTTGTAAAGGAGTGGTCACAAACCCGAGGATAGGGCAAAACACACAAAAAGGAGGTCACAGACCTGAAAGAAAGGCTACTAGTATGTGAAGAGGAGGTTGCAACAAAGGTACAAAATGTAGGCCTGTGGGAGACAAGTCGAGGCTTGTAAAAGAATTTTTTTTCCCCTGTTTAGATTGCATAGAAGGGATGAGTTTGGTCTTGTTCAGACAACATAGAAGGGTTGAGTTTCCCCTTAACTTCCAGTGATTGGACAACTACAAGAGCAACCAATAGTGACCAGACTGCAACAAGTATAATGAGTAGAATGGGGCATGGAATCTGAGGATGGTTTAATCAGTAAAGACAAGGGTTTTTTTGTGTAGCTTTTCCCTTGTGATTTGGCAGTTTACAAAGCATTTTAAAAGGGCCATTTTCCCTTGTATGATAGCCCTAGATTATTATTGAAGAATTAATAAGAATTGTGTTTTTAGGGCTAAATTTTTGTGTTACTGTGCATGATTTAATTTTTAGTTTTAAATTTTCTTGTGTGTTGACGTTAAACACATCAGTGTGTTTTAGTTTTATATAAGTAAAGATAGGTGGAAGTTGTTACCAGATCTTATGTTTGTGTGTGTGTATTGAGTCTTGTGCCCAAAATTCTAACAACTAATGTGTAGTGGTTGTCGTCTTCTTATCCTCCCCCACTTTCCATTTCTTCTTTCACTCCTTGGAAGCTTCTTGGTGCTCCTTCTGCTTGGAACCGCTTGGTTACCCTTTCGTGTGCCCTATTTTTTCCAAATATTTCCCCTAGACACATGCCTCATCCATAGACCTTGGCTTGAAAATCATCACTTGCTTTCGTAGATGACTATGTAGATCCCTTAGATACTTGAGGAGTATATATGGGTTCTTGGGAGAGATACCTGGCATGACGGATGTCTTTCTAAAGTTGGTGGTATCCTCATGTACCTTCTACCCTTTCCTTTACTTGAGGTAGAGCCACTAGATCCATTAGTCCTTTACATACTTGATAAGGTGGAAATGGGACTTAATGAGGGTTTTGAAGTCCTCCCAACTAGTTACTCGTGGATCACCCTCCAACCTAAGTGTTTTCATATGGCTTTCCCACCAAGCTAAAGCATGACCCTCTAACTTCAGTTTGGCAAGTGATATCTTTTGTTCTTTATTTATGTGGTGAAATTTGAAATAAATGCTAGTTGTTGCAACCAATGATTCAATTTCAATGCATCAATCCCACTTTGGTATGCCTTTATGTCCACTTTCACTTCCATCTTGAATAGAGACTATGAAGGTTTAACACCCTTTGAATTGATTTTCTCTTTCTTAGGCTCTTTCCATGACTCCTTTTCTAGGCCTTCTCGATTTCCTTATTTCCCTCCTAATCTCATCTCTAAGTTAGAACCTTTATCCTCTTTGAATGATCTAAACTTTCTCATTAGAGCCGCCAGGAGGAGATTCATATTGCGATTGATGCTGGAGAATCGTGCTTCCAACCTTACAAATCTCTCTTGATCAAATCTTGAGTGAATAGGCTCATTGGCCAAGGCTAGGGTTTTGCAACTTTCTTCTTAAGTTGATTCCTCAATACTTACAACTTCCCACAAATACACCAAAGAAACAGGCTTTGATACCAATATCATCTATAAATTTTCGTGCATATTCCATTAGAACACTTCATCACAACATATCTAACAAAATACTGAAATATTTACGATGAAGGTTAATTTTCCCTTAGATCTTGCATTCTTTAATTACTATTTTTTTGCTTAAATGTATGAAATAGATGAAATGTGAAAATTAGAGAGAAGAAAAATACTCACAGACCATCCACAAATAAACACAACATTACCCTAGGAAACCCATTACGAGAGAAAACCCACCTATAAGGTTATGCTACTCTACTCACTTTTATCTAGTATGGAAGTATGCAAATACAAAGAAATAGGTGCTCTCTATGAAGTCACCTAAGACACTATTACCTGCAAGGTTGCTACAAAATCTTATCCTCCTATGTTCTTCTCTCTAACTTACCACTCCTAGTTGCTTTGCTCAACTATCGAACCAATATAATGAAATAAAATGAAACTGCCACTCCTCTTAGTGACATGATATTTAACATAGCTTGTTAGCCATCTAGGGTTATGGGTTTGACTTCCTCCACCCTCAATGTGATAAGGGTATGGACCTTCTAGAATCTTCTTAAAAGTCATCCACTCGTACCATGGTGTTCAAATAGGTAGCAAAACTTATGGGAGGCATAAATTTTTGCATACAAGCTGTGTTTGAGGTGATTTTTAAACCCTCGTAAAGGTCTTCATGTGTAGATCAATATTAGGGGTGTCGCACAAATTTTGAATCCTATAACCCCAAAAATCATCATTTGATAAGTTGCATTACCATAGAAGAGCACCAATCTGCGAAAATAATTCCTCGACTTCACTAGAGAAAACAAAAACACCAAAAAGAGGAGAGCACTAGTGGTTAACGATAAAAAAACCCTAGAAAATGTTGTCCCAAGATACCATTAAAAACATCCTAGTGTCAAACCTAATATAGTCCTAAAAACTACATTATTTGGTTGCACAAATGAGAAATGAGGGTTCTTTAAAAATGACACAAAATCTAAAAAAGACCCACTTAAACCCTAGAAATCTGCTGCTATCCCAAAAAGAACATTGAAAAACCTTGTTTCAAACTTAAAATAGTCCTAAAAAAACATTGGACAAAGGAGGAAAAGTTCACATTAGCCTTGATACCTCGTTGGGATGATAAAGACATCGTATATCTACAACAAACCATAAACCCCAATATTGCATGAATTTTGAACATAAATATTACATAAAGACAAGTAAACCCATGAACAAAAGAACAATATATATGGAACCTTAGGGAAAAGAATCAATCACTAATAAATTCAATATTTTATTACAAAAAGACTCATAATATGTATATCTATACACAATTTATGAGGTGGAGTGTCTTCCCCATAAAAAAATATGGATCCACATAAATGCCTAGGTCAACGTTAACGACCTGGAATAATATAAAATAGTGTTGAATAGGTTGACCATTAAATTATAACCTAGTAATACAATAATGAAGGTGCATAGTCCTGATATCAATTAATCACAAGTAAAGATTTATCATCATTTAAACATTAGGAAAGAAAAGAAAACCACTATTTACCAAGAGATAAAAGCAAATTCAATAATCATGATTTCATAACATGACCTCAAATTTGTGATGATTTTTAATATAGCCATGTTTTGATTTAAAATTATAACATGTGAGAGATTAAAATTAAAGAACGTAACAAAAATACTTGATTAATTTTATTGAGGCCAAGTAATGATTTGGAATTGGTCCCAGGACGTCACCTTTTTCCTCTCTTGATCTGTGTATATAAGATTCCATCTAAAATTGTTTTGTCATTAAAGAACTCTTACAAGAGGATGAGGAAGATTAACCTCCAACAAGGTGAAGGAGGACTAACCCATGGTGGAAGAATTGTTAAATATTAGTTTTTATTACAAGTATGACTCACCAAAACTATGTTCACCATATTTAACAATTTTTTAACGTTGTACAATTTATGCACAAACCAAAAAAATTGGTAGTTTTTTATTACCTCCACAAGTTTGCTTATGACAAATCTTGTTTATCTATAATCTTTACAAGTTCGCTTATAAAAAGCTTTTTTGGTTCCTCTTCCTATGTTGCTTCTTATGCAACTCCAGTTGCCTTTAATTTGGCTTCTACCAACATGCAAAAAAGAAGAAAGGTTGTATTTTTCATTACAAGAAAATGGTTTGGTTATAAGTCTTAACCAAATTCAACTCTGGGAAAATGTGGAGTAGAGACAGGATTTCTTGTTTTAAGATCTTTGCCAAATTTAATTGAATTTGCTGTGAGATGAGAAAACTTATAAACAGTGGACTATGGAATGTAACAGAACAGATTGAGGGTCTGTGCATGAATGTCTAACTGAAGCCAACATGAGAAACTCAACGCTGTAAATAGTGACATTTTAACTCGACAGCAAGCTCGTAATACGTTGAATAAGCTCTTCTTTCTTGCCACCTACTTTTGTCTTGTTCGCACTTAG
Organism: Pinus albicaulis; assembly: GCA_034641835.2. NCBI lineage: Eukaryota > Viridiplantae > Streptophyta > Pinopsida > Pinales > Pinaceae > Pinus > Pinus albicaulis. Next base: position 698,608,900 of record CM076574.1, read on the forward strand.
GAAGCTTTTGAGTTCTGGAACAGTCAAGGACTTAAGGTTGCCCTTGGAGTGACAATCTCGTACCTGTGTAAACATAGAAGAGTGAAAAGTTACGGCCAATCTAGAAGCATCACAGCTCTGAACAAATGACATTTCATCCCAACCATGTCCCATACCTTTTCATCTAAAGCTGTAAGGTCAATGGCTACACTAGTACGTTTCTTGGCATTGTTATGTTTAATTTCCACGCCAGGTATTACTTCACAATGACTATTAACTAAAATTCCTGTTTGATCTGGAAGTGCAGCATCCACCTGCAAAAAAAAATCCATGGCCACACAATAAGCATCGATGGAATGCAATTGCCAATAATGTGTTTTAGTATCAACATTGCAAAATATTACCTTCTGCTCTGGCCTTGCCTTCTTCAAAGAGCATTCAGTTTCTCCCTCCTTGGTCTTGACTTTAAAGACATCAATCTCATCTTCTGTGCCAGAGGACGTTTTCCTTTTTGATCCCTTTACAGGATCTAAAAATATAATAACCTCATAACAATCAATCAGTTAAATTCATTAGCTTTAATTCTGTCATTAACTCGTAACTTGCAATCAATGCCACGCCATAATACCTATTGCACAGGCTGGAGTTTGAGCACTGAAGCTGTTAACACAAGAATTTTCAAAAACCCAAATGTCCTGGGATAGATCAATGCTCCCAGCTGTTTCAGTGTGTTGTAATTCAACGAGTAAAGTAGCTGCTTGTGGCATCTGGCCATTTGGAGATTTGGTAACCTGGAAAAGTGGTATAGATCTAAAATGTCAAAATAGGAATGAATATGTGATATAAAGAAGTTTCGTAAACCATTCCTTGCAGCAGAAAGCTTGTTTGAAGGTTGTTGCATAATAGATTTATATACTTTAAGGTTGTGCCCGGAAAGCCTTCCTTTTTCCGGAGTGTTTCTCTTTGTATCAGATGCCTGCAGGAATATCAAGAGACAAATTTTACCAGTGAGTTTAGATTGCTTTTAAATTCATGCAGAGATTTTACAAGAACATAGAGCCAAAAAAAGACAATAAAAATGGAAGTGCTATAAGACTCTCCAAGACATTTCCTTTTAACATCCTTTCTTGAGATTGCCTTCTCTTTGGATTATTCATATAGGAGTTGCATATCATAACCATTTTCAATAAAATTAATTTTTTTGGAGTAATACATGACAAATATCTGTTTTTCTGTGTCACACTTGTTAACCAAGCAAGACCTAGATCAAGGATAAAGAATTCAGAAGTTCCAAACAGAAATGCATCGGCAATAACACAAAGCAGGTCATCAAGACCTTCAAGGCAACTGTGCTTCCAACCTGCAAGTTTTCAGTCTATTGAATACTATGCAAAGTTGAACAACCATATCTGATGATACAATGCACACAAATGACAAGCAACTATTGGATGCTAAATGTCCACAAATATGATTAGGTGAAATCACATCCTGCGACATCTAGGGAGTTCTGATGTTGTCACTTGGAACAAACAACTTCTAATCCTCGTTCTCATTTTTATGGGCACATAGATTTGGATGATGATTACAGTACTTTCTCTAGCGTCCCAGCCTAGATAGCCACCCAAGATTGTTAATTTTCAATGTTCTATGCTGTAATAATCACTTTAACAATTTCTTCTTTCAATAGTAATCACTTTTCCAATTTAATTTCAATCACCCAATAACAGTAAGCAATTGTAGATAGAACAGTAAACAATATGCACAATAGAAGACAGACAAGATCAATGAGACATGGAGATTTAGGTCAAAGACTAGGGAAAAAACCCACAAGGAGGAAAACCCAACCAGATTCTTCTTCACTCTATATCTTCGACAATATGGGAGATCGATTTGCCACAACTGACAAAGATCCTCCAAATCCTATGTCACCCAACTTGATCCTTAGTGGTCAAGTGGTTGAACACCATGCACCTCAAACATGCGGAAATCAATTTCCCAGACGCATCCGCCATGGTTAAAGAACTTCCAAACCTAACTCTCCTCACTCATTGGCCAGATGAGTGGCAATCCCAACAAGCTCGGCTTGTGGGTAGGATGCATGCTGGGGTATGTACTCTGCCAAGTCCAGACTTGACTAGGGCAATCTACTTATCAAAATGACAAGGATCCTCCAATCCTATAGCTCCAAAGGAGTATCCTATGCCCCCTGTTGTCGTCTGAATTGTACACCCAATGCGACAACGCTCAGGGCAGGGGCTGTCACCCTAATCCCTTCCCACTCCGTTTAAATTATCTCCTAAGGAAGGCTAAGGGGGGTAGTCACTGAAGGAAAAATGATGAGGAACTTGTTGAGGATCAACAAGTTTAGGAGATACGAATGAATATCCTAGCAACTTGATTTAAATTATAAGGCAAGTAAGATTGATGAGCACGAACAATTAAATTATAGATGTATCAATGATAGACCAGTGCCTTGAAATTAGAGAATACTTGCATAGTGGAGATCAGTATATCAAGTTACCAGATAGACAAATGTTGCAAGATGGAAAATATATCCTAGATGAAATGCATGATCTAATCTAATGTGAGATAAAAGATCTTGGTTTATTTTAGTTAGATGCCTAATCTAAATGACAACCTTCACCTTAATTGTTTTGAAGCAAGTCTCGCACAGGGTTGTAGAAAGAAGTCCAAGGGAAGGAGGCTAAGGCCTCATTAATGATACCTACCTTGGAGTTCTAACAACCCAAATGCCTCCATTCCTACAAGGCATTTCCCGCAGGAGAACTACAAGGTCACCTGCAAAGGCCCTAAATATCTATCAACCAAGCTTATGCTTAAAGGTAAATTTTAAATATGCACTTCTAATCTAGAATGAAGATGCGAATGAGATTAGCTTGCTCCAATGAGATATAATTATGCTCCAATGCCTTAGGATGAACAATTAAACCACTTGTAATCAAGATTATTCAGATATCAACCTTAAAGCTCAGGATTACAAGAATGCCAGTAGCAACTTATGAAGCACTTTGAGAATAGCTCAATGAAACAATATTAGCAATGTAATCGTTAAGGAGATCCAATGTGCTTCTTGAGGTTCTCTTATACTTATGTTATAAAATAATTAGGAACAAGAGAAACTTCAACATTTCATAAGCACACAATGATTACTTAGGAAATGCACCAGACTTTAAGAGATACCAATGCTACTCAAATCAGCACACTGTCAACAAAAGATCAGTCATAAATGAAAGGGAAAAGGTGGTAGAACAAAGGCCATTTTTTAGTGACCAATTCTAATGCTAAATGTACAGCAAGAATGTTAATGTAATGCCACTGAAGAGCAAGATCAGACCTCTACAATTTTGTATCAGACCTCTGCAACAACCCAATTTAGTCACAAAATAATAGCAAAACACCAATGACTAATCTTGCAATTTTTATATGTTACTTATTGATGTTTTAAGCTTATTATTATTGTTTCTTCGAGCGATTAGGTCACTGCAATGTGTTACTTCAGATCTAAATGTGTTATGACACTCAATCAAGGAAGCATGAGAGGATCAAACAATCCAACAAGGGATAGAGGCCTTCCTCCAATGATTGAGATGCCAAGTTGAGTGCCTTAAGAACAATGTATAGACTTCAAAACTGCAATGAGATTTCCTCAAACTTAGATATCAGACCTGCACCCACAAAGTGTTAGCCTTGAACAATGATAGCAAACCCTTCAAAGCATCTGCAACCACCAAAGAGTTGGCCCTAGAATATTTTTAAGGATGATTTGAGCCCTCAATGGTTTGCGGATAGGGCCGGAAGGTCTTCTAGGCCTAGCAGCAAAGGCTAGAGAGCTAGTATGATGGATAAAATGAATGTCAAGCCCTCATAACTTTCTCCAAATGGACTTTAAGCCTGCAACACAAATGATTAGGATATGAAGCCAGTGATACAAGGCTTCTAGGTAGTTTCAATGACAAATTAGCAATGGAAAACCCATTTAAAACCCTTAGAAAATTTATTTTAGGCCTGCAACCACAAGAAGTTACTGCAAAAAAATCAATTTGCAATAGAATTTTCAAGTCTCCAAGGGCTGTGTCTAGATCTTGGAGGCGAAGATAGGCCTAGGGCTATGGCTATTTAGCCTCTTAAGGCAGCAGCTAGGGCTAGAAGCCCTCAAACCCCTGCGGCAAAGGCTTAGAGGCCTCTTAAGGCCTGCAGCCAAGATTTCTAGGGCCTTAAAGGCCTGCAGCTAGCTTGAATAGGCTTGAATTCAGACTTTGAGCCTCTAATCCCTTGTCAATGAACCTGAAACAAGCAATCCGAGTTAGATTGAGTCACCAAAAATTACATGCTAACGCTTGAATGATGAATTCTTGGAAGAATTTTGATTTGCAATGGATACTAGCCCTATAAGGGCTTGCAGCCTCCAAATATGGCTAAGCATTGATGATCTAGAGACTTGGAATGGTGAATCTAGGCCCCCTAGGGCTAGATCAAGGCCTAAAACCCTTGCGGACTTCTTCCTTATGCTGGACGACTTCCTTGAAATGTGATTCAACCCTCAAACCCTAGTCGCTAGGCTAGGTGAGGGTTTGCTTCTTCCAAAAATTCGAATTAGCCTTTGATCTTGTACTAAAACACCTACAAAGTTAGAAAAGGCTAGCCATCCTCCACTATTTATAAATAAAATTCAAATTCGAAAATTATTTACACTGGGAAAATAAACACAAGGGTTAGTAAATAATTTTACAAAATTATTTACAATATTCACAAATAATAATTACAAGCTCTAATAAGCAGATCTAACTTTAGTTTCATAATTGAATTAGAATAAAATTTGAGTGGAGAAATAGTTTTTTAATTTTATGCCATAGCCATGTTGCACACAAATCATTAGATAAGACTTGGAAAATTTAAAACGAAGGGCTTTTACACCTCTTGTCTTGGGAGTTGGCTGGCCCAACTAAAGACTACCCCTCATGCCCAAGATCTGAATATCAAAATATCTCTACACACTTGAAATAACATTATTAGATAATAAGGGGCCAGATACACGTTAAAACCCTCAAGATCTTGAGATACTTGCTAGATTGAGTGAGCTATAACGTTTTTCTAAACCCAGTACCTAATGCAAGATACTCGTACAAATAGATAATCCAACCACTGACAAATAAAATAATAACTGAAGCAATTATATTCAGTAGGGAATTAGAAAACGATTCATAATAACATTACCGTAATAAGTGAAAAAGGAACACCAACGCAAGATTAACACCCAACGTCTTTGATTTTGTAAGTGCAAAAGAGAAATTACATCCAGTAGGTTGACTCATAACTTGCTAAATATTTTTCGTTCAATACATCATTCTATATCAAATGAGGAGCCTTAGGCTTCCTTATATAGAAAAAATGAGAGTTCTAGACCCCTCCAAGTGGAAAAATTGTTGATTTTTGTAGCATCCGGAAGTGTTCCAAGTCTCAAACTTTGTAGGGAGGCTTGGACAACAACATTCCAAAGAACCCAGAAACAGTTTGTGGAAATTCCATTCAGTTCAAGACTTATTAAAATAATTAATTGTTTTAATGGAGACCCTAAGTCCAAACTTAGGAAAATGAAATAAGTAAAGGGCATTAATAACTCAGAGTGTGAATCTTCTAGAAAACATAGATCTTGTCAAGATTTAATCTTAGCCATTGATTAATCTTTTAATCTGGGCCGTTGGTTCTCCAACAGGAAGATTATAAAAGAAGGCTTGATGGTCACTTGGAAAAAAAGCCAGGCACATACGCAGTACCCAAAGGAGATCCATTCTTTTGTAGAATTCGATCTCAGCGGGAGAGTTGCAGGGCAAGAAGTTGCAGAAGCAGGAGGAGGTCAGGGGTGATCGAGATCAGGGTCCGAGAGCAACAGTGGGTCATTGGAGGCAGCTTGAGGCTGCAACACAGAGACCCCACGCAGTCTCCACGCAGTCCAGCGCTGGGACTGCGCAGAGAATCACGCAGACTGATGCAGGGGCTTTTAGGTGCTGTTCTGGGTGTCAGAAAATTGTCTGAGTAAGCTAGGTATTCAGTCTCAGGTGGTCAGAATTTGTATGCCAAATATTTTCCCTGTAAAGATATCATTTGCTGAAGAAATAATAAAACCTTTATCTGATGCACCAATTTTCCCACATTGGGTTTTTCCGGGGACAATTGTCCAAAATTAACTTTGTACATGTGATTGATTCTTATGCTTATGTTCTCTATTGTTTATTTCTCTGCATATATAATTGTGAATGTTGTAGTTGTATTTATTTCAATATTTGCCGGAAAATTTCTGAATAATAACTATTGAAATAATAAGTAGGAGAAATAAATCTATAACTGCAACTGCTTTTAAATTTTCACATGCTATCAGGGCTAGAGATGAATAACAGAGAGGGGGCATCTATCAATGAACGAAGATCTACTGTTGCAACAACAACGCAGAGGGGCTCACGCAGTTCCCCGGGAGGGGGAAGAAGCACGATGGAACAGAGAGATCACGATGTATCTGTATTGGCATCTAGACTAGAGGAAGACTTTGCTTGTGTATCAAGCACTATGTCCTCAGATGTCTGGTATATTGACAGCGGAGCCTCTGCTCACATGACGGGAGGACAGGACTGTTTTTCCGACTACCAAGAAGAGGAGATGAATTTCAAGATAACCATGGTTAACAAAGCAAAGTGCACTCCCATTGGGAGAGGTACCGTAGTTTTTCAGGCCAAGGAAGGGAACAGAATTTGGGCCACTAATGTACTGCATGTGCCGGGTTTAGGGATGAATATACTCTCAGTGTCACAGCTTCAAAACCGAGGATATGACGTTTACTTTATTAGCAATAGAGTCTACGTCAAGCACCCCAGTTGGAAGAAGAAGGCACAAATCGGAGTAAGAAGCAACAAGCTGTACAAACTACAGCTTGATTCCCCAATGGCACTAGTTGGCAGCGCAGATGAAACGGATCTAAATGAGCTATGGCACAGAAGAATGGGGCACTTGCATAATGGAGCGTTGATAACTCTCCAGAAGACTGTCACGGGTGTTCTAGAACTGAGCACCAAACGGGATGATGTTTGCAAGGGGTGCGTATTGGGGAAATATGCCAAGGCAGCATATCAGAGAAGCAACAATAGAGCCAAGGGTGTGTTGGATTTAATACACTCAGATATCTACGGGCCAATGTCCACTAGAGTTCTTAGTGGTGTCGAATATTTCGTCACCTTCATTAATGATCATTCCAGGAAAACCTGGATCTACTTCTTGAAGACCAAGGATGAAGTCTTCGGTCGATTTAAAGAGTTTAAGGCTCTGGTAGAGAATCTAACAGGGAAACGGATCAAGGTATTGCGATCAGAGAATGGAGGTGAATACATAGATAAAGAATTCATCGGATTCTGCGCAAGGGAAGGCATCAAAAGGGAATGGACAGCTCCATACAATCCAGAACATAATGGAGTGGCAGAAAGGAAGAACCGAACTATTGTTGAAGAAACTAGAGCTATGTTGTATAACCAAGACATGCCCAAATTTCTATGGGCTGAAGCGTGTAATACAACTGTCTACATTCAGAACAAAACTCCTCACACTGCACTGGGAAAGATCACGCCAGAAAGTGTCTTCACTGGCAACAAGCCCGAAGTGAGTCACTTTAGGATCTTCGGCAGTACAGCTTACTGTCATATACCCAGTGAAAAGAGGAAGAAGTTGGAGATGACTGTTGAAAGAGGGTATTTGGTAGGATATAGCGAGAATGCAAAGGCTTATCGCATCTACGTTCCTGAGAGCAGGAAAGTAGTGGTGGGAAGAGATATGAAATTCATGGAGGAGAAAGCCTTCAGAAGATCACGAGAACTGCCTTCTGCAACGCAGTCAGAGGAAGAGCCTCTGGTCCAGCCCCAACAACCAACAGCAGAAAATTCAGTTGCCTCTCCAAGGCATAGTGATCCAAAGGATGGGTCTCCTGAGGATTTGCAAGTAGAAGAGCCAGTAAATCCACCCACCACCAATGGAAGAACGAGCAGGGAACTTCGACAGATTCTGAAGGATGCAGAGGATTTTGTCAGAAATCCCCGGAATGAGAAGAGACAGCGTAAGCAACATGAGAGGTATCAAGCCTTGGTTACTCAAGTCGGAGAACCTTCTAGCTTTCGGGAAGCTACTCAGCACCAGGTGTGGGTTGATGCAATGGTGGAAGAGTACAGTTCCATCATGACAAATGATGTCTGTGAAGTGGTGCCCAGACCACAGGAGAGATCTGTTGTAGGATCCAGGTGGATCTACAAGATCAAGTATGCTGTAGACAACAACATCGAGAAATTTAAAGCCAGGTTTGTGGCTAAGGGGTATGCTTAGAAGGAAGGAATAGACTATGAAGAAATCTTCACCCCGGTAGCCAGATACACATCTATCAGGTCTTTGATATCCCTTGTTGCGCAGATAGGATGGGAAATTCACCAGATGGACGTCAAGACGACATTCTTGAAAGGTGTGATAGAAGAAGTGTATATAGAACAACCAGAGGGCTTTGAGACACATGATCAGAAAACTCATGTGTGCAGATTGAAGAAAGCATTGTATGGACTGAAGCAAGCTCCCAGAGCCTGGTATGGTCGGATTGACAGTTATCTGCAGAAGATGGGATTCCTCAAGAGTAATGCAGATCCCAATGTCTACTATCTGAGAGTAGGGAGTGAGCCATTGATACTGGTATTGTATGTGGATTATCTATTCTTGACAGGATCATCAAGGTTCATCACAGATTGCAAGAAGAATTTAGTTGAAGAGTTTGACATGAAGGATCTGAGACGGATGCACTATTTTCTGGGGTTGGAAGTTTGGCAGAAAAATGGGGAGATTTTCCTTGGTCAAGGAAGATACACTATAAAGATTCTAAAGAGATTTCAGATGGAGGATTGTAGGTCCATGACCACTCCAATGATTACCAACTGGAGGAAAATCGACACGTTCGAAGATGATGAAGTTGATCCTACACTGTACAGACAGCTCATAGGGTCATTGATGTATCTGGTAAATACAAGGCCAGACATTTGTTATGTTATTAATACCCTAAGTCAGTTCATGGTGGAATCGAAGAGGGCACATTGGGCAGCAGCCAAACATTTGTTATGTTGTTAATACCCTAAGTCAGTTCATGGATGAGCAGGAAGCAGAAGTCAGTGGCTTTGAGCACCGCAGAGGCTGAATACATTGCAGCGAGTATGGCCTATTGTGAAGCAGTTTGGTTGCGAAAGCTCTTTAGTGAGCTGTTCAGACATGTGCTAGATACCACCATGATACTCTGTGATAACCAGAGTGGGATTCGCTTGTCCGAGAATCCAGTGTTCCACGATCGATCCAAGCATATTGATAACAGGTACCACGTTATCCGGGATATGGTACAGCGAGGCGCCGTAAGGCTCGATCATATAGGAACTGATGAGCAGGTCGCGAATATTCTCGCAAAGCCCATGGGGAAGGTCAAGTTCCTAACCTTCTGTGAGAGTCTTGGTATCGTGGAACGACCCTATGATGTGGGTCCTGTTGGACGATGAGCTCTGGGAGCTCTGGGGGGCTTTGGGGATAGCTTCTCGGAGCTATAAGCAACCACAAGGCTAGGCTTGCCAAACCTTGTTGGTGTGTTTGGGCCCCACCGTTGTGATTTTGAGTTGGTTCACCTCTCATTATCTGTGCCCCGTATGCATCCTACCCATTGAGTTCAAGGCTCATGGGAAGTACCTCTCATTTGGCCAATGAGGTGGGAAAAGCTAGAGACTAGTAGCAAAGACTGATGGATGCATCAGAGATTGCCGTACTCTCTATCTAGGATGGCACGGTCCAACCACTTGATCTGGGATCAAGTATAGTGAGGTTTCGGACCTCCGCCTGACTTCGAGTCAGATGAACCAACTTCGGGTTGGTTGGAGACTCTTTGTGAGTCTAATAGAGGTTTCGGACCTCTGGGCTGAATTTGTCAGCCGGGGGATGATGTCTTTGTGACTGACCCACTTCTGTTCTGAAATAAAGAGGCCAGCAAAGCAAGTTACGGCGGGATGACGCATGATGTTTGTTTGCATAGGTGGATGGAGTTCTCCCTAGTTGAGAGGGAGTGTTAAAATTGGACAACTAGGTCCAAACTCCATGTTGTGATGCTCAGATGAAGATACCAATATTTTTATTGGGTTCCTCTTTCGGAGAGGTGTAAGATTGATATAAAATTGATCTTAATCTGATAAGCAGAACATTTATTTTGAATTTATTTTAATAATTTCAAATATGTGCAGGTCGGCCTTAAGGTTTTACACCCCTAGCAGATGTGTCACACACCTCAATGATGGATATATATACAGTCAATGTTGGAGATCATTTCACTCACTCTCATCACACACATCTCCTCTTCTGATTTAGTACGAGCTCCTTGGAGGAAAATTCGGTTCACATGTGGGAAAGAGGACGAATTACTGCAGCGAGGGTTTGACCGAATTTACTGCAGCTCACTATAGCTAGGGTTTCCAAGCTAGTTTGACCAGCGTTGACTTTGGTCAACGCATGGTCCAAAAGGGCTAAAAATTGGTGGAGACTTCGATTTTGGAAGGCCGTACACATTGGCACAAGAATCGAGGTCAAAAGGTTGACTGAAGACCGAGTTGTGTTGACTTTATTGTTGCTGCCCTGCGTTGACTTTTCTGGACAGTGTTGACTTTTCTGGAGTTGACTTTGGGTTGACCGGGTGACTGTTTTGAGGGCTGTTCTGACCAATGTTTTGAAAATCGCAATCGGGATTAAATCGGCGAGGGGAAAAAATTGTAAAAATCGGGAAAAAATCGGCACATACAAAAATATTCATTTTTTCAATTTTTTTAATATCTAAAGCACCCACAACATAAAATAAATGCATTGACACATAAATATGAAAAAAAAACTAATATATAAGATGTGTAATATCATGTCTAGTGCTACATCACACATAATAGTGAATCTTGTCCTAAATACTAAGTCCTGAGTCTCAACTCAACCTCAAAATATCAACAAAAAATATAATAATGTATCTCATATCATGAGTCATAATGTTATATACATAAGAATGCACCAAATAACCTATACTACGATTTCCTCTGCCCCTCTTGTGAGAAAATGTAACAGCTTTCCCTCTAGACGAAGAAGCTGGCGGGGCTGGCAATGGACTCTGTTGTGCTCCAGATCCTGAAGCACCAGGAGCTAAAGGAGGCAGACCACGTCCTCTACCGGTAGCAGGGGTAGGTGGTGTCACCTCCTCCTCCTGTTGTTGCTCCTCCTCCTCCTCCTCCTCCTCCTCATGAAACTCGTCATTGAATCATCGCTACTAGAAATGGGATCATCAACAAGAGATACATAAACATCATCTAGCTCAAAGTCTTCAGACTTGGATTGCTCAACCTTATAACATGATAGAAATTGAAAAAGTTTAACATGCCTAACCCATGATTTTGGTTTGAGTGAAGGGTTCATCTCCTCAACCTTAAAATGCGGTAGAAAAAGATTAACATGCCTAACTAGTTGTTTTCCTTTGAGTGAAGGGTACATTCTTGTTAAGGCCATGGTAGGGGAGTTCAACAATCAATACCACCAACATCAACAAAGTTCAACAATCAATGCCACCAACATCAAGGTTCTTAAAGGACTTCATGCTCTTGATCAAATGCCAATCTCATACCCTTACACATAATAGAATGAAATGGAAACAATGCAAATCCCAAAACCATGAAACCCTGAAAACCATTAAGTCTGCTGAATTTTGAGTGAAATCTAAAATTCTAGTTTCTCCATATGAAATCCAATGAGGTCGAAACCACTCTTAAACATCCTGAGTCATTTCATGGTAATGTTAAAAATTTAAGTAAAAGGATCACTTTTACTTTAAGAATTTAACATTACCATTAACTGCCAACAAGGTGTGTCAGGAAAATGAGAGGGCTGCAAAAATGACAAAAAAAAAAATCGATTTTTGAACTTATAGGGTTGCTATTTGATGGGCCCACGATTTTTACCGAAAAAATTGCGATTTTTTGGCGATTTTTTCAAATCCAAAAAATCGTCGATTAAATCAGCCTTCCGAAAAAATCGCGATTTTCACTTCTTTGGTTGTGACACAAGCTGGGTTGGCCGACCAAGAAGACTTTGCTGGTTGAAGCATCCTGTTGACCGCCGTAACGCACCACCACATTCTTTTGTTTCTGGTTTGTCTTCTATAGATCCTTTAGTATGTTCTATCAGCGTTTTACTTGATTGTTTATGTGATTGTTGTAGTGAAAAGTAAAGTTGCATCAAGCATAGAACATCTACATAAATTTACACTGCTGCTACTCTGAAAATCAATCTGCCAAGGAAATCAAGTTTAAGGTCTTCTGGTGTATCTTCTCTAAGTGCCCATCGACCTCCTCTTATAATCCACTGTTAGAGCACCAAGATCAAGATTAAAACGTAATCAATGGCTAGGATCATCTCTGGATCGATCCGTGTGAGTTTCTAGACTATTCTCACCTTATCTGAATTAATATTGATTAATTAACCATATTCCCTAAGTTTAGACTTACGAAATATTTAAAAAACAATTAATAATCTAATTGAGACACTCATAGGTGGAATTTCCAGAGACGATTTCTGGGTTTTGGAGATCTCATGCATTCTAGCCTTTCCATCAAATTTCATGGCTAGAACAGGGTTGTGGGGGAGCGCCCCCCCCCCCCTCTCCTCGACCCCACTCCCAAAATGTGCTCCGAGCAGGATCGATTAGGGAGCGCCTCGTGAGCGTGCTCCCGAGCCAGAAAAAAATGGTCCCTATTTTTTCAAGAGTGTTTTAGGGAGCGCTTGAGAGAAAACGCTCCCTGAGTGCTCCCTCCTTAAAAAAAACGCTTCAGGAGCAAATTTTTTTGAGGGAGTGTTCGCTCCCGAGTGCTCCCCTCTGCAAAAACACTCTCGTCCAGGAGAATTCGCCGTCGACCGCGCAGAGAAGGGGAAGGTCACGTTTTTTGTCTGGAGGAAAAGAGGGGGGGGAATAAAAAGCCCTCCCTCTCTCCATTATCATCATTCTCAACATTCAAGAGAGAGCAAAAGAGGAGAGGAGAGAGCAAGAGAGAGCAAGAGAGGAGAGGAGAGAGGACGAGAGAGCAAGGGAAAGGAGAGCTCAGAGATAGCAAGGAGCTTGGAGCTTGGAGAGGATATTAGAGCTTGGGATTGAAGGACAAAGAGGTAGGATCTACACTCTAGAGTCTAAATCTAGATATTTTTTTTTCTATGTTGCATTTTAAGTTGTTGAAAAATGAAAAATTGAAAAAAATAATTTCTATGTTACATTTTTTCTCATTCCTATTTGGCATTCCTCCATTTTTTTGCAGGCTAAAGACTTGAAACATCATGGCTATATGGCTTGGCATTTTCTTCTTGTTGGTTCCTTTCTTTGTTATTATGGTGTTGGAGAGTAGAAGAAAGAGCGTTATTCAAGAAGAGGAGGATGAAGAAGTGGGTTATATTGGATTTGATGAAAATCCTGAAGAGTAGTACCATGGTGAGGAAGGGGAGAGTGGAGATAATGAGACCACAGTGACACCAACTAAAATTGACCAAACAACATTGGGGAAATATGTTACTAGGCCTGAAGCAGGGAAAGGGGGTGGAACCACTAAATTTTTTTGCCCCCATTGCAATAAACAATACACAGGGGCACTTTTGTGGGAAAAATCCATGGGATGGAGATAAAAATGTAGGAATCAAAGCTTGTGTAAGTGTGTCAGCAACAGATAGAGCCAGGAAAGAGGAGGAAGCCCAATACAAATCTAAAAGATCTAAGGGTTTCTTAGAATCTTATCCACCACATCATGCACAAAGAAGTCCATCAACTTCCACCCATGGCAGTGGATATGGAGGCACACCTGGCACAAGACCAAACATCTCTTTAAGGTGTAGAACCATATCAAATTTCCTTGATAGTGGGTCTAGGAATGATGTGGATTCAAAAAAAATTAGGTTTCTCTATGCATGTGGGGTTACCATTCAATGTTCTTCGCTCACCTTATTGGCATGAAATGGTTTCTGCCATTAATGATGCCCCTTAAGGATACAAGAGCCCTAGGTATGACAAGGCTAAAACCATGGGACTTGATCATGAAAAAGCAAAAATAACTCATTCTTTGAGTAGAATGACAAGTTCTTGGAATGAGCATGGGGTGTCCATTGTATCTGATGGATGGACAAATGTAAAAGGCAAGCCATTGATAAGTGTTCTTGTTGTGTCTATTAGTGGTGCAATCTTCCTTTCATCATATGATTATTCAAATAAGTTCAAGACCGACATCAACATTGCAGAACCATTACTTGACACAATTGAACGTATTGGACCATACAATGTCGTCCAAGTCATCACTGATAATGCTGCTAATTGTAAGGCAGCGGGAGAATTTTTTTTTTTTTAAGCACGTGGTGAATCGGTAAATCCTTGGACTATTCTAGGGGAGGTCAAGGATCAATCCTCGTGGTTGCCATATAACACCAGAGTATTCCAGCAACCTGCAAGCTAGAAATACTAGATCTTATGATTTAGCAAGAGCCGAGACTCAGCAGAAAAGGGGATTCTACTCCTTGAGCCGAGATCATAGCAGGCCATATACTGCATGGGATTTGAACCGTGGTCTCATTGGTTTAACCAATAAGACTTTACCGCCAAACCTCATAACACTGTATAATAGGAGCAATTATTGAGGATAAATACCCCAACATATTTTGTTCTGGGTGTTTGGTTCACACAATGAACCTTTTGATGCATGATATAATTAAAAACAAACAACCTCAATTCAGATGGATTGGTGATTTGTACAAGAGGGGCAAAAAAATGATAATATTTATTACAAATCATAGCAATACCCATGGGCTTTTCCACAGTCACTCAAGATTGGAGTTGTTGAAGATTGCAAAGACTAGAATTGCTAGCTATTACCTCACCTTCAAGCACCTTTTGAAGGTAAGAGAGTCATTGGCTAGCATGGTATCAAGTCCACACTTGCAGGTATTAAAGGACAAGGCAACAACATCAGTTGACAGGCAAGGTTTTGAACAGGTGGAGGAGACCGCTCTTGATGGTCTGGGCACGTGTGAGGGAAATTTTGAATTTCACCACGCCCATTTATAGCATGATTCGCTCTGCAGATACAGATAAACTAGTGATTGGGGAGGTGTATGAGCAAATGGATAGCATGTTGGGGCAAATAAAAGATGTTGTTAAGGAAAATGATCTCAACTTGTATTCAATGATTCACAATTGTGTGTGTGCATGGTGGAATAAACTTAATGTTCCACTACATTCCTTGGCGAATATCATTATGCCAAAATACTACTCTCCATCTTGGTTGGGCCAACCTGCACCTGGGGGTGGGGTTAAGATCAAACCTCATACAAATCTAGAGATAAAAGGGGGATATATGAAAGCATTAGACAAGTTGGTCCCTGACAGGGAGGAGTGTGCTAATTTGCGCCTTGAATTACGCAGATACTTCAGTTGCACTGGTTTGTTTGGTTCTTTGCATGCAATGGAAGATAGAGAAAAATTTGATGCTCTCACATGGTGGGAAGCATATGGAGGCATGGGACTTTTGCCAAAATTGGCAAAAAAAGTTCTCTAACAGGTTGTAAATACTTCTTCTGCAGAGAGGTGTTGGAGCACCTATAGCTCCATCCATAATGTGAGAAGAAACAGACTCAATGAAAACCGAGCAAAAATATTGGTTTATGTGCACTACAACTTGAGGTTGTTGAATCATTATTGTGATCGAGCTTATGAGGATCAATCCTATAAAGTTTGGGACAACCCAGAGGAAGATAATTTGGAGGACGACACTATACATCTAGAAGAATTGGAAGCAGAACTTTTGAGAGATGAGGATGAAGCAACACCAGCCATGCCACCGCCATCCAGTAGCAGTGTTGGTGTCAGTGTTTGAGTTCCAACTATTCTTCCTTTGCTGACGCAGCCTCCACCTACATCCTCACGTGGAGGGCATGTGCCTTCTAGTTATGGTCATGGTACTATGCAGGAGGAGACTGCTAGAAGACCACCATTACCACGGGCTGCTAAAAAATTAGACATTTCTTGTGGCAAGAGGCCAAGCAATAGATAAAATAGATTTACAATTTACTAGTATTTTCTATTTTCTAGTAGTTTTTAACTTTTTATAACTGTTGAAACTTGACTCTTTCATATTTATTATGATATTTTTTGTAAACAATATATGACAATTTAAGTTTGAAGTTTGAAACTTTGAAGTTGGCAGTTATAATTTTATAACTCATTATGAATTATGAATATGATGCTTCATGAAAGTTGAAAGTTGTTTCATTTCGTTTCATTTTACAACATTTCATTTCATGTTAAATATTCTTTGTTGTAATCGTTACACTTAGCTTACAAGTACAACTATGTTGATCAATGAATCAATGATGATAAATGTTATATATTGAATTTTGAAAGCTTGAAACTTTATGATTGATGAATCATGAGACTCAAGAGTCAATATGTTGTATGTTTCTAACTTGTGGACGTGGTTGATGAAGATTATAACTTCTAGATGATTGATGTTATATGGTTCAATCTATGTTTTTATGTGTTTTTATGTCTAATTCATCATTCTACATGCTTTTGTTGACATATATGCGTCAAAATATTAAAAAAATATATTATAAAAAAAACGCTCCCAGACTAGGAGCTTCTGAAAATGGCGTTCCCGCTCCCCGTTTTCGCTCCCGCTCCCAAGTAACCTTGGGCTAGAACACATCTGATGCTACAAAAACTAACACTCCCTCTTAGCGAGGAATGTGTTCTAATGTTGCACACCCTGTCTCTGCATCATTTGTTGTCACGCTACTGCTTCCCACCAACTATTGTGCAACTCTTATATACGTTGCATCTATGTTATTGTTGACCCTATTGTACTATTACCAATACAAAAACTCTTTTGTTGCTGCTACTGCAACATCTGCAACTAAAAAACATCCAAAATACTAAATCAACTGTGTTCAGTATGATGCATCTGTCACCTGAGTCTCTAACTGCTACTAGCTACTGCTTTTTCCACTGAAGACTTTGCATTGTGCC
Organism: Pinus albicaulis; assembly: GCA_034641835.2. Taxonomy (NCBI): domain Eukaryota; kingdom Viridiplantae; phylum Streptophyta; class Pinopsida; order Pinales; family Pinaceae; genus Pinus; species Pinus albicaulis. The sequence continues at coordinate 698,626,019 of CM076574.1, forward strand.
ACCTGTACTACTGCCAACTATGCACTGCGCTCCCCAACATCTGACTACTACTAGTCTCAGCAACTGTCACTCTACCATCTTACTGCATCATCTGACATTGATAAACTCTGCTACTGAATACTGTGGGCCCCCGTAGCCAGGTAATGATCCATAAGGTGGACTCCTCAGTGGACTCTGCCCATCTTTGTAGCTCTCAGGGGCTACAATTCAAGTCACCCCACCTCACTCCTGGAGGTATGTGGGCGATCATAGCAAAGTATTCCGAAAACCAGGATGACAACCTATCCATCTCAGCATGTGTTGTTGGCTGGTCCTGCTTCTCCTCTTTGTCCTCCTTTCTGAGAGGACACTGGGAACTGTAGTGGCCAAACGCGCAACACCTGAAACATTTGACCTTAGATAGTTCCTTCTTCTTCTTTCTCTACTCCCCCTGCCCCTGACTGAAACCCTTAGATGTGAGGGCCATATTCTCATCCTCCTTCACCACCTTCGATCCACTGCTATTGTTGCCACTGATGGAGCTCTGTAACAAACCTCGTCTCAACTCCTCCTGCTGCAAATCGGCCCACATCTTGTCCAACCTTGGCAAGGTATCTCTGCCCAGATGCTTTGGACAAATACCTGCCACTCCTCTGAGACATTGTTGAGTTCCAATCGCACTAGCTCTGTAGGTTGAGGCACTATCCCAACAACTACTAGCTGGTCTTGTACCTCTTGAATCTTGGTGAGGAAGGGATCTATGCCTTCGCCCCCTTCTGCATCCTAATGCATCTCAACTTCTCTTCTAGGAATATATTTCGTTCCTCGAAAGCTAGGTTGCGGGGAAGCTTCAAACCCCCTTCGCTCCCGTTTCCGAAACGTGCTCAGTGCGGGAGCGTTTCGGAAACGCTCGTAAACGCGCTCCCGAAAACGCTTCCTGAGGGGAGCGTTTTCGGGAGCGCGTTTTCGAACCTGTTAAAAGGCTCCGTGTTTTTTCGGGAGCGTTTCAGGAAGCGCTCGAAAGCGAACGCTCCCTGAGCGCTTCCGACGTTTAAAAAACGCTTCGGGAGCATTTTTTAAACGTCGGAAGCGCTCAAGGAGCGTTCGCTCCCGAACGCTCCCCAGGCAAAAAAAAAAAAAAAAAAACGTAAAAACGTTTCCCGCCGTGCGGAAATTTTTTTAGGC